>JAODJW010000035.1:17271797-17281852 GCA_026777045.1 Hyperopisus bebe | reverse complement strand
CAAGTGCAATAGTAGCAAAAATGTAAAGAGTTTATCATACTACACATCATACTTCATATCATAGTACACATCATACTACACATCATACTTCATATCATAGTACACATCATACTACACAGGACAGACTTTGGACTGTAATAGTTATTTGTTACTGAAACTTACTGCATATGACTGTTCGACCATTGTAGAGGCAGGAGATGCTGAATCTTCTAGGAAGATGCAGAATGAAATTGCATTAAGAACCAGAATTTTAGAAACAATTACCAAACTGCACCGAATGTAAATTTTAGGGACAGAAGGTCATTATATACGTATGCTCTGTTTATGATTCATTAGAAGGTCCAGTATAGTTTAAAGACGTGTCATACAACCTTGAAGAAATTTAATTTTTCCTAATTAGAAAATGCACACATAGTTTTAGCACATGCTTTGGAAAAAGTATTTTTCTCTTTGACCTTAAGTTTTCCCTTTTTTGTTTTTGTTTTTTTGAATTGAGACAGATTTTTACTACTTTCAACTATTACAAACTTTTTCAAAAAGTAGAAGTTATGAATGACGAATGATGTTAAACTCACGAGAACTAAGACTTCTTAGGAGCAAAGCTGCATACTGTAGTTCTTGGCTTTCATCCACAACTGACGTTCTTATAGGACCTAGAAGGGAATTATGTAAGAATGGGAATAGAAAATGAATGCTTTGAGACAAACATGCAGAATCTAATCTTTGTTCAACCTTCAAGCATTTGGCTGTCAAGTCTATGCACCGGCGTGTCCACATGACACTGTACCTGTGTCCTCTGAAAGGTAAATAACATCGCTGTAGATATGTTCAGTCTGGGCAGGTTCAAGTTCTGAGTCCTTCTGTACTTCTCTTGGTGACAGTGGAATGGCTAGGATAAGGAAACACGTGTCAGTAATATAATTAGCAAAGTGGTTAAGAGTATTGTATACTGATCAGCCCACAGGACCTACAATGGTGCAAAGTAAAGGGGGGGTCTCACGCTACATTGGCACTCCTGCAAATTGAGGACGCTGCTGTACTTTGCTTTTGACTCGGACACATATTCCACTCCCTCTGAAGAATCACCTGTACGGGATGTTTACAGTTAATGAAATGTTAGACGTGTTTGGTAATAATACGGCGCACTGAAGGCTCCTAGGGCCAAATTAAGATGCAGTGTATTGATCCCAATGGGAAATTCCAGACATTCGTACCACATGAGCTTCCTTATAGAAATAGCTCAGCATAACATGAATGCTTCATAAATGCCACCCATGCCACCCATGCCCATCGTGACATCCCTCCAATTGGCCCCCCCATTTGGCCCATTTCAATTCACAGCCCCCCCCCCCCCCCCCCCCCATGGCTGTGGAAAGGACCTAGTTGCTGGTCTCACCTGCTGCTTGTCTCCTCTTGCAAAACAGAACCAGAGCTACCACTAAGAACACAGAGCTGAGTGGTCCAACAGCAGCTACCATTGGGATAATGTTGTCCTGTGAAGCAGATGGAGCTGGGGGAAGAGCAGAGCTGTTACGGACAGGCACGGTGGAGGACAGACAATTCACGTTATGGATTCACAAACAAAGGGGTCTATTTAAAGTAAAACAAAACAAGATACAAAAAGGGACCATGAGGGGTCAAACCAAGGTAGGAGGGTAAAGCAAGAATTAAAACAGGAAACCACACAAGGCAACACAACTGGATACAATGACCTACTGAGGAACAAGAGCAAGGGTAGGTACATATATGCACAGATGACAAGGCTAAAGTGAGGGACAGGTGTGGGCCAATACAGGTACTGGGAACAACACAGATGAGGGCAATCACCAGATAAGGGAAGACTAGATAACATAGGTAACTGAACAACCCCACAACAGAAAGGAAAGCCTGGATGACAGCTGCATACTCAGCCCATTAAGCCATGCAGCAGCCCAGGGCACAGGAGAAACATAAGGAGCAAACGGGATGGTCAGCGACACCTGCTGGCCAAACGGGGAACTGGCTTACAGAAGAGGGTAGGACAAGGACCAATCCTGATACAGAACGTCATTGGTCATTAGTCTATAAAGACATTTTGTACGGCAGGAACATAACTGCATAATTGCTTCAATTTCACAGGCTGAGTTCTTTGAAGGGTATGTGCCTTTATTGTAAGAATTTTAATTCGGATACTCCCCCTGTTACGATGCTCCATGTTACGATATTTTGACTTTATTCAATGAATTAAATGAGACATTCAACACCTTTTCTTTTATAAATTAAGCTTTGTGTTAATTATTTTGTCCAATTGTAGGCTAATGTATGTGTTCTAAGCAAGTTTAAGGTAGGCTAGGCTAGGCTATGATGTTTGTTAGGGTAGGTGTACTGTATTAAAATGCTTTATGATATTTTTGCCTTACAGTAGGTTTATCGGGATGTGATCCCATTGTAACCCAGTGAGTGTCTATACATAGTAATGAGAATAAGATGGTCTTTCATTAGTTTGGAAGCTTCCAGAATCAACTGGAATAAAGGCCTGTTTATTTTACAATTGACTAGGGCCCAGCTGCCAAACATTTAGCTCACACATCCCTTTTCAAACCCAAACATAAGTTTTCTTATGTGTCTCAGTTGGTTCTGTTGGTCCAAAAAAAGGTGGATCTGAACTGACATTTCCCAGTATGTGCACCCAGGTATCCTGCAATGGACAGTTCACTGTGACCCTGTATTGGATGAGCGGATATGCAGAATGAAGGGTTCGGCAGCGAAGTAACGGAATTAAGAAATTTAAAATAATTTGATTAACAGGGAAGGGTTTTAAATGTTTATTTAAATATTGATTTATTGTTGAACAATTCATTGTTTTACGTTTCAAAAATTTGAATAATTAGTCCGAAGGCCTGTATTCAGCAAAGTTAGCAAACAGGGTAGATTACACTGAAATAACCCAATTTAATACTCAGGGTCAAGTTTTTAGCGTGGCCTCATGATGTACTGTATAAATTTCTGCACCGATTCTCAGAAAAGCAGGTCTACAGATGTGAAGGAGTGATGCAGGGAGAACATACCAGGTAGGCTGATCTGCAGGGATGCCTTTGCTCTCAGTGCCCCCCCTGTGAAAATTACACAAGCCCAGTGCGTTTGGTCTCTGCTGGGGCTGGACAGGGTCAGCTGGAGCTTCCTGTCGAGCTGATTTTCATTCAGAGCTTCCCATTTCTCCAGCACCGCCCTGTTACCCTCCATCCTCAACCAGGCCAGGGTCAACGAGTTTCTTGTCTCTGACACCTCACAGGTCAGGATAAGGGTCTTGTTCCCAAAGAGACCTCCGGGGGGATCGAGAGTCACTGAACACATGAACAATAAATAAAGATAGACAAGCATTCAATTGTCACAAAGGTAATAATACAAATATTTTGATACAAAATAGCTGTAGTGTTAGTCACAACAAAAAAGAATTACCTTTAAAAGTTACCAGTGTTATAGTGTTGAAGACGTAATCATTAACATATAAGTCATATGTTCCACTTTCCTCATACATAACTGGTGAGATATACAGGGGTATGTAATGACCATTAAAACCCTGAGAAGGGTATATAATTCTGGCACCAACAGGTTGTTTATTTTTCGCAGTTTCACGAGAAGCAGGTCTCCAGTACCACCAAGCTTTGTTGGTCCAATCATGCCGTTGGTTTATAAGCGTAACCTCACTGCTGTTGGATGCCTCTCTGTACAGAGTGTATGGTTTATTGTAGGAGTCTGAAAAACATCGAAAATGGGGATCATATCTGTGAAATGAACTGGCCGAACTTAGATTCGACTGCTAATCTCAGAACAGTCATATTAAACCACTTACATCCGTTGACTCCTAACATTTTAATAACATGGTAGACTAGACTTCCATTCTTTCTGAATGTACAGTGATATTCTCCACGGCTCTGCATGCCAACGCTGTGGATAATGATGTGGGCTGTGCTGTTGTACAGCAGAGTGGTATTAGGGATGTGATTTTCTTTTTTCTCCCACTGGAGTGTGACAGAATCCGGCAGACGAGACGCCTCACAGCTGAAGGTCACATCAGAACCTATGACAGAATCAGACTGCGGGGCGACAACTGGAGACACAGGCAAAATATTTAAATTTAGTTCAATTCATTTTGATATGGTGCTATTACAAAGAGAAAAAGAATGACGGTCCTACGTGGAACAGCAAACAATAGTGAATAATGTTATGTAATTTAATAGACTGGACAAGAGCATTGAAGAGAATGAAACTGCTATACTGGGATGTTGTGGTGGTGTGGGAGGATGACTTGCACAAAAAGTCAATTTTGTTCTCTAAATATGTGCTTCCTTGGGGATCCCCCGACGGACCATGTTTTTGCTCCTTTCCAGCTTCCTGCCAGACATTTTTGCTACCGGGAGCTAGGAGCAGTTTGAGAAACACTACTCTAAATGAGTGTTAAATCTCAGTGCAGTGTTAACCTACCTCTTACTGCAATCAATTCAATCTGTGCCAGGATGGACCGCGTTGGTTTCGTTTGTGAAAAAATATATAGTCCTCCATTTTCAAACTTAGGTTCCATATCAATTGCATAGTTCTGACCTCGCGTAAAAGATGCCTTTTTTCCCCAAATCCAGGAGTAGCTATGATCTGACAATGTTATTATTGCTATTTGAGTTTGTTGGGTCGCCCCACTATGTGAGGTCCATTCCCAACTGAATTCTGTTCCATTTGTAAGATCTGGATTTTGCAGAGTGATCCAAATGGACTCCCCAGACAGAAAGTAATTTGTCATGATTAAGGCTGCAGTGAAAAAATATATCGGTCAGTGACCCCAAGTGCTGAGACAACATAAATCTACATGTTTCATTAGGATTCATGATTGATTCAGGAAGTTCTTTTCTGGGAATTAATATTCATTGATAAATATTTCTTACAATAAATGAAGCTTGCTTTCATAAATGTATTTGCTAAACAAATAATGGCTAAAATAGTCTCCAAATCTAGATTAAAGTGTTATGACAGCCCTACCGTCTAATTTCCTGTAATGTAACCTCTATTCAGAAAATGTATCATCAGAATGAAAACATATTAGTATACAGCTTATCTTGCGGCCTCATTAATTCTTGTTTTTATTTAGACCAGACACACAAATACAAAACATCTGGAGATAGACAGACGCAATATGAGCTCAATAAAATGTGCATTAGGAAGTTTGTATTACAGTATTCCGAACATTGTACTGCTATTGACTCAAGTGAATAAAAGAATTACACGTAAAATCAATGAGTAAATATCTGGTTCATCGAGAGTTTGCAAAATATTTCCTATGATACTGTTTTAGGACACTTTTCATAAATTTTATGCTGACGATAGAAGTTAACCTTAATGAGACTTTCATAAGGGTTTAATGAAGTTTACAGATAGAATTTAATTTAGAAATATTTTGAAATTTATTGAATCCATTTAGATTATTGGTCAAGATCATATCAATTATAGTTGTGTTAAAAATTTCAGTGAAAGTAAAAATTACTCACGGTCAGCTGAGAGGTTCAGACAGCATCCTGCTATTGACACCAGGATCCACAATGGCGCTGCTTTCATAGCGATGCCACAGAGTTAATGCTGTAAATAGCCAGTAAAAAATGATGAAAAGCTGATGATAAGTGTTTGAATCCACTTTCCAAAATACAAAACAGGGTGTCTTTAAACAACCAGCTCAATGCTATAAAGAACCTAAACCAACCTAAAGGAATCTTTCCCAACATCTGATTTTTGAAATCACGTTAAAGAGGAAGTGCAAAGAAACGATAACTATCCAACTAACAGCATAGTAACATACAGCTAATGTAATAATGAAACAATTAAAGAAATATGACAAAGAAATGCAAATGATGTTACTTTGTACATTCTTTGGTGCACTTTTCAGGTTCTGAACTTTGAAAGTGCTGGTTTCTTCCCCAGATTGTGAAATGCAGCTGCGATTCAACTTCTTGTTTGCATCTTCCTGCTCTAAAGCAGAGTCCACAAATTGGGTGCAATTTCAGAAAGCATGAACAGAAGTTCTCGCTCTGGCTAACAGAAACTGTTACTTTGGGTGTTTTACCATGGAAACACAAAAAGAAACAAAACTCTGGGCAGGACCCGTGTGCTGGCAAGGAAGGAGAAGCCACTACAGCGTTTATCAGGAGGTGCTTTCAGAGTTCATTTCCTGCGAGCAATGTGGTTAGGAAGTTTCTCAATTTATAGTACACTGAATTAAACACGTATTTTCAGAGTTTAACTAGAGGAGGGGGGTTTGAAGTAACCTGAATCTAAATGCATCAGTACGTCAGTACATCAGTACAAGCAACAAATTTGTGATGCGAAATAGGAAAATTGAGTTTTCACATTTGATACATATTTTTGGATTTTTTAAAAAAAGGAACATTACGGTACATTCAATAACAGTACAACAGACAATAACTATACACAGCTACTTACATTATTTACCATTTGGATGCCATCCAGCCTGCTGCTCTGTCCGATCAGTACCCATAGCTCTATAATATATTGTACTCTGCAACTGCAACATTGATTCACAATCATCCAACAAGCAGCTCACCTGCCACACAATGGGCTCGAATTCTGCTATTCAGTGCATAATGAATTGTCTATATTGAGTTCATATTCAGTAATGTAGGGTTCATATTAAACTGGTCACAAGGGGGAAATTTACTCAGAATTCCACTTTTTTGCAGGATATTGTATGTCATGTCCCCCGCTCCTAATTAGTGTTTCCACCTGCTCCTGTCTATTTGGCTTTGCCTGCTTAGATGCTCAGCGTGAGGTATTGCCAAGTGTCCTACTGCATACTGAACATCTACTCTCTGTTTCACAACCCATCCTTACTTACCGTTCCTCCTTAGTTCCTTCTCTTTCTCTCACCCAAGCCCCCTTTGGATCTTCACAGTGTTCTTACCTGTCCACAACATGCTCATAGGACTGACTACACTGGCTACCTACGCCTTCTCTTCTGCGACCCCGACCCAGAGTCCCATGTGCTGATTCACTATCTGTTGGCTGGTTCCCTTCAATAAATCCCTGATAACTGCAGTTGGGTCTCCGAGTCCCTCTCGTGACATTTTAACATAAATTACCAGCTGACAAGCATTTGTTTGCAAGAACCAAATTTTATGGCTGACAAAAGGAAAGTTCACAGACAGAGGTTGAGACTCAAGAAAATCACAAGAGACTCTTGAAGCGAGAACATGTTTTATTGTGTGAGAAGCTGGAGGAACAAGCAAGAAGAAATATTAAACAAGAGGGACAAAAGCAGAGGCGTTACTCTGAGAACAGAAAGATGTCTAATAAACACAGAAGAACAACCACTGTCAGAATAAAATGGATCTACCAAGTTTACTGAGAATTCTGGGCTGTCAAACACATCAATAAAGTCATACGCAGAACAGGGTGGTGAGCAGTGAGAGAGGTAGAAGACATTTAGCAAAATGTATGGGCTGTGTTATGGTTGCCTGGTCAAAAGTCACCACCCTGGGGTGACAAAGTGGACAAAATCAATACGAAAAAAACAGCTGAGTTTCATCACAGACTGGAAGGAAAACCACATGGACATTGTGTGAACAGGAAGGTTTCTACAAGCAGGGTCATGATACAGCACATCTCGCACTGGTTACTGGTAAATATTTGGAAGCTGATGTGCTGATAGGCTAAGCTGATTCCTTCACATCTACAATGTAGCCAAAAATTATTTGTACACTGTGAAAAAAATCGTCAAAATTATATTGAGGATAATGAAGAACAAACATAAACAGTCTAATATGTTACAATTATGTGCGTTACGTAAACAAACAAGAACAACTTTTATTCAAAACATATTCTGGAATTGTTTTCCAATCAAGAATCAATGTCATCATCAACCATTTTCTCACAGTATGCAAATATTTTTTTGGCTACATTGTATGGGTTTGTTATGTTTTAGCTTCACATATTGCTTTGAACAAAACGTTTGCCAAACAAATGTAGATGTAAACATACACACTTGGTTTGAGGAAGAAAAAAACTGTTTATGTACACTGTATGACTGAGGGTGGGAACGACATATGCAACTAATCAACACACCACACCCCAGCCGCCAGAGAATTCCCAGAGAATGCCACCCCCCCCCCCCCAAAATAACACCTCCTTTACCTTATATGGGTGCCTGCTCTCACTTGGCATTGCTGAGCGCTGGCTTGGCCACTACATCCTGACATCACTCCACCTTTAGGGTCACTACAAACTCCCATGGTCTCTGAGTGTGAAAAATCGTTGCTAGATCTGAAAGAAAGTGAAAGGGCTCCAATTTTCTTAATTTACGAACAGATTCATGGGACATGGGAATTGGAGGATATGGTCTAATGAGCCAATCAAGGATTTTACTGTCTAAAGTTGCTAATGACAGACTCAATTTCACCCAAAATCCAACTGAGAGCAAGTCTGTAATCTTCCCATTCAGTAGGTCTGGGCACTGTTCTGCACTGAGCTGAGTACTGCAATGCAAATAAGAAGTGCACCCCAATATTTCTGTCCTGTACACTTAGGGGGCTCAAATTCACACTTGTTCTTCTGCACCATCCCTCCCGGACAGGCCATCCTTAGTTCAGGATTAGGAGGAAGGGTGTTGGACATCTTCAGCGTCAGCCGTCAGCCCACATGCCTCGAAAGCCAGTATCAGCTCTCTCAGGGCATCCAGCGCATCTGCCTTGGCACTGCAAATTAGGTCACACTGTCCCTGAAGAGACGATACAGAGCGAAGAGTTACACTACGCAGGTAAACCAGAGCTGAAACTGAAAAAACAACGGTCACAGGAGAATTGCATCACAACAATGAAGGCCGAGTCACATTGATGTGTTTGGCCGTACCGTGGCTCTCACTCCGATTGTAGCAAAGTGTTTGGAGGGACTGGTTATGCAACACATTAAAGCTGCCATCCCCACAAATCTAAACCCCGTACAGTTTGTATACAGAACCAACTGGTCCACAGTCGATCCTATACCCACCACCCTCCACCTCACTCTGTCCCATCTGGAGAATCAGGGTGCCTACACCACACTGCTCTTCATTGACTTCAGCTCAGCCTTAAACACCATCACACCAGAGCGACTGGTGGAGAAGCTGAAGTGACTGGAGATACTGGCACCTGTAACTGGATCTTGGACTTCCTGAGCCAACGGCAGCAGCCGGTCAGAGTCGGCCGCCACACATCAAACTCGGTGAGTACAGGCTCCCCCCAGGCCTGCATTCTGACCCCCCCTGCAGTCCACCCTGCTTACCCGCAACTGTATACCGCTAGATTTAGCAACAACACCATCATCAAGTTTGCGAATATTACTACAGTGGTGGATTTCATCAGCAAAGGTGATGATGTCAGCGTACAGGATGGAGGAGGAGCAGCTTACAGCATAGTGCAACCACCATAACCTCCTCCTGAACCTTGACAAGGCTCACGCAGAACAGCACCCCCTGTTGACCACAGATGGCACGGCCGTGGAGGGGACAGTGGTATCAGGTTCCTGGGCGTGTACCTGGCAGACGACCTGACTTTGACCACTAACACTACAGCAGTTGTCAAGAAGGCCCAAGGCTCTCAATTCCCTCCCAAGGCTGAAGCAGGTCAGCCACCCAGTCCTGCCCTCACCACCTCATACAGGAGCACCCCTGAAAGCGATCCGATCCACTGTATCGGGCACCGCGTCTGGTTTGGAATCCCCCCCCCCCCACTGAATCACTGACCTCCCCCACTGTACTGTACATTTGTGTAACAATGCATGCTGCTACACCCTTAAAACACACTATGTTGCTAAAAAGATTTCTTCATATCAACTGCTGATCCCTCCGAAATGCACCATGGATCACCATGGATACGGGTTGTTTATGTACCATGTCTATTGTGTATGTTCTTCTTAATGCTCCCCTGGTTTTTATTTTGTAAATTATTTACACTGTTTGTCTAATGAACAGCATTTCATCCTTGATTATACAAAAGTGCATGACAAGATGACAAGAAAGATATCTATCTATCTATCTATCTATC
>JAODJW010000035.1:17239728-17250646 GCA_026777045.1 Hyperopisus bebe | reverse complement strand
AAGTATGCATTTGCACTGTTATGACAAGAAATTTACATGCATTTTAACATTTATAGGGCTATAGCATACTTCATTTGTGGTATAAAAGTTAAAATGCACAGTAATTTCTTGATTTAAAAGTACAAATGCACATAAAATAACTACTCGTTGGCGGTGTTATAAAAAGACATTGTCACACACAATGCTTTATATGGCAAATGTTTAATTTGCGTGCCAGTTTTCTGTATCCCTGTCCATCATCCTGCCCTGACATGGGAATCCAAAAGTCTAATGACGCTGCCTTTAAGGTCTGGTTGTGAATGGTTGACTTGGAAGGTAATCAACTGAATGAAACCGCAAATTTAAAAAACGTTTCTTTCAGTATATGTCTTTGCCTATGGAACTTTCATATTGTCTCTAATGTGTATCTATGAAAATTGAATGTGGACTGGAGATTTTTATAACCTCAAAGAGGTTCGACTAAGACATTGCAATTGCTGGTGTCGTCATACTGATGTGCAATTTTCCATTGAGTGACGATGACTTAAGACTGAGTCGATATCATCCGAGTGGAACAGTCAGAGTCTCTCTGTCCACAGGCCGGCTCTCCCCAGACCGAGGCCCCCAGGCTCTCTGTGGACCCAAACGAGCAGTCCTTTTGCCCGGCCGGCACTGGGGTGTTCCCAGTCTTTGGCGGAGGTTACCCAAGCGTCCTATCCCAGCTGGATGATGGGGGGTTCGAACCGGACGAAGGGGCGGCGGAGGTCACCTGCATGTGAACCTCCTGTCCTAACACTCATTTCTGGCTGCAGATTAGGCAAGTTAGACACAAGTGGACACTTTGACATTTCATAAAGCCATATTACTGTCTTTAGAGATTTTCCTCCCTGATGTGTAAGATAACGCTGCAGGACTCTTGGCGATAGCTGCCGATACATTCCTGTTGCTAAACGTGACGTTTTTGGAATGTTTACATAGCAGTGGAATACCTGTGATCATGCGGTATGGACTCACACAATATGCTGACAGGCGTGCAAGGCGCACTGGTGTCAGCGGTGTGCCCCACCGCACTGTACACGCACTACACCCACTGCACGCCCACTCTGGCCCTGCCGGAAGCATAGATCACTGAAGAAATGCATCCGCGAAAAGCACATCCAGCACAGAAAGGTCATGTGACACGTGGGGGGGCTATGGAACGGGTCACCCTGAAACATGCACTTCAACCTCTGCTACTTTTCAATCTCTTCTCATTGTTTTTGTAACCCTAATCACACTGGTTTTGAATGGACTATAGTTACTCACAACCAGATGCGGACAATTCAGGTCCAGAAAGTAAAAACCCAAACCAGGATTTTGTTTCAACCAACCAATTGCATATTCTGTGACTCTTTATGCTCAATTGGTTGGTTTAAACAAAATCCTGGTTTGGATTCTTACTTTCTGGAGCTGAATTGTCCGCCTCTGCCCCCGACTTTGTGCATTCTGTTGCCAATTTCCCCGCCTTCCTTCGAGGAGTGATGTCATCTTTAAAGCATAAGGCACACAGTCCATGGATCCTCTACACATATGGAGATTGCAGTAAATGCTTTGGCTGCTCAAATGCTGAAACATCTGCTAGGAAACGTGCTGCCAGACCTTACAAGGGCTGCTGTAACAGCCAGTGGTACCAGCGGCAGAACTGTCTGTCACACAGTAACCTGCAAGCTGCTAAACAGCTTCTAATTTAGTAGTCTGTGAATCACAAATGTTAATGTATTATAAACACTGACACTATATAGGATACATTGTTGAGCACGATGTGCAATTATTGTTTTTGTTTTCCTTGGCAGGGAAGAGAAAGTTCACACTTTGCAAGTAAAATTGTTTTTTTTTTTCCATAGTTTACACCAACTATCACTGGAAGGTGATGTTCAGTTTCAAAATATTTCTGTACATTTTGTTGCCCTTCAAAATAATTCAGGTGTTTTGATAGCCTTTGATGTATATATATTTTTTGTGATTGAAATAACATCAGTATTACTGACTTCAAGCAGTACTGTACCATAATAATGTTTTATTCCTTTTGTGGAAGATAATTCCTTTTTAAATAAAGTTTACTTTACCTTTTCATTTTATATGTGCTTCATAGAAGTACTATTGATATCAAAATGTTCCGAACATCCCATAAATTCTACCCAGAAACTGACAAAAGAAATCGCAAAAGCCAGTATAGAAACACTGCTTATTTCTTTTGGCAAAAATAATGCTCTCATGGGGTTCACTAGATCACTAAAAACATATAATTTTATGTGAGAATCACACAAAGCGTTGAGACTGAGAATGAACAGCAATCTACACAACTGTTGACATTTTGTAATACCCAATATCCCAACTTACAATCAGATGAATCAGAATAAGTTTTTCAGAATATGCAATGATTTGGATCTTTATCACAACACACGTTATACAGTTACGCTGACAAATGGATGTCCATTGTTTTGAGAAATGTGCCACCTACAGTCAGGTTTTGTAATGACATCCTATATCCTACATCAACCGTCACAATTGCTTTATTGCTCCTGAGACCACAATTTTTGGTTTAGAGAATCTGTGGGAGAACAGTTTGCTGCATGTGATGTGTATCGTTGAGGATCCCATCAGAGGTGGTCCAGGCGTACTTGGCACCCTGGGTAAAATCGGATCCCCCTTCTTAGCCGTGCGGCTCCAGTGACGCCCGTCTGCCTCTTGTTGGGATCCTCCCCTGGTGCATATATACAAATACCACGTATACAGGATACTTTCACTCATAAAAATACGCGTTTCCTAAAAATCCATCAACATTATAAATATAAAATTGTGCGCATTTGCCTCTTGCTTGCAGTTCGCAGGCACACAAATCCAATACGCTAAATAAATAGCATGAGCATACATACACCAAGTAATAATAATGGTCAGGATAAATATGGGGGCACTGGGTATACTGGAGCGTCTCTGAAGGGAATTGTCAAGTAGGTACCTACAAAGCCTGCTAAGGTCAACCATGGCCATCACTCATCCAAAGCCTCCCGACCTGGGACCTTTTCAGCACTAGGCATAGTTACATATCTGCTTCATACCAAACTACAAACCATACTGCACACGTCATTAACACAGATTTAAGCTGACAGCCTCAGGATTTAGCATCCTAGCGAAAAGCAAGGTTCACTCTGTAAAGATGAAATAAATTGTGCATTTTCACTCATCTCAGTAACCCTGGGATTTCCACTCTACCCACCAGGCGACTTCTGCTGCCAACTTCACTTGATTTATTTTTGCTGAACACTGCTGTCCCGTTCTTAACACCCAGCTACCACCAACACATACTCCACACTATATCATTAGTGCTTAGCTATACATTTATACCAGAGCCAAATGCTCAAATCATATTCAGAAGATCATGTTCTGCACCTGGCATGGTACAGTGGGCCAGTGGGTGGCGCTGTGGCTTCACACCTCCAGGGCTGGGGGTTTGAATCGTTCCTCTGCTGTGTGTGTGAAGTTTGCAGGCTTCCTATATGCACTACAGTTTCCTGTCAGTCCAAGACATGCATGCAAGGTAAACAGCATCTTTAACTTGCTTGTGGTGTATGATATTGTGTGTGTGTGTGTGTGTGTGTGTGTGTGTGTGTGTGTGTGGTTATGCTGACCCTGTGGGGACATTTTTGGTCCCCATAAGGGGAAACTAAGCTTTATAAATTCAATGGACAGTGGACCTTAGACTTGTGCTCTGTGCTGCTGGGGACAAACTCCAGCCCCCCCATGGCCATGACCAGAATAAGTAGTTAGAAGATGGATGGATGGATGGATGGACAGACAGGTGGGTGGATAGATAGATGGATGGATGGACAAGTGGGTGGGTAGATGGATGGATGAATGAATGGACATTCTGCACCCTGAGAGCCAAAATTTCCCGTAGTCCCACCCATCTGATGAAAAATAATTTAAGTTGTTTAATCCTTGACAAATATTTCCCCAGCTGCAGAACAAAGGGCTGGACACAGGGTTCTGAGTGGGTTCGTTGGTTAAGGTAATCTCCCTGAACCACTGTTCCAGTGTACACTGTCACATTCTGTAGTTCTGTCCAGAAAGTTTTTAATGGAGGAGCAAATTAGTTTTAGTCTCTTGGGGGGGCGGGGGGATGGGGGGGGTCAGCTGGGACTGGTTTATCAGCACAGCTCGACACATAACCTTACTCGTTACCATTAACAAGGGTCCCCAGTGTCGATTCCCAGAGGGCAGACAGGACAGCGATACCAGTCAAGAGAAGGTACGTCCACTCTCCTTTGCCTCATGACAAAGAAACTAAGCCAGAGACAATTAAAATTGGGAATAAAATCTAAAAAAGAGCAATAATCAGCCATGGGCTGCTGGAGAGAATAAAAAATCTGTTTTAGTGACACTAAGGCACAAAGGTGCGCAGAAACCTCAGCACTCTGCTATCTCTAAGCAGGCCGAGCATGACGGGCGATGCCTTATGTCTGGTGTATCTCGTGGAACATGAGTTCGCGTGGTATCCGTGTTTCAGCGCCATAAAGCTTGTGGGCCCGCCTCTCGAAGGCTGACACCATCTGCTTCACCACCTCATCGAAGAAGACCGTGGCCAGCTGGGAGTGCAGGAGCGAGCGGAACTCGAAGGAGATCTGCAGACCAGACGAGAGCCAGATATGTACGTGTGAAAGGCAAGCGTTATTAAAAAAAAACTAATAAAAATAAGACTGAAATCCCTCCCAGCTAGGGAGCAAAAATGTAGACCAGCTGGGCTCCAAAAGGACTGGATTGGGAAACTGGGAAAGTTCAAGGTTTACTGTCAAATGTGCTTGGAGGAACACGGTGAAATTCTTATACCACAGTTACAGAAGATGTGATACGATAGCACAGTACAGAACAAACATAAGTGTAATATAACACAAGTGCAATATTATTATAAGAAACTAAGAATAAACAATAAAAGATTCCATCATTCATTATAAAATTTCATGCCAAATCAGAAAACTTTATTGATCCCGGAGGAAATTGCTCCTGCCCAGAAAGCAGTGATAGTGGTGTGTCTTAGTGTCCATGTGGATCATAAGAGAAATCAAGATGAAGGCAGATTTTAGACAGGGACACTCACAGCGAAGTCCAAAGTGCAGGTGCGGGGATAACCAGGTAGCCCGGGACTGAAGCGCCACACAGTTTCCAGGTGGTTGAAGAGTTTTCCGTCAGAGCAGGAAGCCTGGAACAGGGCACAGGCAGGTCAGGAGCACGCTGAAGCAGGCAATGTGGTGAAGATCTGCTTTGGTTAAAAGGGATTAAAGGGTCACCGTGTAGCATAATTAAATATGTATTTTTTGCACTTGGTACAACAGTATAGTTTTATTTTCTCAAGTAATTTCTTGGCTTGTAGATCACAGTCTACACTTTCATACTACCTCCGTAAGATCAGCATATTCCATCCTTAATACACGGAGTACACACTACACACTCGCGTTTGACCCAACACTTAACTTGTTAACAATTACACACTGTATACCCCAAGGCCAGTGGCACAAAAGGCTTCATTATGCTTTTCTCAGTAGCATAAATGTAGTTCCTCACCTTAACCAGATGGGGGCGAACTGTAGTGACCAGTGACGTATATCTCTCCAGCACTGGAGGGAAGCCCACCTCTAGCTTGGCTTTGCAGAAGCCTGAGCGGCGGAAGATCACGTCTGAGCGCTTGCACCATGGCACAAAGTGGAGGTAATCTTCAACCCCTGCCACGACATCATACATCTCCTGCATTGAGTACCTGTGGGAGAGCAACACAGGAATCTTGTATTCACATGCACATGCTTCACTTAGGCAAAGGGACCTTGTTGTTTAACAATGTAGTTAATGCCGCAGAATAAAACCAACATACACAGCTACACTTCACACTCTCTTCCAGCTTTCACCTGCTTCAACAAGGCAGTTCCATGATCACTATTAACCTTAGATGAAAATCTGATAAGGATCAGAAAGTTGGCCCAATAGCAATCAATCATTCCAGGGTCTATGAACTCAACTAATCCTCTACAAGCCTTCGTTCTACTTTTGAAAAAACGTCTCTCCCCTCCAACAAGGTCTCAATATAAAATGTAAAGATTGCACATCTATGACTGGATCTGGAGCAGTGATCTACCTTCTGGATCTGGAGCAGTGATCTACCTTGTGCCTTGTTTATGCAAAATGCAAGTAACCTGAGGTACAAGCAAAAACAATGACACTACTACCTATGGCCACTGAATGATGAAGCAGAACACAGTCTCTGTCATAGAGGATTTACTGAGTGGCGAAGCAGAACACAGTCTCTGTCATAGAGGATTTACAGAATGGCGAAGCAGAACACAGTCTCTGTCATAGAGGATTTACAGAATGGCGAAGCAGAATACAGTCTCTGTCATAGAGGATTTACAGAATGGTGAAGCAGAACACAGTCTCTGTCATAGAGGATTTACAGAATGGTGAAGCAGAACACAGTCTCTGTCAGAGGATTTACTGAGTGGTGAAGCAGAACACAGTCTCTGTCATAGAGGATTTACTGAGTGGTGAAGCAGAACACAGTCTCTGTCATGGAGGATTTACAGAATGGTGAAGCAGAACACAGTCTTTGTCATAGAGGATTTTGATGTACATGGGACAGTAAAGAAATTGGGAAAATAATCTTTTTAAGATTTTTAAATCATGGTAAAGATGTGCAAAATGCTGCTTAAACATGATGCTATACACAAGATTGGATTAAATTCTGAGTAAAGCATGTTTTCAGTAGGTCCAATTTGCCGGCCTCGTCAGATCAGAACGGGTGATGATCTTTCGCACCTGCATTACGTGACACCTCCGTCCCCAGACTCGGAAACCCTGAACGTTCTATAATTAGGTGCAGATATAAAGTTGGCGGTCTGCCCCAGACGGCTGAGCCTCTGACCCGATAATGCGCCTCTCAGAGTACTCCTTCCTCCTGTTGAAAGAGTCCGCCAAATTGAAGAAACTCCGGGCAGGCGGGATGCTGGGCTGCCTGGGCAGGACCGCCAGCAGGGGGGGATAGCGAGTCATCAGGATCCCACATGAGGAGAGATATCTGTAACAGAAATAGAAATTACTATGGCCATTCACAACCTAACGCTTAACACTGACAGCTAAGAGAGGCAAAAAGAATGAGAATATACACTGTAAAATGTTACTGCTCCATTTTTATTTCAAAATGCCATCTTAAAAATTTAAGTCTGAACTGTATGAAATTTGATGCAGCTGTGAAGTATATGCATGCAGGCCTTCTAAGCTGGAATGGAACATGTGACCTTTGCTCTCCATTGGACTCCTAACCTTGCAATGACATTATGTCACTTATTTCTCACTGCCTGCGTAAACAGTCAGTGGAGATTGTTTGAATACAGGAGCCCGACCATTATGCAGTGCACAGACACAGGTAAGATTTCGTCTACCTGGCACTGACCAAACAACTGCATTCCTTGAAACAATTGCTGAAACAATATTCAACTAATGTGTAAAAGTTTAGAACATTCAATAAAAGCCTGCTGGTGATTTTTCACACCCACATACAACATGTACTGCACACGCCTAGCAAACATACTGTACCTGTAACAGTCTGCAACACAACAGTATGACCCGAGGCCGGACTTCTGCAGGAGATAGCCAGGGCCCATGCTGTTGGAGGCCCCAGTAGTTTTATTTTTTGTCTGGTTGTTACAGTTTATGCTATTAGTTGGGCCCCAACAATGATTTTAGCCCCACCTCCTAAAGTTGGCCCTGGTAAAACCAAGTTTCATAGGTAATATGTAGTGCTGAAGTGAGGCAATTCCAGCTGTGGCAGGGACAAAAATGGACATTTCTGTGATAATATACCAAAGCCTCTGGCTCCACAGGGTAAACAACACTCTCAGAAAAAAAAAATTAAATATGCAGCCTCCAGAGATCCTAAGCTAATAAGAACAGGCTAGCTGAGACAGACAGGCAGACAGGCAGAGTATATGATAAGATTTTTGCATCATCTGTAGTATACTGTATCTGTTGGACCGTGGGGGAGGAGGGTCACTGGGACACAGTGTCCTGGTGTTGACAGGCAGTTGGCACCCAGCTGGCCAATTCTGTGACCACCTCTTTTATGTCAGAGACAAGCCATGACATCACAGCTGGTGGCTCTTGTTAACTTTAGGAGAATAGCACTGTGGAAAGTGTCCTTCTTGTAATTCTTAGTAATTCAGCGGCTATGTGGGAACGTAGTTATAAGGGAGTCTGTACAATCCCGGTCACATTTTTATATGCCAGATATTTTTTAGCAATACTGCCTAAAGAGAGCCGACAGTGCATCGAGGTCCACACCCGCAAAGTTTTACTCGCTCCAGAACCGTTATCAATGCAAAGATGTGGCTTTACGAATTGTACAATTGTCTGTCAATAACTATACGAAGCAAAATATACGCCCGCAAATGAACACACCCACAGCAGTTTTCGGGAAAGAACGAGCTGGATCACACTCGAACCCAGCAAAGCTTTTCACCCGTACCTCAGGCCATTCTTCCGAGAGCTGCCTCTCATCGCAGGTGCCCGGAACTGGCTGACACACCGGGCCACCGCTCCTCGTAAACACCGGGAGCCTCTCGCCATCGTTTGATCCGCTTCGGTATCTGCTGCTAATCATTCCGGCGAGAAGTGGCTGGCTTTCTGTGAGACGCGCCCCCGTGATCTTCGTGCGGATTGGCTGGTCGGGGCCGTAGGCGGCCTCCCATTAGTCACTCGATCTGCTCGTCAATGGAGGGTGCGTGACGCAAATCTGTCACAAGATGCAGTGTTGTGTTGCTGGAGTGTAGAAAGGTTAATGTTAAATTTAGAGTGAAGACGGAATTAAACGAACATTTACGGACAAAACATTTCATTTCTGGCTCCGATTCATTGTCTATATAAATTATGCCACAATTTCATCGATAATAATCTAATGTACCCAGTTCATGAGTTTTTGCTTGTTTTTTATATTTATGTATGCAATCTGTATACCGCAACAACCCTACGTTGATTTAATCTTGTTCTATTTCGATAATATCATTACGTACTATTACACCGCATTAGTGCTGCGTGCCTTTGCTGCACCATTTGTTTTGTTTAACCCGATTAACGACACCTTCCAACTTTAACCGGGGCAATCAGTATCTTTTCCTTCTGCTTCCCTCTAAGTATCTCAGGATTTCTCGCACATTGTTGTAATGCTCGTTTTGAAGCTGGTCAATGGGGATTATCCTGCATCACGCTGACGTGCTACATTCATTAAGCTTATGGTAATTTAAAGTATGGTTCTTCGATTGATTTTCACGTAGCAATTATAGTAAGTAGCCTGGTGTTGCCGAGTTACAGGACAATGGAAAATGCAATACATGGGATGCAGGCAGGCATGTGTCCTCTAGGGTTTATCTCATGTCAATTTATGATTTGTGTATGGGAAGTCAAAAATAGTGTAAGTATTTGTGAAGGTATTTAAGAAAGGAAGGCGGGGCGACCAAAACTCGTTTGTGACGTTGTATAGCATACCTTCCCGTTTGTCTGTTCATGTGACAACTCTGGGTAAACAGGTGAGTACAACACATTAGCGACCAAAATTTACAGACCAGGCAATTACAAAGAAAAAGTAGTTTACTTTCATTAAGGGACGTTAGGTTGCACCATCTCTCGAAGAGATTAGATAAGATAGAGCTTTATTTATCCCTAGGGAAGAATTTTTGTTGTCCAGCAACATTATTACAGATGCAATCGGTCCCCTCTAAAACCATAAATAATGAACGTCCAGACAAGTAAATAAGAATAACGTCTTTGATACAGTGTTGGAGATACAAATTACATTTAAAAACATACTCATCAAACATGAAATCTTATAATTTCCTGCAGATTGAACAGTACAGTATTGAGTAAAAGAGTATTCTCCAGTCTGGGCTTAAGGACAAGGAAACCAGAAGCACGGAACAAGTGAATAGCAGTTTTCATGAACCACTCAGTCAGTCATCTTGGGGGAAATAAAAGCGCTCGTCAACTGTACCAGCTGGATGTTGAGAAAATGGTTCCTCAGATTTGAGGCTGGAATTTGCGCACATTCTTCCTTCTACCATCACTTCTAAGGATTCCAGACCGTGTTTTAGATATAAAGAACCACAGCCCAGTCTGCACTTACTTCTACTACCTTGTTGTTCTGCCAGTTCAGTTACTTATGTAAACACCAAGGTGCATACAGCATTGCACAAATTCTATACTCTCTCCTGAGTTGATGACATCGGTCATCAGCTCTCTGCTTCTACTTTATTCCACCAAAGGCTCCCTTATTTTACCAACATTGAACTGACTTCTTTACTAGCACATCCCACAATCACAGAATCAGCAGAGAGCTTCTGAAGATGGGAAGAGTTAAAATAATACCTGATATCTGTGGTATACTGAGTAAATGTTACTCAGCACTACATCAGATATACAGCTACAGACGTGGATGAACTATGGCCTTTTGGTGAGGTAATCTGTGGTCCAGACAACTTGCAACACCTTGAGCTTGGACAGACATGGACGGCTGTGTAGTTGTTAAAAGTACTGAAGACATTACAAAGTCTGCTCAAGTCACAAAGGACAGAATCTTAATGATGTTGCCTGAACTCATCAGATATGACTAGGCTCTGCAAAGCAGATTATCATTTATTTTCAATTTTGAAAGCCAACCCCTACAACCATGGTTTCATCTGGGAAGTGAGGGGAAGGAAGATACCATTTCAAATTTTGTTATAACTTAGATGTGTTGTAACACCACTGACCGTGCAGGCTTATCCAGTAGCTACATCAGTGCCATCTTGCTCTGTAAGATCCATTATTGGAAAGTCCCTGTTTTTTCGTGCTTCTGTTTATGTAAAGGAGAGACCTCAAATGTGTTTTT
>JAODJW010000035.1:17218588-17229471 GCA_026777045.1 Hyperopisus bebe | reverse complement strand
CTGTAAATAAACTTGTTTGATTGACTCAACCTCAATCTACCACAGTAAGAGAAAAAGTGTAGTTATATCAAACTGGTAGTCATACCAAACTGGTAGTTATAGCACAAGCCTACAAACCTTAAGGAGCTTTTGGTTTTCTGGACCTTGTTATACTCCATTCATATTTTATTTATATTCAAAGCATTACAGAGGGTTTTTAAAACCTATTTTTGTTTTTCTGATGCATTCAGTGAAAAAACGTGCGTGGACTGCAAGTCTGTGTCATGTAAAATCAAAGAGGAATTTTGTTGTTTTCCGGATATGTGGATACTATACTAGCATTTTATGTTTGACAAGAGATTTGTAAATTTCTGAACAAGTACTGTGCTTTAACAGAGAAAAATGACGGCCATTATCCTTAAATATTTCAGGAACAATGTTTTGTTTGTCAAAATATAGCTTAGAAACAATCTGGATGCCCTCCTTTAGAGACCATGGTCAAGGTAGGACCTTATTTTCTGACAACACGTTTTTTTTTTTTCTTACATGATCTCCACTGCAGCATATTTGTATATACATTTGCTACCAACTCTTACCCAACAGATTATGTATTAGGAAGACAGGAATTTCCTGGGCCGTAGGTAAGAGCAGCAGTGACTGCATGGATCTATGCTGCTGCTTCAGCCACCAGAGTGGAGAGTGGCTGCTTCTTGTTATAGTCCCAACCACACCGGGAATCAGTACTCTGTGTGGAGAGGGGAGTTACCCTGACTACCAGCGAAGGATGGGGTGCAGCACCTCTGTTAGATCTTGCCGACTGACTCCAGTGGTGAGTTGCCATCTTAGCGTAGCATGGTTAGCACTGCTGGCTCATAGGGTTTTGGTTTTGGTTTCATTTCAGGCGGAGGTCAATTACATTAAAGCCAGCATAGTTGTCCAATATTTCTCTCCTTTTCACTTATAATCATGGGATACTTATTTTACACTGGGCTCAATTTCTGCTGAAAGAATTTCACACACTTTATATTTCTCTCGCCATTCCAGGCATCTACAACGAGCTCCTCCTAACATCCATTCCAAG
This sequence comes from Hyperopisus bebe, assembly GCA_026777045.1. Lineage (NCBI taxonomy): Eukaryota > Metazoa > Chordata > Actinopteri > Osteoglossiformes > Mormyridae > Hyperopisus > Hyperopisus bebe. Next base: position 17,228,411 of record JAODJW010000035.1, on the reverse strand, counting down.
GGAAGTATTTCAATAGTTTCATTTAGGAATTTTCCGTATGATGCCTCTATCCTTGCATGCAGTTTGACTGATTCAATTGGCGACTTGGAAAACCGCAGAAATTATTGAACACTTCATGAATTTGTGTGTCACCCTTGCACCTCTGGCTGGGCAACCTTTGGGTGAAAGTGAAGCAAATTTAGTGGTGGCTTCAGCTCCCTATTGGCCAGTGGAAGAAGTGTTTTAACGAACTGTCTTGACGAACAGTCATGATTGGCCAGTTGAGGAGACTGGCCCCGCATGATTGGGTGAAATGGTGGCTGAAGGCGGAGACCCCTAGGATCACCAGCTAGTAGCTATTAAGACTGGCCAGTACCAAAGGACAACCTACAAGTGGCTTCTGTCCAATGAAGTCGCTATACTGGCATAATCCTGGCTGGGTGTTGGACGGAGAGGGAATCTGGTAACCTGAGCAACACTGCAATAATGAGCAATAAGCAATACTGTAAGTGCTCCTCAGGTAAGTAATTAAACCACATAGCACAACATCACCACATCTCACCTACATCAATACAAAAGTACCACGTTAAACAATCCCCCATTTGATTTATGCACATAGGTCTGTCAGCTCCTTCCTCAAAATGACCGAGACCGTAAGGCAGCGGAAGCCGCTGGAAGCTCCATCACACAAGGGTCTTGTGGGACTTGGTGCGAACAAGCATTGCACCCATAAGGAGCTGCATGAGTCCAAGTACAGGAAGAAGAGGAGGTACAGTCTCTGTTCTTGATTTACATGTTGCAGTCTGTGCACAGTTATTTAAAGGTCATGCATAGCTAGTCAGCACTCAATCTCCGTAGCAGCCTGCTAAATGTACTTGTAATAGTAATGGTTGTAATTGTCAGTGATAATGACTGATAATTCAGTGCACCCCCCCCCCCCTCCCTCTCTGGTACCCTGTCTGTCATCCAGCTATGTCCAGTGAATTAGGGAGCAGCTGTACAAGGGACCGAAATAGATGTGCAGGAGACATACATCCAGAGGACGGATGCTCAGCGGGCACTGCCCAGCTCTGTGCCCTTCGAGGCCCCATGCCATTCCAGGCTCCTCTAAGGAGATGCCCACCACAGCTCCTAGTCAGCTTTAAATATAGTACATGCGGATCTAACAACTCCAGTGTTCTTTTACTCAGACTTACAGTATATACTCAGATACTTCCCATCCGTGTTTGTCCGAGCCCCCAGATGCAGACCTCCTGCCCCGTGCAGTGAAAGCTGAGACGTCAGGTCTGTCTAAAGATATTTTTGAACAAATGAAATAATGTTACATGCACAGAAATCTGCCAAATGTATATTATACAAACATACGAGCTGTATATTTATTGTTGTTGTTGTTATTATTATTATTCATCTTTGTTAGCCTTAAATGCTGAAGTGGGTTAAGGTAAGCAGCTAAGCTGAATGCTAACCTTGCTGTCCTTGGTGCTGGCGGTCTAGACTGCACTGGCCTGCATGTCCTCTCTGCTTGTCTGCAGTAGTAGGATAATTACATAAAAAACTTACTGCTCACACCAACTTTTCATTACATGCCTGTGGCTCTGTGCTTAAGCTTGCCTTTCATTCATTCATTCATTCACTAGATCATCTTGTTAACATCTCTTAAATCTCTAATCACTTTTAATATCATTTAACATCATGCGGAAGGTGGTAGGCTGGACATCTCGGAGCAGATGGACCCTGCACACTATGCAGAATGTCAGGCCATCCGGACGTATCGGTAAGCATTTCTCCATCGGTGATGGGCAGGGCTGACCCTGTATGTCGTTATCAGCTAAAATGGGCAACCTGCTGTATACCAGCACTAGAGCTCACTATCTTACATACATCAAAGATGATAAAATACAATAACATGACATAGAACATTCATGTCATCTAAGAGCTTTGGTGTCTGACACAACCTGTTTGATCTGACATCTGACAAATTGGCCGCTTTGATCTGCTGTGACCTTTTGCTGAATTGCTGTTTGGCATGTCCAGTCTTTAGCCCCCATTGTTCTGACCTAGGGCCCACACACCTTTCAATCACACCCCACTGTTCTCTTTTATTCCTCCCCAATTACCCCCCTAACACACACACACACACACACACACGCACCCACACACACAAAGGTTTGTAATTATATCTTTCTGGGGACTCTCCATTCATTTCCATGGGGAGATCTCTAATCCCAACTTGACGACCCTAACCCCCACCCAGCCCTAACCTTAACGGTTAGTAGCCGAACAAAATATGAGACTTTTGGTTTTTGATTTTGCTATTGATTTTTACTTTTTCATTGTCTTCACAGGTCTTCGTGGGAACCTGAAAAAAGGAAATTTCACGAATGGAATTATTGCACAGGTGGCATCCAGTCACGGTGCTCGACTTTATACAGCTCTGGCTATAGAAGTGATTGGAACACCTGAATTCAATGCTTTGGAGGGGTGTCCCAATACTTTTGGTAATATAGTGTATATCATTCATAGTTTTTCTGTTTGTTGAAAGCAATAGGAATGGTATGTATAGCAGAATGGGAAAATCAGGAACTACTGCACCGCAGTATGTTTTTTCATAGATCCTTCATCCTTCGTTCAGTACAAAAAGCATAATTTACATTGCTCCGTTATCCCTTGATAAATATTTTTTCATTGCACCATATCATCTCTTCAGAATTATGCTAAAACATCAGGATCTCTTTCCTTTGAGAGTACAGTACTGTATAATAATGTGCTTCATTTGTACTGTATCTAATGTTGATGATGCACTACTGTGCATAATTTATCATTTAAACTTCACCATATGTATGTATATAAAAATCATGCTCCATTTGGAGCACACAGATTGTTCTCCATTAGCTGCGTAGTTATCCTGAAGTTATGAGATATTATTTAAGATTTTGTGAAGTTACAAAGCTTGAGTAAATACACTTTCCTGTCTTAGGATAGGAACAGTAATTGAAATACTGTTCATCACTAATGGCTTTTTCCAAAATCTGGTCCTAACCCCAGTTGCCATGGTTACCAAACAGCGAAAGACAGGATCTGCAAGTTAGGAAGTTTCTGTAATACGGCCCCAGGACAGAACAGACAAAACGTGGTTATAAATTAGAATTCAGTTTACTAGGTGACAGCTATCTGTTGTGACTTATTGTGCAATGTAACAAATCAGATGTTAGGTTTTCTTTAGACCGTACCCACTGACTTTGATGGGTAACTTTGAGACTTTAATGGTTACTGGTATCATTTAAATGACATATTTTAAATAACCTTTTAAATGACAATTTATATTATAATTTAAATAATTATTTAAATGACATTTTTATTGAATATTGTCACAAGCCACCCTTTATAATTAATGTCCACATTCCTGGGTATTTAAAAACAGAGAAAAATCTGGTCTGGATTTAGCATTATACTCTTTTATCGGAAAAATCTTGTGACTTCATTTCCACCTAGCTGTCGACTCCATTCAAATGGCTGTTTCTGTTTCCATGTTGTTTTCGTACAGTTTTGTCACATAATACCTGGGGGGGGGAACAATTAACTCATTTTAAAGAGTAGCTTGTTTCACTTTAAATTTGTGACAGTAAGTGACTTTTCTGTATTTTCCACCTAGAGTTCCACCTACATTGTATTCAGCTCATTCTGGACCACATGCTTTACAGTTCCATGATGTTTAATTAATGTTAGGAATGCAGAACTAGAGCAAACACATCAGAAGTTATGCACTTGATATGCACATTTCTTGGCTTACCCCATGACATGAATTGTGATTTGCATATCCTACATTGCTGGGTACCGGCAGTCCCAAGGTTTTTTCAATGTCTAAAAAACAAGAAGTCAAAAAAAGCTAGTATTTTATTCTTTACCTTATATTAAATAGTTTGCCTGATCGACATGGTTTAAACCATGGAAGAAAGGAACAATCTTGCACTCTTGGGCAAGGTACTACACAGAAGATACTATATAAGCCATTGATTCATCTTCCAAGCATTTTTTGGGCCTGGGTTGTAGGGTAGCGTGGAGCATAAGGCTCAGGTCTGCCCTGGACAGAATGGCAGTCCATTGCAGGTAACTCACAGTCACACACTATGGGAAACACGAAAGACCTCGAAAACTCCAAATACGTGGAGTGTAGGCATGAGGAAACGGGAACACTGCTACTCATTAAGGGGCCATTTTGCCCCAACGTAGAAGCAAAAATGGCAACGTTTTATATATGTTTAATATTATACGTTTAACAAATATACCAGTAAGGATCTCATCGATCCTGTCCACAGCAAACTTGGCATTTTCTTCAGAGAAGCACATGGGTGGTTTGAACTTCAGAACATTCCTGTCTGGACCATCAGCACTAAGAAGGATTCCATGTTCCTTCAACCTGCCAAGATGAATAGCTTACTTTCAAAACCAGCTATCATCTGTTTACCTTTAAATACATAAGTAGGTGCACAGAAAGGTATTGTGTAAAATACTGAATTAATAATCTTTTTTGACTTATCATTTGAAGTTATGGGGCTCACTTGTAAATGACATCTTGGGCCTCTGCTGTAGCTGGAGTCCGCTTGGATCTGTCTTTCACAAGCTCAGCGCCAACAAACAAACCCACCCCCCTGCAAGCAAATGCAAAGCAAGACTATTTGTATAATGCCAAACCTTGGACTATGAACTCTTCATACAGTTCTTCATCAACAATGATCTTCCAGATAGTTCATCTTCCAAGAAACAGGAATTGCTTATTTTGGGACTATTTTAAGATTTTTCCACATCTTCCAGCAAGTCAAGGTTTAAAAATATAATGCAGTAATAGAAAAGTATAACAAGTATATTAGACTCTTAAGTAAATTAAATTAGTTGAGTTATGAGTAAGCTTCAAAACTCGAAGTAGCGTGATCAGAAAATGAATCCATAGTTACAAAGACATTAATCAACTGATTATCAAACTCTTCATAAATTATTTGGTATTAATGTCTTTTTGAGTGGCACACACTACTCTGGTAAAGACTTAGCTACTTCATAATATGGATTTATGTGACAAATTAGGTCTGTGTGTAATATGTACATTGGTGATTACCAGCTCTGTTTACCTGACATCTCCAATCAGAGGGTGCTTCTCTTTCTGTTGACGCAACAGCTCTGCCAGGTACCTACCAACTCGCAGAGCATTATTCTGGAGAGCCTCTTTCTCAATGACATCAAGGACAGCCAGTCCAATAGCACAGGAAACAGGATTGCCTCCAAACTGCAGCATGTTTGAAATTTAGGAAATTTACGATATTCATAGCTTGCAATTTAAGTCAAATAAGCTACTGGTTTAAGCACAGGCCCACCGTGTTGAAATACTCCATCCCAGAGGACATAAAGGCTTCAGCGATTTTCCTGGTGGTGATGACGCAGGCCATTGGGTGCCCATTGCCAATGGGCTTTCCTATGGTTACAATATCAGGTACAAAATCTTTGCCCTGTAGCTGGAATGCCCAGAAGTGTGCTCCCGCACGGCCGAAGCCCACCTGTATTTCGTCTGCAATGAAAATACCCCCCGCCATCCGTACATGTCTAAGGAAGGGAAGAGAGTATGGAGACAGAACATGTGACAGAGGGATTTCCATGTGGGACCCTTACCTAGTGCTACACAAGCTATGGAATGTGCTTCAACTGCAATAGATTGCACAGGTATGATATAGACGAGCATGTCAAATGTTTCATAAAGAAATATATATCATTTTTTTGCATTTGATATAAAAACACAATCAGGTTTTAGTCCTGTTTTACACATTGAATATTCACCTTAAAGCTGTAAGGAACAAACAAATCGTATGTAAAATGAATTAAAAAACCACTCATACTGTGCCACTTTCTGGAAGTATCCTTGAGGCGGGATGATCTGCCCTCCACAGCTCTGCAAGGACTCGGCGATGAAAGCTGCAATCTACAACACCGCATGCGGTGTGAGTGAGGCAAACGATAGCAAGGAGTACATTTAGAAGGACTGTAGACAATGACTGTTCTATGAAAGTTAGCAGTTAAGTAAGCAGATAAATAATATGGCTTGTGATAATAAATGCACAATTTCATGCACAATGCACAATTGAACAATTTGCAGCTTTCATATTAATAGTAATAATGTGAAAATTACAAAAGATGGCTGCGACTCAAAGCAATTTATGGTACTTATTGCAGAGCTGCTTTTAAGTTCAGGGTATTGTGAGTAAAACATGATAACAAATCATTTACTCAAACTGGGATCCTAGGAACTTTTTCCAATAATAAATCACACAAATAAAGTACAAACTTCACTTATTAGTTTAACAGAACTCAAAACTCAGGGAAGGATACTGTGATTCTTCATGGAATACCTAATAATCAGCTGACTTTACAAAAGTCTTGTTTTGGAAGGGGTCTTGGTTTTACAAAGGGATCTTGGTTTTACAAAGTTCCTTCTGATCCTTTAATAGAAAACACTTTATAATAATAATAATAATAATATCCATCCATCCATTTTCCAAACCGCTTATCCTTATAATAATTTATAATTATAATAAAGGCCTGCACAGAATAGGTAAGAAGCCCTGACATGACAGATGTTGAGAAACTATATGTTTCTGGTTTGTGTTTGGGGGGAAAGTGGACTTTGAGTTCCATTTATACCTAATGACACTCATTCACCATACGACAAGGAGAAGAGGGGGAATTCCTTCATTCCTCAGGCTCAGCAAGGGGACGTACCTTCTGCCCTTTCTTATGGGCGTCCTGAATGATGTTCTCCACCTCATCCGAGTAGGCGGTAGCAGGGTCAGGGTGATCCTCACGGTACTTCCCTCGATAGATGTCAGGGCTGGGAGCCTTGAGGACATTACTTCAGTTTTTAAAAACAGTATTATATTACTACTATACTATATACCATATTGTAAAGTTATGCATTCTCTCTAATTACTCATATAAATGAGTCATATATTATTGTCTGTTTAATAGCTATAATAATGATATGAACTTGAACCATTTTTGCTGTACCGTTTGACACTATCTGTACACTCAACGGCAACATTTGCCTCCTTACCACAAAAACTAATTGGTTGTGCTGTGATCCTGTCATCTGGTGAAACTTATATGGGCTGATATCAATGAGGGATGACACATGACCATGGTAGGCACTGGAAAAAAAACACCCTGTGCAGCATCACAAATTATACATTATACTAGGCAGACAAGGGGCTCTGTAATGGTACCACTGATAAAGAACTTAATTAGTAAGCCATCCTGGTGAATGGGGTATAAAAAGGGGTTAAAAGTCACTTTTGAATGAATACATCACTAAATAAATGTTACAGGACCCCAGTTAACTTATTCCCTGAGTCGTATGTTCAACAACCACCTCTAAATGTTCATGACCCACAACTCAGTCTTTGATGAAAGTCTAGCTTTGCATCTAATATTTCACATAGCGAGTTAAGCAAAAAAATTATATAGCAAGGAAAAAAATGCAGTTTAAACATTTAACTAAAAAGTGACAGAAGGAGACCTTGAATAGTTACCCCCCCCCCCCCCCCCACAAATGGACATTGGCTTTTTTGTTGATTATGTTCTGTGTGAAATAGAAGCACTGTTGACTTACTGGTCCAAAGTGATGATGCCTTTGTGGCCAGTGTACTGCCAAGCCAGCCTCAAGGCCAGGTCATTGGCTTCAGAGCTGCAGGAGAAATGCATACCAGTTATACATTTCCTAGCAAGTAGGTCAGTGGTACAAAGTATCCTTCTGAACAGGAGTCTACAGCTGCAACATTTCGGCATTAAATGATCAGTATCGTTTATGACTTTCTGCTCTGTCTTTTACTCTATGCCTGTCAACTGTCCTTATTGATGACCTTTGCCTTGTTTTTACAATGATATTGTTACTATAGTTACTTAGACATCTTAAGATTAACATGAATATCAGCATTAATTATATATTTTTATCATGAGTTTAAGCCTTCATACTTCAGCCCTGGAGAGCAGGCTAATGTAGTAGTGATTTAATGTAATGTTAGTACATTTTAAGTGTATTCTTTGTCAATTTTAAGTACACTTTATTTTATTTTCAGTTCAGGAATTTTTGACATAAATCATTTTTCAAACGGATAAAAACCTTCGCTTTCTTATGGGAAATGGTAATATATATTTTTTTCATATACCTTGAATATCCCTTTGAGTAAAATCCATATTGTAAAGTCACTGTATACTATGTTTGTAGGGTTAATTCCCAATCTGTGGTGCTTTCAAGGAGCTGTAGAGGTTAACATCTGAAATTAGCGCTAATGTTCCATCTTGACCATGCATGGCTGGGCTATATGGTGGATTGGAAAATGTATTGGAAAATGTACTGAAAAAATTGAAATGTGCTAACTTGATTTTAAATATTTACATCTGAAGACAGATCTGTACCCTGAATTGACAAAATAGCAAACGGAGAGGCTGTCTGGCAGGGTGGTCTGCAGGCGTTGGGCGTATTCTACCAAGTTATCATGCAGGAAACGTGAGTTGGTGTTCAGGGTCTCCATCTGCATGGCCCCAGCCTTTACCACGTCTGGGTGACAGTGGCCAACTACAGGAATAACGCAATGCAAGTTTTTATAATCCATAGGACATTGACTTACTGACAAAAACACCACAAGCAGTGAAAACTGTAAAACTCACATTTGAAAAATGCTACATATCACATAACATGCCAGATGTTTTACTCCCTGTTCTGTATTTTTTGTGAATCTCTACTGAAGTTTCTGTTTTCGAGAAAAGGGTAACTTTTAACATATGTGGTGAGAAACTGGTTTAGCAGTTTTTAAATATAAAATATGTAGCAGTGAAAATGTATACAAAATGCCAACCACCTCCCTTTGACGAACATGATTTTTCTTATAAATGCATCACAGATGTTATACACTGATAAAATAATATAAAACTACATTGAAACTATTTAGTCAAGTCACAAGCAAATTATTCCAAAATACCTTGACTGAGCTTTTATTTTTTAACTCAAAAGAGTCATTTATTTTTTTGTAAATCTATGGCTAAAATAATTCCATAAGAAATTTTGCAGAACACAAAAACTGGACTCAGCTCAATTTCAGTCAGTGTTTATCGCTGAGCATTAATATTATGTGATGTCCAGCTTCCACTAAGAAAATACAATTAGCGCTAGGTTTTGCTCACCATGGGCGACATTGTTAATGCAGTCCAAATACCTCTCTCCTTTTTCATCGTACATGTACTGGCCTTTGGCACGTACAATTTTGATGGGGTCATGGCCGAAGAAAACCTTACAGGATGGGCTGAAAAATTGGGTGGAAGTTAGCATCTGTCTCATACTCAAATAATATACTAGCAGAATTGTTCTTTTTATATTTAAGTGAATTTGTACACTTAATAATATTCTATTATTCTAATGGGGAATTTTAGTCATACTTGTGGCTATTGATAAAACACTGACTTAAAATGTACTGCAGTAACCTTGAGGTCTTCAAATAGCCAACTCAAATGCTACAGTTTGAACCTGTGATGTAACATGCAGGTTGTTTCACACAGAAAGTACTGTAGCAAGCTGATAAACTGGTTCATGAAAGGTAAATGATAAGATCATACAGCTAAGGTGAATTATATAATATGCTAACTACCATATCAACCATTTGAAAAACTTTGGTCAAACACTTTAATCACAAACAAGTTGTGATTAAATGCCAGTTGTATGTTAAGTGGTCAACCAGGATTTCTTGCTTAGCCGGATAACTTGTTGGATTTAAGGTAGTTTGGGCTAAATGGGCTTCATCATCGTTCACCT
>JAODJW010000035.1:17185427-17208562 GCA_026777045.1 Hyperopisus bebe | reverse complement strand
CTTTCCCAAGCATGCGGGTATTGCAGAATGTAAAAGAAATGATCAAGCTTTCCCAAGCATGCGGGTACTGCAGAATGCAAAAGAAATGATCAAGCTTTCCCGGGCATGCGGGTACTGCAGAATGCAAAAGAAATGATCAAGCTTTCCCAAGCATGCGGGTACTGCAGAATGCAAAAGAAATTATCAAGCTTTCCCAGGCATGCAGGTACTGCAGAATGCAAAAGAAATGATCAAGCTTTCTCAAGCATGCGGGTACTGCAGAATGCAAAAGAAATGATCAAGCTTTCCCAGGCATGCAGGTACAAAGAAATTATCAAGTTTTTATAAATCTATCTAGCAGATGCTTTTTCCTGGGCACTGGTGTGTGACACTGTGGGTTCTGCCCATGATTGGAAGGTTGCTGGTCGAAATCCCATGACTAATAGTGTGATGCTGACATCGGCCCCTCGAACAAGGGCCTTAATCACGATTGCCTCAGGGACGTCTGACACTACTCAAAATGCCTAATACAAACGTAATCTAAATTACAAATTTTGTCCAAAACCACATACATATAAGGAAGCATGGGGTATGAGGGCGGCATCAGGACGGCGTGTCCGTGGAGCAGTTAGGCTCAGGAACCTTGCTCAAGGGCCCAACAGCGATATGATTTCACCACCAGACATGGAATTTGAACCCGCAACATTTCAAATACTGGCACCCCTAACCCACTGACCTACACCCTCCCACTGCAGAAATCATCTGCCAATGAAAGCACCAGTACAGATAAAGAGCTCGAAAACATATAAGGTAATACTGAATCTTCATTACATAGTATTTCATCAATTTTGAACAAATCAGTTATGAAGTGAGTTTTCAGTATTTAAAACGTAGTGAAAGCGTTGATTATTATGATCATTATTATGGTTACTATTTCTATTATTATTATTATTATTATTATTACTACTATTATTATTATTATTATTATTATTATTATTATTATTATTATTATATTAGAAGTAGTAGTAGTATATAAACAACAAGAAGAATAATAATAATTTGTCACTATGGCATGTTTGTAACTTTCCTACGCGTCTTAAAATGATCGGATGTGTGATTTTTTTTGTCTTGGATTTGAACTGATTTTTAATAAATAACGCCTATGAAACCTGCCGGACTCCAATGAAAACCATCACGCAAACAAGACATTCTTCTTGACGTAAATAACATGCCGCTATAAGACCAACATACCCGATTGTCAGCAATGCAATTTCATAGCTCAAACAAAAACTACAAAACAAACTTATAGGCTATAAAGAGCCAGTATTCAACGAACACGTATGATGTTTAATTATACAGATCCTCATATTAGTTAAACGTAAATTATGTCAAATCGCTGTCTGGCAAGAAATGTAATACAAATTGCACCTGAACGAAACACATCATTTTAATAGGAGGTAAAAGGCATAATTAAAAAGATAATTAATATGCAGCGTTTCATGCTGAAAACACACTCACCATCTACCGTCTTCTTCTTAAATAAGGAAGCCATTTTTAGACCACTGAGGAAAATCAAACTACGAATCTTTTTACACCTTTTTGTTGCTCTTTAAAAACAGATAGCAGCACTAATGACATTTGCGTGACATGATTCCCTAGTTGTTAGAGAATCGGCTCCTTTGACCAAAACAGCCGCGAACTCACGTTCTGTGACGTCATCAATAGGCACAATCGCTGTTCGCAAAGGGGCCTCACGGGGTCGCTGATGATCCAATTTCTCTGGATGCTTAGTACATGGGGTGTCTCTGAGTAAAGGCTACCCCATAAATGTGGACCTGCAGGACGTGCCAAAATAAAAAGGTAATTATAGGGCTGCCAACTTCATCAGCTGGCTGGAGTGAGATTTTCAAATCGAGACAAGTCTGCATGCAGACTTACATGTAAGTAACAGTTTTATTACCATGTAAATGGTCTGTATAGGGCAAAATACCCAATCACTTTTGAAGTGGCTAATTTTAGATTTATAATGGGAAAATATAGATTTGTCGTAAGATTTTTTGCGTAAGCGTGAGAGTCTGGAAGCGTGAGCCTCACGCCAGTTGCGTAAAAATTGGCAAACCTGTGATTATAAAAACTAACAAAAGTCACCGTGGATTGCACGCCTTTAAGTTATTTTCAAATTTTAAAAAAAAGTTTTCAATGTGGGGGTCCATCCATTTATATATTTAGGATGTTAATATAGAAATTAAAAAGTAGTGTGGATAAGCAGTCTGAAGAAGCATAGATGTATGGTATTACTATATATACTACATATCACGGTGCAATGCCTAAATGCCGTTATGACTGGCAGCCGCACCATATTCATACAATTTTCAGATATTGCGGTGAAAATTGTCTAGCGACGAATGCAGAACACCGAAAACGACCTACGTCCGGCGTCACATATAATTAAACGTAAACATTTCACTCGATCTTCCGTTTTGTTATTGCAGCGACGCAAAAAGAATCACTATCACTGTAACAGGAATTTATCACTGAGGGGGGTGGCAGAGCAGACTGGTGTGAGGTTCACATCTTCTGGGCTGCAGGGCATCTCCCTTCCGTTTCCCCCACTCCTCAGAGTCGTTTGGGCTTTACATACTGTTGATTTGTATATATATCAGCTGCCGTCCGTTACCATGTATTCCAATTCCAATTTCCCATTGTATTCGTGCAAAATTCATCTATTGAAGCAATCGGTGCAGTAAGCTCTGGTAATCACAATGGATTACAATGTTAGTCTGACAAATTTCATTATTTTGCCATTTATTTTACACATTATTATTAGCCTTACTTGTTTTTAGTACCACCTACTGTTTTTCCAGAGTATTCCCTTTATTAGTGTGCTGTCTATGAATTTTCTGCAACCTCTTATCCTATTCAGGCTCACGGGGAGTGAGACAATCCCAGGGGCTATGGGCACAAGGCGGGGAATAACCCAGGATGGGGTGCCAACTCACCAGAGGGCTCACTCACACCTAAGGGCGATTGGGTAACTCCAATTAATCTCACCATGTTTTTTTTTTTTAAACTGTGGGGGGAGGAGTACGCAGAGGAAACCCCCATGATAACATGGGGAGAACACACACGTGTTGTCCCACACACGTGGAGCTATGGCAGACACTCGAACCCTGGCCCCAGAGATGCAAGCTATCAGCTCTAACCCCTGCACTACCATGCCATCCCAGGTGTACTGTGAATTTCTGAAATCTGCTCATACTATGTTTACTTTGTTTATTGTCTCTGTACCTTGACTGTTTGGCCCTATATGCATGTTCATCTGTGCACTATGTTCTTGTTCCTTTACTTCAGTAAACTCAGTCATTTCATGTTTTAGAATTCAAGGTATTGACCTACTGTATTCAGTTTTTTTATAATAGTACCTAAGGTATTTCAATGTAAAGGTAAAAGTATAAATCTTATAGGGAAACTATACATATTTATATATTTCTTGAGTTTGTGTGGCATGAGTCGGTTTTGATACTATTCAGATGGTCACAGCTAAGTTTTGACCTTGTATTTATTATAGGAGTGATCAGTCTCAGAGTGAAATGAGGTAGGGAAACATGCCTTAGGGGTCTCCTGTAATACTGGCACTATTTAGCATTTGGATAGCTGTAGTTTAAGCAATAATAATAGGATATTTCATTTTATTGATACTGACTGTGTTCATTGATGGATTTCTCCACTTGGCCTCCTTGAGCACTTCTTGAGGTATTGCTGGGTTTTGGAGACCTTGCCAAGTATACATTTTGCACTCTTTCAAAATTCGTATGATTTGGGTCATTATTTGTGTGTCCATCCAGATTGAGTATTCAACCTCCACCCCTCCTGAGCCCCCCCTGGGCGTACCCCTCTGAAGTGATTTGGCTGGATTGGTTTCTCCATTTTGGAGGCCCCCGTTAGGGGTGCTACCCCTTACTGCCTTAGTCTGAGCTGTCCACTACCTTTTACGACTGTAAACAAGCCCACAGCCAAACATCACTGCTTATTCAAATTATAACAACAAATTAGTGTTTCACAAAGGCGGTGTAATAAAGAATTATGTAAACATTACATTAAGCCAGTTTTTGTCTAGTCAAAAATGTCACCCATCCGTCTTCATTCTGCTTGTCTTGGTAAAAATCAAAGAGGGATTGCACCAGGAGGTTAGTTCAGATCATGTTCTCCAAAGCCACAGGCTTCAGCTTCTTCTAGGGGTTCCAAAGCACTCTCAAGTATGCTGGGTGATCGCATCCTGGGTCTTCCTTGGGACTTCTGCCCAGAACAGTTCTGTTGGGATCTAACCAGGTGGCAAGCTGGTCAGATGCTGGTCAGATGCTGGTCAGACGCCTAAACTCCTCAGATCTCCAGATTTTTCACTCTATCATGAAGCCTGAACTAGGAATCCCTGCAGACTTTAACACGGCCTTGTCCCATCAGTCATTCCCCACGACTCGAGACCTAAGGTGAGCAAAGGGATTTAGACTGATCATTAACCAGTAGCATCATATGCCGGTTTGGCTCCCAGTTCCTGTCTGTGCGAAGCAACGACAGCTGGCCAGCATAAGCATAAGCATATCACACCTATTTGAAAATTACACAGTTATTTAACGGTAAAAAAATCTGTTGCTTCATGCCCTGCTAGCATAACCTTTCTTATTGTTGGTTCAGTGGGTAGCACTTTCTATCACACCTCCAGTGTTGAGGGTTGAAATACCACCTCTGCTTTGTGTGTGTGTATGTATGTGTGTGTGTGTGTGTGTGGAGATTGCATGATCTTTCCATGTCACACCGTCGTCCTACTGCAACCCAAAGACGTACAGTTGTGCTAAATAGTTATTGGATGCAGTGGTCTATAACTTCCACTGAGACAGAACAGTCGACGCGTAACAAGGCTATTTTACGGCTGTTCGTGGATGGAGAGAAATCATGCTGCTTACATAAAGGAGATGTACAGGACAGCGTCTTCAGCATGATGAATCTGTTCTCCGGAGCCACTCCGGTCTGCAAGGTAATATACTGACTGGGTGCCTCCACTTCACCCACCCTTGGGAAGAATCATACCTCAAGCTACACAGCACAGGAGCAAGGGGGGGTTGTATGTAATGACAGATCATCGCCCCATTGTGCTGCCTTAGGATAGATCTCCCCCCCCCCCTTCTCACACAGCTGTTGTGTGAAATCATACCATCCAGACTGTGAACAGTAACAAATACATTCACTGTCAAATATGATGAATATCCTATTACATATAGCTAGTAGGATAATAAATGTAGTTTGTTTTTACACAATTAATATACAATTGAGTTATTTAAGTAGTGTTCAGTTGTTTCACATTTTTTATATATTAATATATTACTTATGATTTGTCCGGGCATTTTTATAGGATTTAATTAAATTAATGCAATCAATAGAAATGAATTGGATCATTAATAGAATGATTATAGTAACACGTTTAGTGTTTCTCAAAACAGGTGTTTATGTCTGAAAACATTGACCTGAACTGGTGAACTACAGCCCCAGGGTTCAACAGAAGCTGAAATATCTTTATTAAGTGGTGACAAATGAGCCAGAATTGCATGGGGAATTATAATTGTTAAAATATAAAGGGCATTGGTAGGACATGCCCTCGCTTGAGACGTGGGGATTCTCATGACAGATTTAACTTCAGCCACTACATCAAATACTCAGTCTTTTTATGCCATGGAATCATTTTCAAGTTTAGCATGACTTTGGTGTCCTCCAATTTATGCCCTCAGTTATTTAAATGTAAGCCCCAGAGATCAAGACAGCTATTTTCAGTAATGCTTCACATTAACTGCACCTTCATAATGCCTTTGTAATGCATTCGTAGAACATTCAGTGCACCTTCGTCAAGCATTCATAGAACATACCTTACCAGCTGTAAAATACATTAATAACAAATAATACGATAATACAAATGTTACAATCATATAATGTTTGTTATTAATGTATATTAAATTTGTTAGGATATGTTAGGATGTTAAGGTGTACTCACAAGCTGCATATGAATGTTCTATGAATGCATTATATGTATAAGTGTGTGTGTGTGTGTGTGTGTGTGTTGAATCTTCAAGATAAGTAATTGTAATTGTAAAAAATTTAAAATGAAAAGATGAAAATGTATCTTTTTATAAATCCATGTCATTTGAATTATAATTATGTATTCTACAGTCTTTTTTATCCTTCTGTACTTAAACTGCCCATAAATGATTATAAACTGCAAACAAGTGATGCAAATATATATATTTAGATGTCAGATGAGCACAGAAATGTTTTTAAAGATGTAAAATCAGTTCAGGAAAAATTGTTTGGGCAGAATGACCAAGAACTCTTTGTTTATGATAGTGCTATTTTAACAAATACATACAGTATTACAAATAGAAAACAGCAGCTGTTTACTTAATATCAAAAGTGAAATCCTGCAGTGTTGTCAGTTTAACTGACCTGAAATACAAATCAATCCTGGTGATCATTTAAAATCTTACCCGTTATTCAGCTACTCTTATATATGGGAAGATGTTCTTTGTTGCGTTTACTGCATATGACCTGCAGTTACCATTTGGTTTATGACCTTGTTCCATCTGCATATTAAGTGTTGTCATTTCTCTTACAAAACTAAACAAAACATTGATATTCAGAGTGAGCTTCTTTTTTCAGCATCTGCATGAGCTGTGGCCAGAAGACAAAAAATATGGAGACCCGGGGACAGACTCAGGAAATGCTGGAGGAATTTTAACTCCCAGATGGCTTGCGGAAATCTCGCGGCCTCCCAGAATAAACTATGGTGTTTGGCAATGGAAAGAGTGATTTGGTCTTACCTGCTTCGAATGTCGCTATCATGACCTATTACAGCGGGGGTTGTTTCAAGATAACAATGACAAAGAAACCAAACATCTCTGATCTGGAAATATCATCTGGCATATATGAAGGCATTTTCCTCATGTAGGAAGCCAAGTTTCTTAAACTGTAGTATAGTTTAAAGAACGTCTATGCAGATCGCTGAGTCCGACATACAGTAGCTGTGTTTGCCCTGTCTCTGTTCTAATTCTCTCTCTCTCGTCTTTTATCGGTTTAGCTTGGTGTATTTTGTGTGATTCTTTGCGGAATATAATCACACGTTGTTCTCAGCAGACATCACTTCCTGCAGTGACTCAGTATGTCCAAAGATTGCATCCCAGTCCAACTCCAGTCACCTCTTTCCAGAATGTATTTGCATTGTTCGCATCTCGAGTACCGTGCTCAATGGAAAACCAACATGGGACCAAGAGGACAACTTTCTAAAACTCAAATGAAATGGATCTGCAGGGCCCTGCATCGTTGACCAGGCAGAAAAATGGGTAGAGTTCATGGATTCATAATACAATCATGTAAACCAGTGATAATCGTATAACCTTGGTGTCTGTCACTTTACTGTATGTGAAATTAAGTAATTTTCTGTGAAAATTTATTCAGTGAGGTTGGAACATCTTAGAACTCAAGCTTAGTATAATAATTCAATCCGAACCAGTGGCATATTATTGGGAACTCATGAATAATTAAGAAGGGGCAAAATGCAAATGATAGATTAAGTCATTGTATATTCTATTGCTTCCAGGAAATGTGGCTTAATCTGCCAATGGATTGATGTTAAAATATTCTTTGCTTCCGGTAGCTGTATGATACATTGTTCCAGTACTTAAAAACATACATGCATGTTGTATTGTGCATCCCTGTTCATCGTTCTGATTTTGTGATTTGTTCAGTTTTTTGTTATTTACTTCTGGTTCCACCAACATCATTGTATTCCTCCTACATGCTGTCATGATATGAGGAATGAACAAAGAATGGAAACAAACAGGACTGCAAAGGATAACAAAAGAGGAGGACTGGCAACCAGGAAGGACACAGGCAATGGGAAGTCTTGTCGTCAATGACCAGGCTGGGGATAATGAGACAAACAGGTCCTTAAGTACAAAGACTAACAAATTGCTAAAAAGAGGTAGCTAAACGTGATCTCCACACAGGGGTTAGGAACGAAACGCAAGACCAGAGCGATACACAAGTAACAGGCATGGCGTGTTAGGACCATGACGCGGAGGAGACGGGCAGGAACATGACACATGCCTGGTTCTGGAACCCCAAGTCCCGGAGATTACTCGCTTTCTGTAGTGCCCTGTATGACAGACACTGGGATCATTGAAAACCTTCCAGCATAAGTGCGATGGTTTGGATTAGAATGTTTTGCATATTGTCTTACAACAATAAAGTCCATTTTATCGAATTAACTGAGTCCTGTGATAAATGGATATTTCACTTATTCATAATTTCTTGCTGGAGGCTTTGGATTGGTTTACCTTTCTAGCCAAAAAGCATCTAGGATATTTATTTAAATATTTGTATGGTTTTCATTTACTTTGCTATAGTGTATGTGGAATATGGACTAATCAAGCCTGGACTCGGTCGCTGGCACTTTGACGTTGTTTTTCCTCACTTCCTTACTTACTCGTACATCAACATCAGTTGTGAGGCTGGTAATGAGAAACACCCTTTGCCCCTGTGGACAGTCACCTGTGACCTTTATGTTGTCCTGTCCAGATTCCTTCTGCATTTTAAAAACAAGGCACATAACTCTAAAGTGTCCTGCAATGAACTGGAATCCCATCCAGGCTGTACTGGGATAATATTATTGTGGAATATTAATTATTTTAGTGATTTATTGCCAGTTTTTCTAGTTTTGTTTTCCATGCAGCTTTTTGCATAAAAGCTGTAATATTTTACAATGCTGAAATGGAGTGGAGGTTTATTTAAAAAGATTAACAGTAAATGAAATATTTAATGAAAATATAAAATTACTTCTTGGGGTGGCTCTGTGGTTGGAGCTGAAACTGCACCTCCGCTCCGTGTGTGTGGAATGTTCCATACTCTTGCTGTCTCAGAGTCACACAGGATTCCTCTGGGTATCCTGGTTTTTTTCCCACAGCCGAAGAAACATGCAGTTAGACTAATCAGTGTTTCTGACTTGTGTGTATGTATCCCACAATGCAATGCAATCCCAGCCTTGTAGCATCTGTTGCCTGGGATAAATTCCAGACACCCAACACCATGATCTGGGCTAGCAGGTAGAAGATGGAAGGAAATTCTATTTGCAGTTTTATATTTATTATTAAAAGGAGACAGTTGAGGTGGTTGGATGCCTCCTTGCTGCCTCCCTAGGTATGGGGGGAGGGGTTACCCCAGGGTATAATCAGGTCATGCTGGAGAGACTGTATTTCCCAGCTGGCCTGGGAACGCCTTGGGATTCCCCCAGAGGAGCTGGAGGAGGTGACTGGAGAGAAGGAGGTCTGGTCATCCCTGCTTAGACTGCTGCCCCACGACCCTACCCTGGATAAGAGGCAGATGATGGATGGATGGATGGACAGATGGAAATACAGTGCTCAATGGGACACACACTGGGACATATGCTTAATTCTGTAAAAATGTTGTAAAATTGACAAGCAATGTTTAACATATCTGTACATGTAATCTGTTGTTTCATATTGCCACTTTCTTATTAATTGCAACTGTAGCTACTGGCTCCTAAAGGGATACTATACTCAAAATGTATTTTATATTAATGCAAAGCTGTTACTAATCGAAAATCACCCAATGAGACTGTTTATTAATGTACTTTTAAAATCAGAACAGCTGTTTTAGGGTTCGGGTTTCAATATATTACTACTTAAATTTATGTTTTAATAAATAAAGTACTGATTTTTGTTATAAAGCCAACACAGGTCCAATATTTGTACTGAATTCAGCATCCCAAGACTTCCTGTGAGCACTGTATATTTTTACTGTTTGAAACAGATAAGAACCATCCTGTTCAATGAAGAACCGCATACAAAAATGCCATTATATGGGGACTTTTTTATTTGTAAAGGTCTGAGATTCCAATTCTTAGTGTTGTCTCATCTAATTATACAAGGGTTCAAACTGTCACCCCCCCCCCCAATCGCAGGATGCTTCTGAGGTCCAATCCCACCAACTTGCCTGCAGCAAGGACAGTGCTTGCATTTAATACATGAACATATTGCAGAGACATGCTATAACTCGAGGGTCCTGCTCCCCTTTAAACTCAATGTTGCTTCATCCCTCATTGCCTCAAATATAAATCCTGCAGGATTGAGCTCCAGCTCTGTACTTCGGTTACTTATTGATGCAATCAACCTTGCTGTAATCAGTTCCCATTTCAGATAGAGCCATTCAGTGGCACTAAAGGTAAATAATTATTCCCTATTCTGCAAAAAAATAAAAATACAAAGAACAGAAATACAGTTTTTCTGCTATCAAAGAACAAGCTGTACTCTGACCACAAAACAATGATAAGGACATGCTGGTCATCAATAAAAGCCCAGATCAAGTTTATCAACAGTAAGGAGCTGCATGATCATATATATAATTGAAAAAATCAGATTTACCTTCTTTGTTTTTATATTAGATAACTACATGCTATATTATGTATGGGGGCAGTAAGTGGCTCAGTGGGCTAGTGCTCAGAATCAAGAGGTCACCAGAGCAATTTCACCACTGGGTCTATGAGCAAGCACTGTAATCTCATTTGCTTCACTGAGAGACAAACCACCCAGGTGCCGCTACGGAGCAGGTATAAAGGGGTTTTATTACGGCAAACAGAACAAAGACAGGGACAAAACAGGACCGTGTGGGTTCAAAACGGGGACTGGAGATAACTAAAGGCAGAGGAAGACATGGACCAAACACGAGGAGGTTCAGGGCCAAACAAGCATGGATCGTGCAGGCACTGACACAAGCAACTACATGGGTAACGACAATGACCGGACTGAGACTGAGGAGACAGACAGGCACCTTATACATGATCAACAAGGATACAACAAGCAACAGGCGTGACTCATTAGGGCCACGGCAGGGAGGAGACAAGGGGGCCAAAGACAAAGGTATATACAAAATAAAGAAATGTAAATATACAAATAAAACATATAACATATTGTCCCAATATATTACAAGACTAGAATGACATGATGCATGCTGTCTGTGTAACAGTATATGGAAGGTCATGATGTCTGTGTGATTTTATGGTGATGTGTGATTTCTGATGGTACATGTAGATGTGTATGTCTATGTGATGGCACATGATGATGCATAGCGTCTGTGTGGCAATGTGTGATTTCTGTGTGATGACACTGGATGATTCCTGGGGGGAAAATGTCCACAGTGTAGGAATTAAATCAGTTTTCACCTTGTAAGAATAAAATTCTCAGCCCGTGGCTCCAAAAAGGTTATACATAGGTTGCACTTTTAGAATAATTAGATGGAATATGGATTTGCATTAAATGTTGCATATATACATATATGTAGTTCATATCTTTATATTGCCAGTAAGCTGAGATTGCAAGTGCAGCTGCTTTTGTTTCAAGTTAAAGTAAAATGTAGAATGGGAACAATAAGTCTAGAATAATTGTAACTTGATATCAAATGTTCGATGAAAAACCTTGATTTGAAGAGCATCCATCCAGCTTTACTTTACTAAGAAACAAGTGACAGAAACAAAATATTTTTCAGTGACACTAGTTTGCAGCTACGGCTGGCATGTAGTCACCTGAAGCAACAGTTTTACTGTAAACACTTAATATTCAGATTTACAAATATGTGAAATGCAGGGAAATGTATGAGTTCAGTCCAAGGTTGTCTCAAATATTAGTGGCATGATTATTTGGTCAAGCAGAATCTACACCATTTAATTTGATAAACTCCTAGGACGTCATACCATTTATCTCACTGGGTCTTGCCAGACTGTTCTTTGCTCCAGGTGTTTAAGAGGACAAAGTAGTGCAATCACACACAAAACCAATGAAAATGAATCTGAAAAATCCATCCTCAAAAAAATCATGGGAATTACATTCCATAGTCTGTTTTAACACATAGTATTGTCATCCTAGGCAACCAAAGAAAATGACGTTTAAATGATCTTTAAGTTGGTATAAAAATATGCTATAATGCCTGTCAAATAGCATTAGCTTAGCGATTTCAAAATCTCTGCTAAAATCACCCCAGTGTTTCCAGCAACTATACAACACACCCACGTACTTTCTGACTGGGGCACCAGAGCACCTGGTATAGTTAATCAATATTTCAATGAATTAAGTTACTTAATCAAGTGAGCTGGTGGTTAAATGTAACAAATACACGGAATGGCTGAGGTGCCCCTGAGGAGAGGTTTGGGAGCTGAAGCCGTGATCATCTAGCCATCCAACTAGATATCAGTGACTTTCAGGAGAGCAGAAATTTTACTAGTTTTTATTGTGTTATTCTAAATTTGCATATGTTGTAATCTTAAATTGTGTTTTTGTTTGTTTTTATTCAATTGAGCCAATGTGCATTTACTTCCCAGATAAATTGCTTTAAATATTTCTTTTGACTGCCTAAGACTTTTGCACAGTGCTGTTCATCAGACACATTGTTGCTATATAGTGGGTCAGTGGGTATTACAGTGAATCCCATTCTCAGAAGATATACTGTGTCTTTCTAAATAACTCCTGTAGCACTGCAAGTCTGATTAGGAAAACAGGGAAAGACAAGGGGGCTAGATGTCCCACCTCAGGACAAAACTGGTGATGAGCTCACAGTATGCATAATGATGTAAAACACCAAAAATGAGCCGGTGATGAGCTCACAGTATGCATAATGATGTAAAACACCAAAAATGAGCCGGTGATGAGCTCACAGTATACATAATGATGTAAAACACCAAAAACACTAAAGGCACATGCAGCACATTCAACCATAATAAAAATTGTTTATCATCAAGGACTTTTACGTACGAGGAATTTCCTTTATGTTGTGCAAAACAATCAAGACAAAATATACATTGTGTACAAAAATAAAATAACATGCCTAGTTCAGATATTGTGCATAGTGCAATGCAATGTAGTATCAGGCAGGTTGGGGGGGGGGGTAAAGTGCTTAATCTAAAGTAGCAGCAGGTGGTTAGATAGGGGGGGGGAGAGGGGGTATACTGCTGAAAGGGAAAAAAACAGTTATTTATGCGTTTGATGATGGTCTTGGTGGGGCTCAACCTCCTACCAGAGGGGGGTGTTTGGAAAAGTCTACGCCCAGGGCGGGAGGAGGTCACCTGCAATATCTGACGCTGGCTTCATGGTCCTGGAGGTGTGCAGGTCCGGAAGCAACGGTAACCTGCAGTCGATTACCTACTCCACATTGTGAATTAGACGCTGCAGTTTGGATGTGTCCCTGGAACCCGCAGCAGTGAACCAGACAGTGGCGGGGGGGGTGAAGATGGGCTGTGGTGGTTGGATGTAAGGTCATCATCATTGTCTTTGGCTGACTGACCTTCTTCAACTACCTCAGGAAGTATGTCCTCTCCGGGATTTTCTTGGTGAGGGAACATGTCAGCAACACACTTTCATCAAACAGCAAGCAGCAGTAATACGTGTAAAAAAAAAAAAAAATAGCAAATAAATAAAATAGTAAACAGCAACAGTAAAATTATATATATATAAGTGTGCAAATATGAAAATTCCCCATACTGATAGCCTCAAAGGATGCACAAGAACTACAAAAAGATTCTACAGAGATGAGTGGGACTTCAATATTTTAAAACACAACCTGACTTACGTTATTTATTTCAGTATTCTGTCACAAAACCTAGAAAATGTCGTCCACTGAACTTAAATAATTTGGTTACAAACTCGAACACATGCATGAAAGAGTTTTTACGTCACCTTGGAAGGTTCAGGTCTCAGCGATGAGAGAACACATCCAGGCTGTAGTTCCCCAACTGCCTTTACTCTGTGCATCTCCTAAGCTTTGCCCTTCTAATGGACTTTTAATAGGAATCATTTAATTTTGGGCCATGGTAATTACCCATAAGAGTCCTCCACAACGTGACTGAGACAGTTCATTAACTTTGCCATATATCCTGACCACAAGACTGTTCCTTTTCTCTTCACGTTTATATACCATTCATTTAAAAGTTATTAAAATGTAAACTTTTCTGCTTAACCTCTGGAGCTATTGAATACATTTCACTAAACTTATCTTTAACTGAAACTGCAGTGTGGATTTGGATCATACTGCAATTTTAATATTTTGTTGGAGATGCACACTAATTTACAGGTACAAACAGAACGGTCACTACCTACTGTTTCTATTATTCCTATAACTGCATTGGGTTTTGCCACCGTTCAAGCATTTATGTTATGTTTATTACAAAAAACTAATACAGAAATGTATAAAAGACATGTAAAGAGTCAGTTTCACTATTCCAGAGAATTGTGATCAATAGCATTTAATTATTTTTATTGCATTGTTCCACAGCACAGCTTAATTTGCAATTGGTCACTATTCTAACACGAAGGTTTAAAATTTACATCGAGACAAAATAGATGTAATGCCATTATTGTCACTGTATGTGACCAGTACAACACAATTTCTCATCATACCAAGGCAGTTCCAGAAGGACTGTGTTTTAACACCAACTCATCACATTTAACAACAATGACGGTGAGAAAAAGATTTAAAAAAGGGGAAAAAAAGCTCCACTCACTGGCGTCCTTGGGAGAACATTTATCATGCATCTGCTCACTGAACATTTATCATGCATCTGCCTATGATTCCACTAGTGAGGCGGTACTGCCGCAGCAATCTCTGACCACAGCAAAGGTCCCCTAGACACGCTGCTTTGAGGACCAGTACGCAGCAGAATGTCACTTACTTGCCACAGCGGGCTTTGACAATGCTGAAGATGTGTTGGTATTCTAATATAAGAGATTTTTCTCCTATAACAGTTATTTAAGCTATGCAACTGAAATCCAAATGAATTATGTGTCTAGATGGATTTATATGTTTTCAGATTAAATACATCATTTATCAAGTAAATAAATGCAACGTATAATGCAGTGACTTTGAACACTGTGTGAATTCTAAGGCCATTGACTTTATTCATACTGTCACAGCCGATACTATTTTAAGCCTTCAGGAATCTATAGACTAATAGTTATTCTACTGCCTAAATTTGTATTATTCTTCATAGGGAGTCGAATGTCATATATGTGGATGCTACTGTCCATCACAGCTGATTGGTGTTGATGTGATCGCCATGTTGCTCACTGTGCCGTTGATACAAAGGTTATGTCATAATTAATGGCAGCTGTCAGGCAGACTACAGACACCTAGATGGTGTTCCGTTCAATTGCCCAAGCAGTAATATTTCTAGGAAGACCTGCTGCCCCCTGTGGTGAGAAAGTGCAACGCTGGTCAGGATGACCCTGGGGTGTTAATGCATCTGTCTTCAAATGATGAATGTTTGAATATTAAATTTTCTAATAAAATATTTAAATTTTTAATTTGGACTGACAATAGCCAAGTCCCAGTGACAAATCCTTGGATTTGTGTATGATGTTCCATACATATACTGTGAGGTATAATCACGCCAGTGTGAATCACATCAGCTCCTGGGTCTCCTGCAAAGTTTCAGTAGGATCCAACCAGTGGACATCTACACTAAAACTGTCTTCTTGTTCTGAAGATGCATTGACTCTATTAGAGACTCTCCCTGACTCTAAACCATTGTCACAGAGACGAAGCCCACTGACAATTCATAGGTGAGGCTAGGAGCACAAAATAAAAGACCTTAAAAATATAGGCGTTACTCGAGGGATGGGGATGGGGATGGGGGAAGGGTGCAATATTCAAAACAGTGCTATTTGTCTCACCAAATATTTTCGAGGATTTTGCCTTTGAAATATCAATAAATTTGTCGGTAGAATTCCGTTCTCATTGAGGGGAAAAAAGCTTTTAACCGATGGTTAAAACGTATAAACGAATGTGTACACTAAATATTGAAACGGACGGTAGCTTATACATAGGTGTACATACGGGGATATATTATACAGGATTAACCGTGAGAGGACGGGTTCGACTCACAATCACTTAAAGGATCAGATCCGTCCCTGTTCAAGATCTCAACTCATACCTCACCAACGCAAACCAACACAGCATTGCCAATGTGGTTTGCCCCTCAGTCCTGCGGCGTCGAGATGCAACTCATTAAGATCATTACACTAAAAATAAATGATCACCCTGCACCTGAAGACAAAAATGAAAAAACCTGCTGGATGGAAACGGCATAACACAATTAAAAATAAAACAAACATGTAAACCGCCCATATCTTAATCTCAATGGAAATAAAACAAAGTGTTGTTAGTGAATATGTCAGCAAAGTTTCTTTGGTTCCGTTGTTTCATTTTCAACCGACAGGGGGCGCGTGCGTCCCAGGAATGAGCGGTGCCCGCCGATGACGTCATGGGACCGGTGGAATTTGATCGAAACGAGAGAAGGTCCCCTGGAAAATTACCATAATCTAAAGCAGGGGTGGGCAGTCTTATCCAGAAAGGGCCGTGGGGTATACGGGTTTTCACTGCAATTCCGTAATTAGATTACTAAATAGAGGTCTGATTGACTGATGAGTCCTCACACCTGGGTTTGAACAGCTAATCTAAAGGTTACCAGCATACACACACTTGCCCTTTGCGGATAAGATCCATCCCTGATCTAAAATAAATGTAAGGAAATGCCGTCGCCAGCAAGGACGAGAATTCTTTTTTCTATAGTTAAAGCCAGTTTTTATCGATTGGCTTTTTCGTGTTCACCATGAGCTTTGGATGAAAGTGATCCGATCAGGATCATATGACATTCTATTTGACATTGGTTTCTTTTTTAAATATAAGGAATCGAAAAATGCGGTCGAAAAATTATCTGCACGGTTTACTTTTCCCTAACAGATGATAGAGGAAGCATATGAATATTCCGCTGTTTCACTGACGACACACGTTGTCCCCCTGCCTTCTGCCCCTGTGCTTTCTGGGACAGACTCCAGGCACCCCCCGCAACTCCGCTGCATAAGTCTGGAAGATGGATTCGGCGTGTATAGTGTTAGTGTCCTGTGACCATTTCGTCACGGCACTGTTCCTGGATGTATGTAGCTTGTGGGTATCTGAAAAGTTTTATGTGGTGCTCGGAGTTTGTGTGCAGTGCGAGCTGCTGATAAAATGTCACAGGGCTGCTAAATCTCAGGCATCTGGCGTGAGACTCACGCTTTTAGACTCGCAAGAAATTTAAAGGTAAATCTATATTATTCTACCATAAACCTACAATTAGGTACATCAGAAGAATTGGGGCAGTTTGCAAACCCTGTAGACTATCTACCAGGTGTTACCTGTAAATGTGTATGCAGTCTTGAATTGAAAATCTCATGCCAGCCGGTTGGCAAAAGCTAGCAATGCTGTATTTGTAATAAGTCATTGTGTTTATGATTTCCATATTTAACTATGTGAAAGTTATAAAATAAGATGTGAATGAAGATGAAAACTAAACACTCAATGGAACATCACCTCTATTTTCATCTTTAAGATAACCAGTAGAACAGACGACTATGACAAAGCCCTTATAAATGTGAGTGATGTGGACACAGATGGACTTTCAGACTGTAAAAAATAATATGACAAAATGATGGAATATATGTCATAGCTACTGGAAAACACCTGTCTCTATGTTGGTATGTGTATCATAATTGAAAATGTAAAAATAATCCTTTTTTAATAATGTGGATAAAATGAAATGGATAATACCCCCTTCCATGCGCCTTCCATTAGACCTATATGGGGCACAGGTTTCAGATTTCCAGCACTGTTGCTTGAAGATGGCTTGAAAATGTTAATATTTATTATCGTCCATCAAAGCTGTAACATTTTTATGAATATTTAATTAATATTTTTTAACAGAATGTGAAGTTGGAGAACTGCCTAGATAATCTAACCCTTTGTCTTGCTGGTTTTAAAAAAACATTCTTCCCAAGTGCCAGACTGCATCTAATACTGGAAGCTCATTGCCATTTTATGTGGAGGAGGCATTGATGTACACTGCCCTCTGTCCCTCATTGGCAAGTTCATAAACCAAGAGGGTTACAGTCTCCTTCAGAGATCTCCTGGAGATCAACAGATGTAAGAACTACCTATACAACCACAGGTCCTCAGCGGCACTTAAAGGATCTGGCAGATATTTTGTCCTTGGCATCCACTGATAGACCTGAAGTCAGTTGTATTAGGTTCTGGTTTTGCATTTGAATGCAAGAAAGTTATCAGCTTCTGACTTGCAGATTGGATTAGATTATGGAACACACCCTTGTAGAACACACAACCAGAAGACTACACCCCTCTGCTATGAATATTGAGCCTCAATCCAGACCCGTTGCATTGTATATTCTTCTGTATAGGCATCACTGTATGGTCAGGACCAGATTAACAGATGCCCAATGGAGTGAACAGGTCTGAGGCCTTCAGAAGGCGCTGAATGCCACAAGCTGCCAATCTCTGTGAAAGTCACTCTGCATGGAATATTCACGCGATTCTCTAGCATCCCTGACTGCTATTTCAAGTGATTCTAAAATAGTGCCTTACATTGAAAAAGGGTTTCCATGCTGTGCATTGTCCACTTGACTTTCGAAATAAATTTGTTGTGGCTGTTTGATGCTACTTGGACATCCAAGCTAACTAAGCTTAAAGCTAGATGATGGGGTATTTGGTGCTTACACTGCAGTAGGAGTGTTTGAACCACGGAGCACGTAGCCTCAAGTAGCACTGCATGAGAATGAGCACAAAAAGGCCGACTACAATACTCCAGAACCAAGGATTCATTGATATAAATACTAATGGTTGGGAACCAATGGTCATACAGTTCCGCATCCAACGGCAGTCTGTAAGGTGTAACAGTCACCTCACATTGCTAATCAGTTTACATTTTATACAAGCGTTTCACTTGATTGAAGATATATACAAACTGTAAAATGGTGCGCACAGTACATTGCAGTACACCCGCCCCCCCAGGTACAAATACAAATGGTAAACAAAAACTACACAATGTAGGGTTTAGGAAAAAAATAATCGAATATCAGTGCCAACTAAAAAACACTCAGCCTACAGAAGCAACTGGTTCTACTATTAAAACGCTGCAGTAAGACTGTCCCTAGTCACTTTTCTCTTCCCCTTGATAGTGTCGGTACTCTGGCCTCAGCTCCCATGTGTTCTTGTGCGTTCCCTTCACATTGTAGATGCCAATGTCGTGCAGAATCTCCTTCAGGAATGTCTATAGTAACAGAAAGACAACAAGAATGGAAACACGCATAAAATCTTTAAATACATGAACTGTTATAGCCTAGGTACTTATCCTAGAAGTGCACACAGGACACGCATCGTAAGCTCGGGACACATCAAGCCGAGTATCGGTCCTGCGAAGCCATCGGACTGCTGGTGAGTGGGTGACTGCCCATTGCACCAGTGTGTGCGGCACGGTCGAACGTCGTCGGTCCTCGTTTGTGGCGCTTTGCCCTATTTAGCGTGATGAATCGCTATTGTAGCGAGTGTGCGAAACAGTTCTCTGAAAGGGCTAAGTCAGTCGTCACCTCTCGCCGTTCGCTCATGTTTTCTAGCTCAAATTTTCACAATGGAAGGGAGCTGACCATTCATCAGCCTCGGTTGGAAGTAATTTTTTTGCGATTGATTTTGTGCGTACCCAACTTTAGACTTTTTTCCCCTTCATGTTAAGATTTACCCATATAATTCAACAGGACAAAGTTGCTATAAGGGAATAACAATTAAAATATTTCAGACTGTGTTCCAAGTAAAGATATTTACAGTGGCCTACAAAGTAAAACTGTCCTGTACATATGAGCAATCAAGTTAACCCAAAATGAACATCTGACCATCAGAATTCACACTTTTCACTCAGGAGGGCAAACTCACCACAGGCTGTTTGGTGATATCTACTAGGTCTTTTATGTTGTAGTACTGGTGCTTCTCAAAGGCGGAGAAGAGCATATCCAAGACCTGCTGCTTGTCACCACGTGCCCGTTTGCCCTCTTCCTTCTTCTTCTTCTCATACTCCACCTACATGGGGGGAGGGGTGGTTGCAGACAAAGACAGCCTCCATATAGCTAGGATGCCCTCCTACATGCATGTCATGCTACACGTGCAAGTCGAAGAGACTTACGTTGTAAGTATGATTAGAGACAGGCTTGTAGTTGGTGGTAACGGGCTTTTCCAGCTGCTGTGAAAGACGGACCGGTTTGGACGACTCCTCGATCTGTAGCCTAGATTGGATGAGCACAAATTCAATAAAGCATGAGCACAACTGCGTAACTTTGTCAGTAAGCAAGCGGTGTAATACTTGGTAGAAGGGAGGGGTACCAACCTCTTCAACTGCATGTAGTTCTCACTGACTGCAGGTCTGCACTCAGCCCGCTGAACCACTACCCCCTCCAGAACAAGCTTGTCTTCAGAACAGAGATTACAAAGTATTCACTGACAGTCAATGCATGATGACAGACACTTTTTAAGAGCGCCATCATTCTACAATGATTTAAAAAAATGCATGCTAGAAAACACTAGAACTTGCTATAAAGAATAAAAAAAAAAAACCCTGCATTTCAAGAACTTGGCAATCTGCCTAAACAGTACAATGTGCGAGTCATTCACACCCACCCCCCCGCTGCTACTTACACAAGACAGGCACATCCTTTATTCCTTCGCTTAAAATATGCATGATTTATTGCTTCAAAACACCATATACTTTTGCAGTGGCTGAACACACTGAATAATAAATACCTCATTAGAAATATTCAGTAATGTTACGATCAACGGCAAAACCACCTTTTCATCATATCACACCGTAGTGCTGGGAGTAAATTAATCAGTAACACTTTACTTGACGAGGCACATATAATATAGTGTTACACTATTATTTATGTATTAATTAACCACAAACTAAGTCTTAGTTACAAACTGATCTCATGTTAATTCATCATTAATGAATCGTGACAAAAGTTCTCAAGCCGTGATTATATTTGTTACTATATCTGGTAATTCTGCAAAACTTTAGGAACTACTGAAGGAACAAGCCATGAAACATGTAAATACTGATCTCATGTTTGTTCATCGTTAATGAATCATGATTCATCTCTCACCCCAAGCAGTTACTATATTTGTTACTACATTTCTTAATTCTGTAAACTTCTGTGAACTACTGAAAGATCTGCTAAGGACCTACTGTAGGAACAAGTCATGAAAAACACAAGTTAAATACTGATCTCATGTTTGTTCATCATTAATGAATCACGACACACCTTATCTCAAGTAGCTACCATATTTGTTCATGATTTATGATTTGTACTTCAGTAGTACCTGAGATATTACTAAGTATTTGTGCCCCATTAAGTGTTCACTAATCCTGAAAAAATATAATCGGATTATTATTTAAATAGAGATGAGCACATTAACTCCTTGATTTACAAACCGATTTCGTTTAATAAAAATCAGTTTGGAAGGTGAAAAAATATATAATCAATTTAATTTTCCATCATCTTATGGGAGAATTACCACTTGTTCCAGAACAGCAAAATTCCCTCAGAAATAAACCTAAAACATACGAAACTATCAAATATTATTCTGTGCTTTGAGTTCTTCTCACAAAAGTAGATGATTACCTATTCATAATTACAAGACGTGTGAATAGTTTCTCTCGCCACTTTGTTAGAATTACACAGAATGGGGATGGTGGTACGACTGAACAATTGCCATAACATTTCAGGAAGAATCATATGGAGGTGAAGGGGAGGGAGGAGAGTGCTGAGCAGCCAGCTGGTAACGGAGGAGTGGGGACAAGGAGTTCACAGGAGCTCTGGGAGGTTTTGTTCACTTTCGAACTCCAACTGGTATCAATTCTCCAGGCTGGAATAATTCACAATCCCAATACCGAGCAATTTTAAATCAAGGGCCAGATGCATTCGCAAATATGCAAACACAATACCAATTAGAGTTATGAGTTTAACGTTAAGTTTGCATGTCCTCCCGGTGTCATTGTGGTGCTTCCTCTGGGTAATCTGGTCTCCCCATAGTCTAAAAACATGCTGAGGTGAATTGGAGTTACTAAATTGCCCTTAGGCGTCTGTGTGCCCTGCGATGGGTTGGTGCCCCTTCCTGGGTTGTTCCCTGCCTTGGGACTGGGACAGGCTCGGTGACCCCCCTCTGCAACCGTGAACAGGACGAGTGGTTACAGAAAATGGATGGATGGGTTAATGCAGCCAAATTCGATTTCATTCCAATCTTACCCACTCAGAATTTCACCCACAACAGAAAGTCTGGATCTAATAGCCAGCATTCGAACTCCTCAGAGCTGCTCAATCATTTTCCCATCAATTATAGGATCCACACATTTTGCATGTGACTGAACCTCCCTATATTCCATACAATTCAAATGCACCATGGTTTTTGTTGGACCACCCCAGTTAGCACTAATTAGATACTGGCCGTTTCATAATCAACACATGGAATGGAAAAATCTCTGATGAGCTGGAAAACAACCAATCCTTCTCTTCATGCTGTCTATGCCGATGGTTCTACAAAGATGATAGCAACAAAGATGTTTAATTGTTGGAATAAAAAAAGAAAATCAAATTTCCTTTTACACAGTTCAAAACTTGGATAAAAAAAATGAAATGGAGCAAGGTGATCATTTACTAGGGTATTGAGCATTTTGCCAGCATCTGATATCCTGTGCAAATATATTATAGGCAAACATTTTTTTGCAATTAGTTGTTAGAATTTAGGCCTAATTCTCAATAGGTGTTATTCATGAGGACTCAATCAGGGCTTTCTACAATGCATTCAGTTGAATGCAATACTATTCAAGATTATATCTAAAAAGTGTCAGAGAAAAAGGAATTTTTTTCACAATTGTATATACTAAAGTTGGAGGAAACAGTTTGCATTTGGTTTGCAAGCACTTTTTAAACAGCAATCTTCAAACATTCTGAAGAACATAAATGATCCTAATGACTAATTTCGTTGGTCCCCTCACCCGTTGTGTCATGAAAAGAACTTACATGAAGATAAAAATAAAGTCTGAGGATGCACATACCAGCATATTTTTTTTGTTCCCTCAATTAGAATCAAGCACCCTCCTTATCCGTTCTTAAGGACAAACAGATGGAGTAAAACTAAACGCAGTCTTTCAAACGGGGGGGTGAGCGAGCGTCCTTCCCTGG
>JAODJW010000035.1:17158432-17178303 GCA_026777045.1 Hyperopisus bebe | reverse complement strand
ATAATCTGTCGGAAAATAAACTTGGACCTGCAAATTCTCCCCGTCTCTGCTGTGAATCTCTTCTCATCAACGGACCCAGTGGAGACGGTGAACTCCAACAGGAGATTACCGATACCGATGTAATTTTTGTTAATTCACGCCAAGAGCGTAAGGTTGTTTCAACACTGATAGGAACCAGATCAGCCCTACACTCCCCGCTACCCTAAACACACACTGTACTCCCGCAATATTAGTGCTAGGGACATGTGCGTATCGTCTATACCCAAATCTATGCCCCTGATTCACGCAAGCGACACGGAACATTCAACGGTCTATATTTGGCCTTGAGTTTGAAAACATGGTGCTAAAGCAATTACAATGAGAACGGGCGTTAAGTATTTCATTACATCAGTAAGGTTGGGTTGGACTGGCATCCTGTCCAGGCTGTTCCTTTGCCCTGTGCTGCCTGGGGAAGGATCTGGGCTGTATAGGGGATATTCAGTGATTCGTCCACTTTTTATACCCACTTGTCCTGTAATATTATTGTACTCCACTCATGCCTGGTATGATTTCTGGTATTTGATTTTACAAGACTGTTGATTTCCAATTTGGGCATTTCCTATATCATTTCAAGTATAGGTCAGAATAAAACAAGATACTATAAAGCAGTCTTTATTCTAGATTAAAATATGAAGTGGGTGTGTTTTACTAGACAGACTATGACATAACACTACTGTTGTTACCACCAACAGCTCTTTTAATTTATTCAAAAAAATTAGAAGTGGACCTGGGGCCGTATTGCAAGAAATCCTATCTTAAGTCTTAAATTAAGATCTGCAAATTAGGATGGTTCTATAATACAGCCCCCGAGTCCAAAAATTTGAGAATGCAATCTCAAGTAACCACATTACTCAGCTGAGTAACATAAGAGGCGTAAATGTCTAAAACCTTGAGGGAAAATAATTTTGAAGTCTTTCCAGAGCTGATTAGTAAGTCAGTGCTAAAATATATTTTCTTATTTCCCCATAAGACTCTTCTTCTTCTTCTTCTTTTGGCTGTTCCCGTTAGGGGTCGCTACGGCAGATCATGTTTCCATTTCTTCCTCCCCGCTACATCTTCCTCTTTCACACCAGCCACCTGCACGTCCTCTCTCACCACATCCATAAACCCCCTCTTAGGTCTTCCCCCTTTTCCTCTTGCCTGGAAGCTCTGTCCTCAGCATCCTTCTCTCCACATACCCTGCATCTCTCCTCTGTAGATGTCCAAACCAACACAATCTCATCTCTCCGGCTTTGTCTCCAGACCGTCCAACCTGAGCTACCCCTCTAATACAGTCATTCCTAAGCCTGTCCATCCTTATCACTCCCAACTCAAATCTTACCATCTTTAACTTAGCCACCTCCAGTTCTGCCTCCTGTCTTTTCATCAGTGCCACCATCTCTAGCCCATGTAACATAGTTGGTCTCACTACCATCTTGTAAACCTTCCCTTTCACTCTTGCTGGTACGTCTGTCATAAATCACTCCTGCCACTCTTCTCCACCCTGCCTGCACTCCCTTTTTCACCTCTCTTCCACATTCCTTCTTGCTCTGAACTGTTGACCCCAAGTATTTAAACTCTTCCACCTTCACCAACTCTACTCCTTATATACTCACCCTTCTGCTGTCCTCATTGATTCATTCCTCATAAGACATGAAAGGTATTTGTCTGTTTGGATAAATACATGCTCAGTGTGGTGGAAAAAACTGCCGTACTTCAAAAAACTTCATATGTAAGCGTTTGCAATGCATGTGTAGGGACACTGTGCTTCATGATTTGTTGATGTCATGTTTTTCTATGTGTATGAATTTTACTTTCCAAATGAATGTAATACATACCATATATAACATTTGTGTAATATAATCCTCTATATCTTACTAGGCATCACAGAGATATTTCCTACCTCATCAACATCCCCTGTGAGCGTTAAAAACATCCCCCCGCGTTCAAAGAGTCGTATGTGTTTCTTTTAGTTGTCATGGTGCAATAAATTAGCACAGGCGTCACAGTTTATTTTAACTCGTGGGTAGTCGTATTGGATGAATTTCATTCATTCAGACAAGCAAGACAACGCCCATCTTCGAACTTTACGGTAAGTTAATCATATTATTACTTCATCATCGTGTTCTCAGTATTTCCGTTAAAGTTATAATAATCACTTCAATGAAACATGTCACTGAACAATTGCTGATATCCTGCTGCCTTTACATGTTATATTGAGAAATACAGTGCCGACAGATAAAGACAAAAGACAGACACTCCCTTTCCCATGCTTGGAGAGAGCTCGGAATTTTCCGTTCAAGACTCGTTTCTATTCGACTCACATGGCCACTCACTTTCGGGTTTTTCCGGGTCACATACCGAGTCCCTCCTCCTCTCCCAGACTGCTTTATGTCTGGGTGCTATGCGACGCCAGGACGCATGCGCGGCGGCCATGTTCACCAATCTTCCCCCTCCCCTTCCCATCCCTCCCCTCCCCGTCTCATAGTCATAGAAATAGTCAGCCCAGTGGAAGAAGGTGGCTTCAGAAAGAGGGTGAAACGGCCAATGTTGGATTTAAAAAAAAGAAACGAAAAAAGCATGCTGGAGTGGAGCAAAGAATTACAGTGTTAATCAGACGGTGGAGGCTCTGCTGAAAAGGACCGTTCTTTGCCCACGGCTTGTCTGATTTGACTACTTAACTAGTAATTTTAAAATAATGCGACTCGCTTTGCAGTGATGGAGATTATTGGTGGACGTGCATTATATACGAGCTGTATATTTGTCGCAAGTATATCAGCTTAAATAGGTGCAGAGCCAGTAACATAAAAGCAAAGGTATGTTGAACTGTGTGTAGTTAAATACACAAAAGGACGAGTGCGTCTGGGTTGCTGGCTAACGTTAGCTAGCACTGCAGCCTCACTTACCGGCTGTTGAGCATTTTCGGGGGGGGGCAGCATTTAATCCGTCAATAAAGTTAAACAGTTGCGTTATTTTACATGAGAACGGGTGATCACTGTCTAAATTTGTTGGTATTTCCCCAAACTGAAATAAGCAAGCAGCGCCGGTTTTGTTTAAATTAGTTACTTTTATCTACATCTCTGTTAGAAGGCACCCCTGGAATTTTACAAAATGCATCGCCCGGAGTCTGCGGGAGATTCGGCGAGCTTTAGGAAGATGGCGCACCCGGTAACATATCCTAGAAGGGGTAGTAGCAGCAGTAGTGGCAGTGCTTCTGCGCTGACAGCGGTCATACCAACAAATGTTAGCAATAATGCAGTTCCGACTGATGAATACCAGTCTTCCTTATTGGTACAGCCGCCACCCTCGGGTGGGTTATCGTCCCCTGGGCCCCAGAACCCTCCCCAGAGCCTTAACCTGTCTCAGCCCCAGGTGCAACCGCTCTCATTGATTGGGGTTCAAATAAAGAAGAAAAGTGGTTTCCAGATCACCAGCGTTACTCCAGCTCAGGTCTCCCTGAGCACCAACAATAGCGTTGCAGAAGATACTGAGAGCTATGATGATTTGGATGAGTCACACACTGAGGACCTGTCTTCATCTGAGATTCTGGATGTTTCCCTGTCCCGTGCCACTGATATGGGCGGTGCAGAGAGGAGCTCCTCTGAAGAGACTCTTAACAACTTTCATGAGGTGGCCACTCCAGGTGCTGTGTCACCCAATCAGCCACCACACCGTCATCCCTTACCCCAGGCACTTCAGCCTGGCACCATGGTGAATGGAACTGTACATCATCACCAAGTGCATGCTACCCAGTCTAAAGTGGCACTCTCTGGGACACCAGAAGGGGGTGCTGTTTCCACCGTTTCATCCTCCACTGGAATTTTACCAGGTGTTACCCAGAACGTGGGAGCTGTTACAGAGAATGCATTGGTTGGTAGTACCTGCGCTGTAGGTTCTTCAGCTGAAACCGGAATGCCTTCTGCAGCTGCAGGTATAGCAAATGGTATGACTAATCCCTTGACAAACAATGTTAGTAATGTAAACATACCTGTCGGTGCGCTAAATGTGGGGGGTTCGAGTGTCGGTCATAATATTGGTCTTGCACCAGCTAACTTGAACAGTTGCAATGGCGTTACAGGAGGCCATATCCAAAATGTAAGTCTGGTTCATCAGCAATGTGGGACTGTGTGCTCTGGTACTGGTATCCCAGTTTCGATGGGGTCCGCTGCTGCTGGGCAAGGAGGGACTGCAGGTGTAACACAAGGGTCGTCCGTCCCGCCATCCCAGGCTCCCGTCCCTGTTGCTACCGGCTCCCGTTTCAGGGTGGTGAAACTAGATTGCAGTTCTGAGCAGTTCAAGAAAGGCAGGTGGACGTGTACACAGTATTACGACAAGGAGACCTCTGCTGCACCGGCGGCGTCGTGTTCCTCGGACGGCGGGCAAAGGGCTGCAGAGACTGCTGCGTGCTCAGAGAGAGACTGCACGAGTGGGAGTTCCGTCGGCAGCACGGTAAGCACCTTAAGTCATTATACAGAGAGTGTGAGCAGTGGGGAGATGGGCGGCCCCCCCGCCACGCAGACTGCCCCCCAGCTGCAGGAATACGCCACTGCTTCCGCTCCTCAGGCCTCACTTGCCGGCCCTTCTCTGAGCACATCCCAGTCGAAGGCTTCTGCCAACGCTCACGACGTGAACTCGCTCCTGAATCCTAATGTAGCGCCCTCTGCTGGACTAGCTGGTTTAGGCGGGTCCCAGCAGCAGGCTGTTGTCCAGCAGCCCCTGACCTACACCCAGGTCTCCCAGGCAGCCGCGGCTCCGCAGCACCAGTTAGGCTTCACTCAAGCTCCTACCCAGTTGGTACCCGCTCACGCTGTGCCACCTGGACCAAATCACATGTCCCACATGCCTGGCACTGCCCCTGCCGTGGTATCTTCTGGGACTGGCCTGGGTATAGCTGGAGGACAGCAGTCCACAGTCAGCGTCCACTCTGCTGGGTCTCAAGCCCTCCCTTCAGCCTTCCTTCAGCAGCCTTCCTCTTCCCAAGCTGGGCCGCTGCCCCACATGTTCCCCGGTGGCTTATCGGGACTGGCACAGCCGCTGCTCCCGGGTCAGCAGGCCATGGAGCGCCAGCAAGGCACCGGAGCTCAGAATTTAGGGACCCAGACTCCCTCTGCAGGTTCCTCTGGACTCTCTGCACCCAGCATACCTCCCAGCTTCCTGGCTGATTCCCAGAGCGGTCCTTCAGCGCAGAACTGCGGCAGCCTTGGCGTCATACCAGGGCAAGCGGCCCAGCTTGTCGGCGCCCAGTACCCCAGCCGATCGTCCATC
The DNA here is from genome assembly GCA_026777045.1 of Hyperopisus bebe. Classification (NCBI taxonomy): domain Eukaryota; kingdom Metazoa; phylum Chordata; class Actinopteri; order Osteoglossiformes; family Mormyridae; genus Hyperopisus; species Hyperopisus bebe. Next base: position 17,173,020 of record JAODJW010000035.1, on the reverse strand, counting down.
ACAGCCACACAACTGGAAGATGCTCAGCGGCTGCTTTTTCAGCACAAGACCCTGCTTTCCCTCCCCAAGGCGGCAGCTGGAGAGTCCGCTTCCGAAATCCCCACATCCTCTGGTCCTGATGGTAGCAGTGACTGCAGTGCCTTAACCGCCTCAGCTGGGCTGAAGAACCCACCTGTAGAGGTGGAGGACGAAAGGTAAGAAGCACATCTCTAACTTGCTTTGTGTTGGGCCCTTTTGGGTATGTACTGGAGTGTATATAGAATGATTACTGTAGGAGTCACCAAGCTTAGTAATTCAAAATGCAAAGACTCTTCTTAGTTTCTTCTGAGTGCTTCAGCTTTTACCTGCAGTCCAATAAGACTGTAGTTAAATGAACTGGTGGCGTAAAATTCTCCTTAGTGTGTGACTGGGTGTATCAGTGTGTGCTATGTGATGGACTGACATCCTGTCCAACCTGACCCCAGCTTCGTTCCCTGTTTCCTGGGATAGACTTTAGGCTCCGTGTAACTGTACTGTATAAGCAATTTTAAAATATATTCCAAAATATTCTTAATGCTGCAAGTGGTTGTATTTGTTAATGGTCTTTTAAATCTGAGTTTGGAACATTTTAATTGAATGCTTATGGAAGGGTTACCTTTCGGGTTTAATGGTCGAAAGGATAAGTTTAATAGGGTGCTGCCGTTTTTGGCTGCGGTGTATTCTGTTTGGAACTGGGTGGTTCCGGTTGCCATGCCGCCTTCCAGTGACTGACCACAAACTGAGCTCTGCATTGAGTTTGAGAGTCTAGAATGCAGTGCGAGTTTACAGAATGTCGTCATCACCTGGGCAACAGCGCCCATTCAGTCTTAATGAGTACGGCGTTCTCACAAATGACAGGTCACGTTTTAGCTTCCCCTATGTTCTTGGCTAGTGGTTTTCTGCAGTGTCCCCACTCCGCCACCCAGGCGTTCCACATATATGTTGAACTTCCACGACGAGAGCTTTTAATCAAACTAATTATTAACTAATAGGAACTTCAAATGTCTTTGTTGTAGAATGATTGGGGATCCACACGGATTCATGTGATGATGATGATGATGATGATGATAACTCAGTGTGTGTTTTTTTTTTTTTTTGCTGGACAGTTAGGCTTTTACTCTGCAAATTGCTGTTAGCATGTGTCATGAAGCGATAATGATTTTGTCCTTACATGAAGTTAACGTGTAGGTTAAATCCTTTAACACACCTCGTCTAAATATGTTAGAAAATATCTGTATATGTTTGTAAATTCTCCTTTTAAGTGGCCGTAAAACAGAATGTGGAGTATTTCTTCTTGTATTTATGTGTGGGAGTTCTTTAGTATAACAACAACTCCATATTACAGTTACACCCTCAGACATATAACTGAGGTTTGTATTTGTAGAGTGTTAGAAACTGTATTAAGCAACATCCTACTTGAGGACCCATGTTCTCTTCATTTGAATCCCTTCTGCAGCCAATAAAAAGTTTACTCACTCTAGAGCTTAAAAATGATTTGATTAAAACCCGGAGGGAGAACCGCACACACACAACCGTCGACCAATTGGAGTGTGAGCTTTACTTTAACTCTTGCGTTATGCTGTGAAATGAATGTTTTGTTTAAATTGTGGGGTCCTGAGTTCTCCATGTTTGTATGTAATGGGGATTTCTAATAGGATCCTTTGTGGGAGGATGCAGAGATTGGCTTAGAAATGAGAAACTGACAGTTTATTTTAATTTTCACAACAACATACGGTATGTCACTGCAGAGCTTTAGATAATGTATGCCGGCTTTTCCGTAAGGACATTATGTTCGCCCACAATTCGATATTAGCAGTATGTCTAAAATATTTATGACGTGTATTGTGATGGCCAAAAGTTCGTAAGCTGTATAAATTCGGTGTATAATTTTGCTTAATAAATTAGTTTAGCGGAGCGTGCCAGATGCAACTGGTATATCATGGAAGCGAAAGCAGCATAGTGAAGTCGGGAAGAAGAAAGGGATTGCTTAACAGCCACACCCTCTTTTAAAAGAGGAGATATTGTGGTTAAACAAGGTAAAATATGTTGGTGAGTGGCAGTACTTTTTGCAGACCTGGAAAAGTTTTGGAATTCTTGGATAGAGAGGAAAAGTTATGGAAAATTATGTAAACTAGCCTTGTTCATTTTTTTTCCCGCTTATAGGAGTGGAAGTCAATAGTTAACTACCTTGGTAAACATCAGTTTTCGTGCAGATTTCGCGTATTTGAGATCGTTGCTTTTTTGCTCGTTATTCCAGTTTTTATGGTTTATTTTTTTGCACGCATTTGAATTTTATTGATCAGTTTCCCGTTTTTGACTCCATTTGCCTCTGCCAATCATAAGGTACATATAATTTTAATATTGGGATTAATTTTCTTAATTGAACGCTATTTGCACATTGGCGAAGGTTGTCCACCGTCTGTGTTTATTTGGTAAGCAGATTGGCTATTATTGTACCGAAAATTGTAGTATCACTGTCATGCTGTATGCGGGACGTGGAGCGAAGACAGAGGAGCGGCAGTCAGGAAATTGGGAAACACGGGGTTTAATAAAAAGTGCAGGCAAGGAAACATGCAGTGATATTACAATGACCGGACTGGGGAAACAAACTGAAACACGGACTAAATACAGAGGACTAATGACAACAATGAACCCTGATATATATTTTTCATTTTTATTTCATTTCACAAATTTTATTTGGTGTCTGTTTTCGTTTCAGCTTTATGTACAATAACTGGTTCCCAGAGTTGTCAACACTGATGCATCTGGCGTGACTCTCACGCTCACGCAAGAAATCTTATTCCATTATAAACCTAAAATTAGCCTCATCAAAAAGTTTGAGGTAGTTTGCAAACCATACAGTCTTTTAAGGTAATAAAACTGTTACATACAATTATATGAGTGTGCAGACTTGCAAATTTAAAATCTGGGTCCCAACAAACTCACGAACTAACACACTGCCACTGTCAGTCATCGTAGAATAAGCCCAGATTATAGCCAAAACACTTATTCAATGGAAATTCTAAGGCAGACACGTTTATGGCTTTATTAATGAGCTACAAGATCAAAAAGCTCTCCATACTAATGGTAATTCCATAAACACAAACAGACAACACTTTTGCAGTCCATCATTCAGAATAGTTCCTGTGTGTGTTCTCTTCAGGTAGCCATGGCATCAGTGTGCCTGTATCACGTCATCGAAATTTGCACACTGTGCAAACCACCTTCTTGTTTGGTGACAATTTGAACTACTCGCATCATTACGTAGTGATATTAAAGGATTCATGTGTTGTAATGAAGCGTTTTAGAAATCATAAAGGTAATTTCTTTAAAATAATTGGAAAAAAAAAAACTATGCATCGATTTTAAAATATTGATGTTGATGCATTTTCAGCGTTGATGTCATTGACTACATCGACTAATCGAGGCAGCCCTAATCTGAATATCTCATTACATGCCATCTTTCAGTCAGTATTTATTGAAGGATCTATGTTTACTGTGTACGTCAAGTAAGTGCGTGTGATCATGAAACAAGTTCATTATTTCTTGTTTCATATTTATACAAGCGTCCATATACATGCGTCCACTTCTGCAAATCATGCAGAGGCGTTTATTAATCATAAAGGCGTGTACTAACTTTTCTGCATCCTGAAGTGAGAACATTAGTCTAATATTTGCAAAATTCCTCAGATGGAATAAAGCCATTTTAACCATGTTTATGTGAGCATTTAGAGACGAGGCTGAGTCAATAATGGCACCAAGCCTTTTAACCACTGTGCTTATGTTAAGTAGGGAGCTGGCGAGTTTTATATCGACAGCACCCTGGGCTGCCTTAGGTAATTGCATCCACACAAATGATGTTTTCGCTCTTTATCTGGACCCTCACCTTGCGTGTGCCGTCTTCCTTCTGCCATATTGGCAAGTAATTGAGAAGGAAAAATTTGTCGATGCTTTTTAATCAAACGAGTTTAATCAAGCAGTTGCGACGGCTCTACGGTATACCTGAATAACAATCAAGGTTTGAAGAAGAAGCCGTTCATTGTGAAAAATATGCAAGAACAGGATATCGTTAGAGGAGAAAGCTTTTTCAATTCAGCACTGTACTGCAGGAATATAGAGTATTGGGGCACTACTTGCTATTTGTCTCCTGCATAAACGCAATTCGAATTGTCTGCACTCTTCGCAGAAAATTGAAGAAATATAGCAATTTAGAAGCCCCTATGAAAGGTGCATCTTGCCTTCACGCCTGCTTGTAATTTTCATGGACAAGGTACAGTATCAAAGCTTAACTGTGGCTGAAATGGTGGCTGGTATATATTTGCACATGATGTCATGCTTTTAGCTTTATGAAAGTTGACACTTCAAAATGCAAGGCTTTTTGGATTGCTAAAAGGGATTGCTCTGGGTTTTGTTCACGAGTGAGGGTAAGAGGGAATATGAGATGCTGAGTTTTGTTAGCACTGAGGTCTTTTTGTAGTAAAGTGGGAGATCTTATGGTCTGTCTGTATCCTCACCTCAGGGGGAAAAAAATTAAAAGTACAAGCTGCCAGAATTATATTTTTCCATAGGGATTCTATACTCGCTTTCTGTGAAAGGGTGAGCAGCTTGTAAGATCCTCAGTAGTCAGTGTTCCTTCCAATCAAAAGGAATCACCTGAGGTTGTTCAGTCATATGTAAGGATGCCGCTTCAATGGCTCCCAGAGAAACTGCTCTGGCCACATCCTACTGAGCAAAAGCCCAGAGGAAGATGCTGGAGAGATTAAATCCCTCAACAGGCTTGGATCATCTAGGGATCCTTCAGAATTAGCCAGAGCCTGTTGCAGTGGAAAAGGACATGCAGTTTGACCTGCTTAGCCTGCTGCCGGAAATCGGGGGCATGTATTTGTACATTATTAACATTGAGGGGTGGGGTGGGGTCTTGGGGGCACGTGAGCTAGGAACGGTATGCTGTTTATCTCTTGGTTATTATAACCAGCCAGCAGGAAGCAGTACATTTGCCAGTGGATTATTATGATACCTGTACGAAAAAAAAATGTTTTCGAATTCGAAACAGTACATCGTTGAAAAGACGGGAGAAAGTTGGTCATACAGTATTTTGTTGTGTTGTATTATGTTCCTGAGTATTCTGCACTGTAAGGGACGATCCTACATATATTAGTCAGTAATGCTGCTTTGTGCGCCAATGGGATGCGGGCTTGTGCTGTTTTTCCTGCATATATTATGCAAATGTAATGGCGCCTGCGGATTGTCGGCGGCGCCGGGACGAGCTGACCTGGGAAGGAGGCTCTTTGTTCTGTGCGATCCTGCGGGCTGGCCGCTTATGCTGGCAATCCGACGTTTTCTCCTGCAAAAGCTACCTCAAGCTCAGCATAAAGAGAGCGCAACCATGACGGCTGGCGGACATGCGTCTCCGTGATGCCGTTTTGCGCGGATGGCCGCTGTAGCATGACTCCCCCCTGCCGTATTATGACGATGGATTTTGGTGTTTGTCAGCTCAGAAATTTCTCGAAATTATTTTTATCATCATTGCTGAGTGCGGAAAATCCATCGCTGTTTTTTGATAATAGGTAAATACCGTTTCAAATCACCTTTTTAAAAATATCCCGAATAAATACTGGGCATGAAGGAAAACGACGCTGACGTTATTTGTCTGGCTTAACACCCTTACGCTGCCGAAGGTTGGCCGTACGCAGCTCTGCACGGCGCTTCTGTACGTTTAATCTGGTTCATAAGAAAACAAACTCTTCGCCTGCAAAGGTTTGTATGTAAGAGCGGATGCGACGTAATGCATATTAATATTTTCTGCATTATTGATGTGCTACAGCGAGTTACTGTACAGGCTGATGTAATGAAAATAGGTCATTTGTGTCTGTTTTACGGGCTTTGAGAGGCAGGGAATTCAAAGCTGCACAATATTTATCACGATACTGATTCATTTGACAAGACCCATCGACAAACCATTAAAGTATTCACTCTTGTTAATAATGCTATTAATATTACATTATCAATAAATTTGTATACTAATTGGATTTTTCCGTTTTGTCTAGCTCTTCTGGTGCTAGCGTGGTGGCCATAGACAACAAAATTGAACAAGCAATGGTAAGTGGGAAATGTTTAATTGATACTGTAAATATCTGAGCCTACTCTTTTCAGTAGTTTATTAAATTAACCAGCTTGTTAGTTGAGGTGTTGCTTATTACGCAGTTATTCTGTTGGACTTACTACCGGAAGTGTGCAGGTCTGCACCTTGACTTCGGAGTGTTTTAGTGATCTAACCGATATTCGTTTAATGCAGTCAGTACCACTGATGACATAGTTTAAGTACTTGATTTGACATGGGGACTTCACGATTTACATATTAATATACAAGGAGTGCAGGTGAAAGACTCTCCTGCTGTATCCCAGCCCTGACTGTTGCTAGGAGACCCCAGTGCCTTAGAAGGGCTGTTACAGTAATTGGACAGCAGACTGGCTCAGTGCTCCACTGACCAGCCATTTTGTTTGTCCATGGATAAAAATCCAGTGTCCCTGCAAAACAAATCTTTATGGCAGTGTGTAAATATCAAAATGAACTGAACAGTGTTGCTTGCAGACCATCTGGTTCCTTAAAATTTACAACAAATGAATTGCTTAATGTCAGTACAATGGATATATCTAAAACAAACCTTTTTTTGTCTTTGTGATGACAGAGGCCTAACAGCCTGCCTATGACAGCCTCTGGCTATATTAATTATTATTAATAACAGCACTTTTATACAGGACCTGAAAATATTTAATGAGGAAATGGTTGTCCTGATAAACTGTTCTTATTTTTTTGTCTTTGCAGGACCTAGTAAAAAGTCATTTGATGTATGCCGTTCGGGAGGAAGTGGAGGTCTTAAAAGAGCAGATAAAAGAACTGATTGAAAGGAATTCGCAGCTGGAGCAGGAGAACAGCCTGCTGAAAAACCTGGCCAGTCCAGAGCAGCTCGCAGAGTTTCAGGCCCAAGTCCAAAGCGGGTCACCGCCAGCATCCACGCAGCCGCAAGGGGCAGCGGCCCAGCAGTCTGCCCCGCCTGCGCAGTCGGCTTCACAGAGTTCTGGACCTTCTGCGTAGCACGAGATCACCCAGCGAGAGAAACCAAGGCCGGGGCAGGAATGATCTGCAGAGACTGGGGGGTTCGTTTAGTATTTGCACATTTTAACACTCGAAACTTGACACGTTAGCAGTATGTTTTGAAATACTTTACACATCTCAGACAATCGTCTAGGGTGAAATGATTATTGACTGACATAATTCTAAACCAAAACCTGTGGACTAACAAGATCACTGAGAATGTCACGCAAAAGCGCCTCAAACGATCATCATGCCTGTATTGTAGGGACTGAAGTTTATGCCCATTCATCGGTGACCCCGGGATTGTACAGACGTCACCAAGTGTGTAAATAGGCCTTTTTTTTGCAGACTGTGAGTCAATTTTAAGAGCAAGCACTTTCTTGGTGAAGAATGTGAAGAGGTTCTGATGACCACTGACACAATATCTCTGTTTTTGGTACTGGAACTGAAAAAAAGATTTTCATTGGAATTTCACTATATAGCCAACACATACGTCAGTACATTCGTTTTGACATGTACTAAATGTGCCCAATGAATGCAGGTAAATCTTTCAGTATTCATTTTAAGTGCTCATTCTTGCCTTTAGTAAAGTGCAGATAAATGCTTCTCCTCCACTTCAGTTCCTGCCTTTAAAGCAGTAAGAGCTGCTTTGAGAATTTGTGGAGTTGCTCAATTTAGCTCAATTTAAATGAGTTAGACTTATGTATTTATTGTAAACACTGAACTGTAATAAGAAGCAGGAAGGAAGAGAAACCATTTGGGTTGTATAGGTGAATGGTCAGCTGATATGTCGGACAAATTTGGTTGGTCTTTTAATGCTGTAAATCATGAATGCTGCTTCCAAGCAATTTAAGACTGATTCTCTTGCATTAAATTGTACTGTAAACCATTGTTCATTTGAAATTTGTAGTATTTTCCTTTTTAACAGTGAAGCACCCCAAGTATGTCACAGTAAGCCCACTCTACAGATAATTCTGCCTACTGTGGGTCCACACCAATGTGTAGGATGTTTGCTTATGTTCTTGCATGTTCCTCAAACCAGTGAAACAATAACAATTCACTTACACTTCTCAAATTTCAATAAAGAAATGAAGACGGATTATTTTGTCTGGTGTTAATGTAAATATATTTTTTGTATTGTACATGTTCCAAAAACATGCTGAGGTTAGTTGGCGTTATCAAAATTACCTGTAGGTGTGAATGGTGTGTGTGTGTGCCCCGTCCTGGGTGGTGCCCTGCCTTGTGCCCTATCCCAGGTGGTGCCCTGCCTTGTGCCCTATCCCAGGTGATGCCCTGCCTTGTGCCCTGTGAAGGGTTGGTGCCCCATCCTGGGTGGTTCCCTGCCTTGTGCCCATAGCATCTGGGACAGGCTCTGGACCCCCATGACCCTGAATAGGATAAGCAGCTACAGAAAATGGATGGTTGGGTGGATGGACTGCATATGGAAAGTATTCTATTTCTTGGTACTTGAATAATGAAAATGAATACAGAAGCACAGAGACAGCAGGTCATTCTACTGTGACTGTTAAGCAAGTGTTTGATCGCTGAGGTCTCCACATAAACATATGTGTGCTCCCATAACAGTTCTGTAGGATTACAATGATCTGCAAATTTTTCACTTCCCAGTAGTACTGAGAAATGCATGTTTTTGAGATTGGGATCATTTTTTTCTAAAGCAAACCAGTTTTTATTTTCAATACCCATTTTAGGAATATGAATGTGGATATATTACTGACAATTTAATTTTGAATAATTTTATGCATAAACTGCCTGGACAAAGATTGGCTCTGTAACATACATTTGAAGACTATTATAATGGCAAATCCAGCTATAAGTTACCAAAAAAATGCGATAAAGTCTCAAGTTTTCTTATCATGATTGTAGATCTGAACAAAAGTATTGTATTGCGGGGACTCTGACCTGAGTCCGGATGCCACCCTGAACGCAGTAACCTCAGTAAGCACCATGGACAGCTGCCCGCTGAGACACGGCGCCCCCAGAGGGGACCAAATGGCAGCTGCCCCCCCACCCCAGCGGCCTAACGGGGCAACATTCTGACCTCCGTGTGCTTGGCTTCCTGCAGCCCACCATAATTAATTATTACTATTTTAAAAGGCTTGGGCTATACTGCATTACCGTAAACTTTGGGATAGAAAGTCCTAATGAAACAGCAGATTTACACGTGCGTCTAACGTATATAAATCTTCTTTCAAGCTTTCTCATATTCCTTGACTACCATGGCATGTGATGCATTTATTAGCCAAACTCTCTTGTGATAATGACAAGGGCAATGTTAACTGATTGTTACAAACCCCACATATGAAAGTAATGGCATTACAATCAAAGAATGACGACACAGTAAGACCCCATGGGTCATTTCAGTTTTTAGTGTTGCATGTTCATTGTGACACTGACTCGGAATTCCCTCCACGGTTAATAAAATTCCCCTTTCTATGACTACTGTATCTACCAACTTTGTTTTCCCCATCTACAAATTTTTGCTACACTAGTTTCAGAAGTATACCTGAAGGATGTGACAGATGAATGGATCTAACCACCGCTGACCACAAAATCTGATGTTCTGTTGTTCTAAAGATCAGAAAAGGACAGGTTAATTCCAGGTAAGTTACAGAAACTATTATGCTTTAAAATACATTCTTAAAACTGATATTTGAAAATGAATCTCAAAATATTCATATATTTTAGAATACTATACAATCAAAAATCCTTTTAGCACAAGGGTACACCTTGGATAGGAAACCAGCCAATCATAAGGCACTCTCTCACATCATGGGTTTTAAAGGTACCAGTACACCTAACCATGTATTTTAGGAGTATGGGGGGGAACCCATGTAAAAATGAGGACATCATGAAAACTCCAGACACAGAACCAAAATGAAGCTGTTCAATCCACAACTTAGAATTGCATGGTTGTGTGAAAAACACTCAGCCCACAGTCCAAAGTAAAACCAGAAATAAAATGATTCTAATGCTCAAAGCACCTAATAAAATAAAATATTCACAGCATTGTGCATTATATCACACGTTGTGAATACAATTTTGTTGTATAAAAGTTTTATTTAGACCCGTTTTCCTGCTCAGTCGATATCCTATTTGATAACTAAATTGTTCACCCACTGATGCACTGATTCTTAATCCACAAAAAACCGATCTGTGTGCCAAAATTGATGCCATCACGAACATGGGAGAAGAAGGCGTCAGGGTTGCAGGCCGTGCACAGAGTAAGGAGGGGCCTATCCGTCACAGTGTTGTCCTGGATACAGTGAGGAAGGATCCCAGCTTGCTGGAGGAGAATCCTGAAAATAGCAAAACATTTCTTTATTATTTAACTGAGCCCATAACATTTGATAGATAGTGGTGTTTCTCTATATGGTTTGTAAAACTACTCCAACAGGCCACCACAGAACAGAGTCATCCCAGAAAGTCCTGCACGTGCATCAGCTTACCACATGGATTTTTTATAAGCAACCCACAGGTTTCAGTTCAAGGTAAGACTGGTCCTCCATTACAGAAACAGAGCAGTTTGGGCAGAATGCAGACTGGAGAAATGTTCACCTTTACCTTGTGGCTAGTCTGATGTCGACGTAAGGCCGTGTGGAGCCCCTAGCTTTGACGCAGTCTGGATGAATAGCATAATACTTTTCGGCAGAATCTCGGTCCAGAGTAAAACAGCACGGGCCGACAGACGGGCCGATGACCACGACGATGTCGGATGGCTTACTGCCGAACTCTGATACCATGGCATTCACTGTCTCCACAGCAACCCCCTTCAAAGTACCTTTCCAACCTAAATATCATTTGTGAAATAAAAGACTGAGATATACTGGCAAGAAAGTTTTACCACATTAACACAAGTATCTTGAGCTTTGGGCATCAGAAACAAAAGGCTCACCTAAACAGGGAGTTAAAACACAGAAGTATAAACAAAAATTGAGACCACTCCATATTTTTTTAAAAAATCTGCATTTTTAAATCAGTTTTATCCTGGTTCTGCTGGCAGAGGCTACACTGAGCAGCAGGATGCTTCCAGGCTCAAAGTTTCTAAGACAACAGCTCACAAGAACAATGTGAAGCAGGTGCCATTGGCAATATGTAAAAACCAGCCAGATAGAAAGTTGCTTGTGCCCTCTAACGCCGGAGATGACTGTCAACTTATCCAAAAGTACGTCATGAATCGGAGGATGAAACAAGTGACCTTCAAAAGGAATGGGAAGCATTAAATGGAGTGAAGTGCAGTGCTAGGACAGTTCATAACAGGCTCCTAGAAGCATGACTGAAGACCCATAAAGCAAGGAAGAAGCCCTTCATCAATGAATCAATGAGAAATAGAAGTCAGGTTAGAGTTTGCAAAAAAAAAAAAAAAAATGTATACGTTACAGAAATATCCATAAATTGAAAATTGAGTGAAACTAAAAATTCTGCCGTGGTCTCAATTTTTTCCAGAGCTGTATATTTATCAATGTAAATTTCTTCTACGGGTATCAACACTTCCAGGAATTATATCAGTTTTGTCAGTTGTGAGGCTGTGTAGTGCTTTACCTGCATGAGCCACACCAATCACCTTCGCCACAGGGTCCGTGAAAAGCAAGGGCATGCAGTCCGCTCCGGGTGCAGCGATGACCAGTCCCGCCCGGTCGGTCACCATGCCGTCGTAGCTCGGAGGCTCTGGTTTTCCAATCACCCATACATCACTGGCATGATCCGTCTGTGACCAGTGCCCACAATCAGACAATCAGCATGTGTGACCTTCACATGAACTTCGGACATATGGGTACATTCCGGATTCCGTACAGCTTACTTTTATAAGGTGAAAATCTTTGGGATCAAAGCCAGCCTGAAGACCGAGGCGACGCAGGTTCTCCTCAACAACTACATTTGGGTCCCTGCGCCTGGAGCTGCTGAAGAGGTTAAGGGATCGTAGTGTACTGGTGTAGGAGATACCTCCTGTTCTGGTAGTGAAACCATGAGAAAAGCCGTCTAAAGATGATCAAGAGCAGGGATGGCTGTTAGTGACACACTTCACCTCACAGTCAATGGCGTAGAAGCAACACTTGGGCCTAGCAGCACACAGCCAGGACAGGAGGTAGCATGGTGCCCTTCTGTTGATAACCTGACAAGACGATTAACTTCACTTACTCCAATAAGTGTCCAACTGTATAAATTAGTAAAAAATTATTTTGAATTCCTATTTTTCATAACTACCACTCCACCATTATTGTCTATGAAGCTATACATGCATTATAAACCACTGAATGACGCTTAATTAGCTAGAAATGAGATCACCGTAATCAGCACTCTGGGTCACATGTTTTGCGTCTACTTTTAATGGGTTTATTTTAATAGTGAGGAACAGTAAACCTTCTATGCATAAAGTCCCAGAGTTGGGGCTTTAGACAAATCTGTTAAAAAGTCAGAACAAAACATCCAAACTCACCTGAAATTAAAGACGACCTAAGAATAGAAATCTCTCAAGTGACAGCAGGTAAACTCTGAAGGAAAGTCTTCACTTCCTCTCTGATATTTTTGCCAAGATGGCTGCTGGAGGTGAGACATTGTGAGTCATCGAATAAAGCTGCGTACTCAAAGCTGTAGACCGCGGTGAAGAGTAAGCTTTGGTATGTCTGCAGCATGTTCCTCCTCTGGCTGGACGTAACAACCAGCACGGCACTCAGATCCAATTCATCCACAGCTTGTTTAAAGGAGTACCAGGAGGATTCCACACAGCCCTCATCCAGTATGTGAATTTTTTCCTTCTGACCTGCAAAGCTCTCCAGGAGTGTTGAAGTACTTTGTACATGGTTTTTTTCTGTTCCTGAATCTCTGTCAATCATAATGTATATATGACTATATGCCCCATCACCTATCACGGCAGACATATCCTTCAAGCGTTTTTGCAAGCAGCCATCTTGTGGACAGTTACTGTGGCCAATGTCCACAAGCACCATCTCACACATGTTTCCTCTCTGCAAAAATACAATATGAGCTTATTAAAACAATTGTGGTTCTCAGTATGCGGGTGACCACTAATGGAAACAAAGTAAGACTTCAATACTGAAAATTCCATGTAAAATACCGCCATTAACTGTAATTTGATTCAAACCATATTTTCCTTTCAGACTATTCTTTAAGCTCAGTAAGTACTTTACACAAATGTCACTGACAAACACAGAGTCTGTATAATGCAGTGCAGCATTCACCAAGTAGACCTGCGCAACTAACCACAAAAGCACATTCAAGTCATTCAACAAGACTTACAAGATTTGGTAAATGAGACACAGGCGGCAAATCAAGTTCATGCAGTAACTGACTCACAGTTGGAAATATCTGAAATGTCCCAAAAATAACAGGACTCAGAAAGGCAATTAAATTACTTTACTTGTCAGCCTGGAAGTTTCCTTAATTAACAGACTTGCTTGAAATTTCCTAAATACTTTCAGTTGTGTACAAGGCGACGTTATACATTAAACAGTAACCTGCATACAGTAGCAAAGGGCGTAGAGGAGGGAGCTGATTTGAAAGGAATGTTGTCTTTTTTACAGGTGAACTTTAACAAAATGGGCAGTTCAGAAGCAGCGTCACAATAACAATTGTTGCTATTTTAGATAAGAAAGTGGAATAGTTTGGAGAGAATTCGGCGCTTAGTACCTGGAAGAAGCTCCCAACGTTGGGACCCAGGTGAGAGAAGAATCCGAGGTGATCAGAGATAGAATTACACAGGCGACCTAAAATCGAAACCAAAGAGCAAAGACTGGAGACGAAGTCAGACAGAGATGAGAGACTACTGATGGAGAAAAACCGGATGCAAAATATAAAGGCTTACAAACCGAGGCAAACTAACGACAAGACTCAAGTGTAAAACTTCTGTTTGTAGTTTGCTCATAAAGCCCACTGATTACACTTCCGGTTTTTTCTCGTCACTGGAGCATGTCGTCACACTCATCGCTGTGACTTTCTCGCGCATGCGTACCTCACATCACATTACCGACCCTAACCGATTCTTACAGTGCATGTGTATTATTTCATTCCATTCGATAACGCTGTCGCCCAACTGCAAGTGCAATAATATTTTAGCTAAATTCTATATTCACAAATGTAAATATAATAATTCTAACCCCCTCTTTTCAGTTTTCAAAACAGACCTCACAAATGATATAAATATGATTAAAATTTCCAAAAATAAAAAAGCCAGAACTATGTGTTTATTTGATGTTCTTTTACCATCTGTGTAATAATAATTGTAAATTCTGCTGTTATTATCCTTTGTATGGGCTGTTGGTTTTTGATCGTGTAATACCTCTGAATGTATGTTGTTTTATAAATGTTCTGTAAAGTTTGATAATAGCTAGCTATGCCAACTAATGGTTTTACCCGTTATCTAGACCAGGGTTTCTCAACCCAGTCCTCGGGGACCACCAGACGGTCCACGTTTTTGCTCACTCCCAATTGCCAGGGA
>JAODJW010000035.1:17107481-17148287 GCA_026777045.1 Hyperopisus bebe | reverse complement strand
CAAACTTCCTCTGGCATTAACCCCAGCACAAAAACTGTGTGCTGGGAGCTTCATGGAATGGGCTTCCATGGCCAAGCAATTGCACATAAGCCTCACATTACCAAGCGCAATGCCAAGCGTTGGATGAAGTGGTGTAAAGTGGTGTGGCACGTCGCCACTGGACTCTGTAGCAGTGGAAACATGTTCTGTGGAGTGATGAATCGCACTTCTCTGTCTGGCAGTGTGATGGATGAGTCTGAGGTTGGTGGATGCCAGGAGAACGTTACCTGCCTGACTGCATTGTGCCAACGGTGAAGTTTAGTGGAGGAGGGATAATGGTATGGGGTTGTTTTTTATGGGTTGGGGTAGACCCCTTAGTTTCAGTGAAGGGAACTCGTAATGCTTCAGCATACCAAGATATTTTGGACAATTCGGTGCTTCCAACTTTGTGGGGTCAGTTTGGAGAAGGCTCTTTTCTGTTCCAGCATAACTTTGCCCCAATGGATGGATGGGGGAGTTTGGTGTGGAAGAATTTGACTTGTCCGCACAGAGCCCTGACCTCAACCCCATCAAACACCTTTGGGATGAACTAGAATGGAGATTGTGAGCCAGGCCTTCACATACAACGTCAGTGCCTGACCTCACAAATGCTCTTCTGGATAAATGGGTAAAAAATTCCCACAGACACACTCCAAAATCTCAAGGAAAGCCTTCCCAGAAGAATGGCAGCTGTTATAGCTGCAAAGGGGGGACCAACTCCATATGGATGGTTGTGGATTTAGAATAGGATGTCATAAAAGTTCCTGTATGTGTAATGGCCAGGTGACCCAATAATTTTGTCAATATGGCATAGTACTGCCATAAAATGTATGTCATTCATATTTGTAAACAGTTGAATATGATGTAACATTATGTATAACAGCATTGCCCTAATCTTGGCCAAATATTCACTTTATATGCTTGATTGGTAGAATGGTACTTAAGGTTAACCAAGTCATCATTTTGAACAATACAGCAAACGTGAATGGCTTCAGTATATGGCCAGATGTATGAACTGGTCAAATTAAGTAGCATAATAATGAAATGTTATGATTTTTAGAGTTAGGTCAGATGAATACAGTTTATATCATATATTCTCAAAAGTCCTGAAAATATTCTTAAAACAATAAATAGCCTCTTAAAAAAATGATTGCGAACCAAGCATTTATTGTCAATACAAACTACTTTGTTTTTGTGCAGAAATGAAAGTGTCCAAGAAATGCTTCAGTTCAGTGGTAAAATCCTCTGCACACCCAAGAGAAACAGATGAAATTTTACCAGTTATTAATTATTCAATAGAATCACCCCAGGACTCCACCGCCACCTTCCCCTTCCTGCCGTCAAGAACCCAAGACTGCTGACACAATTCAAACACCGCTGCCCACACATCATACCCAAAAGCCCAGCACAGACAGTTCACTGGTCATGCTGGATATTATGTTTTGGTGAGGTTCCAGCATAACTGTGCCCCAATGGATGGATGTACGTGAATGAAGATGAAGTCCATTTAAACTGGGGCACCTTCTGAGAAGTTATCAAGCTAGCTAACAAATCTCACTTGGTAAAACGAGTCCTGGATCTGACAGGCCACGCAAGTCTGAGAATCACATAACAGTATGGCACCCACCAAGGGAGCAAGCAGCAACAAAGGATTTAGGAAATCAATTTACAACATGCCATAAACACAATGGTAACAGAACCAGACACAGAACGATGAGCATACCACAAATCATCATAGAACGGTAAGCGAACCCTAAAATTAAACTAATAAATTAAACAAATAAGTAAAAAACTGAACAGTATTGTGCATCATGCATGTTACAAGGCAAGCCAAGAGGGCTGTCCCAAGACTTTTGAACGACTAACCCCAGTATGCTACTTTCCCATCTACACTAGCTGGGATAATTGAACCAGCAAAAGGATAGTTGACTGCAAATATCAGTTTGAGGGAAACTTATTTCGTTAAGCTGGATGTAGTCTTTGGATTATATGAATCATAAATATTACCTAAAACTATAATTATGTGGTTGCTGTGAAGCATTTTCAGACTTCATTTTTTTTCTTCTATGTGTTTTTATAAGTTTGAGAAAGAAAAATGGCTTGTGTACTACTTGAATATGACTGCCGATACTCAAAATCAGACTAAATGAGACTCTGGTATTACAATCATACAGTCAGTATTACTGAGCTTTAATAAAAGCTTTTGGCAAATAAAGAGAACCCACTGGATTCAGATCTGTTTCCTTGCTTTTTGCAGAGGGAAATACAGTAATATCACTAAATGAATCAAGACGAAGCAAACTGCAGCGGAGTACGTAACGACAGCATCCTAATCTCATTCCACAGTTTGCATGGCCCACACTTTCCTTATATAATTGCTAACAGGATGTGAATTCAATAAGAACTAATATTATTTGAACCATTTTTCCAATAAAAACATAAACACCGAAGTGTAATGGCCACAAGACAAAATTGAAAAAAAAAAAGAACTTTGTCAAAGTTTCAAAACAAATAACAATGACGGCTGTAATTGGATACATCAGCGACACCACAGATATCACTGTGGTATTATTTGCTCATGTTCTTTACGTATGGTATTTATTTATTTTTATCTCACTGTTTGGTCACTATATCTATAAAATCCAATATCAATTACTTCCATTTTTACTAGCTTCTTCTTTAACTTTAACCTTTTCATCCCTTTATATCATTCCTTTATATTTTATTGTAGTTTGTTTATTTATTTGTTTAGCTTTTATTTTCTCTCATTTTTTTTTACTTAAAATTATTCCATCTTTCTATAGTTTCATTGACCTGAACGCATGGGCATAACTTTGGGTTGAGCATTGGGGAGGGGGGGATTGAGGTCTCCCCCCATAATAAACATCCATGTCTGTTCTGTACTGTACTGTTGTTGCTTCTCTATCTTTGGTTTTGTTTTAATCTCATATGTGAAGCACATTTGAGCTGCACTGCATGTACGAAAAGTGCTATATAAATATAGATTAATACAATGTTAACTGGGTTCATACATGACACAAGGCTTTCTGCCTGTCAAACCTTTCCTCTATGATAAACTGATCTCTGAGTGTTTAGTTCTGACAGAACTGAGGTCACCGACTGAGATGTCCAGACTAGATGCCTGGGCAACACTTTAGTTCAAGGTCTTCTCCTAAACTATTAGTAAACTCTTGTTTGATAGGATATTAGTAAATAAAAAGATTTGCTTACAATAACATTTACAAATGTCTTACAAAGATATCTTATTCCTGTCTCAAATAGTTTTTACTAAAGGGTTTGTACTTCAACTCCAAGTATAACGCGACGAATTAGTAAACTAAAATTAGCTTAGTGTTACATCTAGGGAAGGATGGAAATGAAGGCAGGCATAGAGAAAACCAAAAGGGGCTTTATTTAGCCAAAAAGACCAAGCAAAGCATTAGGAAATGGACTACGAGGGGTCAGAACAGGGTAGGGAGAATCAGGAGAGAAGACAGGATGGAGAGCAAGTTGGGGAGCACAAGCAGGCCACAACATCAATGACTGGACTGGGGAGCGCAAGGCAGGGAGGCACACATCACTGACGAGGGAGCAGACGAGAGGCACCTGGGGTGATCCACACGAGGGCTGTAACAAGAGGAAACAATAAACAAGTAACAGGTGTGGCTCGTTAGAGCCACACAACAGAAAGACGAGGGGGGAAAGGATGCAGGGCGTGACACTTGGTGGTCTGCTCCTTCGCTGTTAATAAACTGTCATTTCATAGTGTATACTAGTAAATAAAAAGATTCACTTACAAATTTTGAAATTTGTTAAGAAGATATTTACTTGTCTCACAAAGAATTTACTATGAAGTTTGTAATTGCTTAATTATAACTTATTTCTGAGTATGCTTACAAACCCATCACTTTATATTTGCAAGCTGTTTTACAAATCCTGGGAGCAAGATATGATTATAACACGTTTCTACATTTGTTTGTGAATGAATCTTTGTGTCTATTAATATATTATCAAACAATTAATAATAGTTTATTAATAGTTAAGAAGCAGACCTGAAAATAAAGTGTTACCAATGTCTGGGTTACTTTCAAGTGCTGAGCTGTATAACAGTAAACAAGGACAAGATCAACTAGGTGTTAGGCAGGATCAGCTGAGCGGCAATAACAGCCAGACGTTCTGAACCGAGCAGGTGAATATGATCAGTCCCAAGACTGTGAAAAGTAGCACTGACCTGACTGACTCATTTCAATGCAATTTATTTTTAAATAATGCCTTTCATAACACCAGCCCGCCCCCAAAGCCAGAACCCCGTGGTTTCTGTGTGAAGCAAAAGCCATCAGATGAGGTTTCAACAAGAGATATAATGTCCGTGAGTCTGAGCCTGGTTTCTGTTAGCAAACGCAGGTCTGTCCCAGTGACCAGCACCATGTCGTTGACAAGAGGTGATTTGTTTCCTAAAGAATGAACGTTGAGCATTTTATGGTGGGTTTATGTTGCGGCTCATTTAATCTCATCAAAGGGATTGATATTAAGTTATCCGCAATAGAGCCACCCGTGGAACGTGTAGGTCTAAGTCTTGGTCTAATAACATTTACAATATTCTTTCTAGGCTCATTCAATTCTGTTTCTAAATAGCAGTTAGATTTAGGGGATGCAGTGTCACGGAGCAGCTGGGTCATAGACAGACATGAGCTAAAGGTGGGAGAATAAACAGCCTTTGAATTCAGACGGCAAGCCTGAGGCCTGGGTGGTGTTTGCAGAATCGGGCAGGTAGACTATTTGCTCTGCAATGCTCTGTTCATAGAAGCCTGGGTGTTCCCAAAAAAAAGGTCCCAATTATTAGTAAAAGCTTATGTTCTGAGATACACACCAAGCCTCTAACCAGAAGTTTAGGGAAAGTAGCTTACTATACAAGTCACAGTCCCTCTATAGAGGATCGGCAAGGGACAATGACGATTAGATTCCAAAATTTTGTTTTAGCTTTCACACACAAATAAATGAAGTTTCTCTCTAATACCTCGGATCGTCTGGGAATCCGATTTCGGCCTCGACGTTGGAAACTCTGGCCCCAGGGGGGCTTTTTACAGAAACCGCCGCTTTACGATCGTTAGAAACTCGATCGCTTCTAACTAATGAGTCTCCCATTACGAGCGCCTTTCCCGCCTCTGCAGACGCACTGCTGAGAGCGGGGAACCTGTTGCTAAGCTCTCTTAGGACAATGTCTGACTGTGACTCAGGGTTGGCGGTTGGTGGCTGCTGGTGCTAGAGACACAGCTGCGGCAGGAGGGACTATGGCCAGATCTACACTGGCTGTGTGCTCTGATTGGGCCATATTTTGCATTCCCTCGATCTGCTTAATCTCCATGATGCACTAATCCTGCCCTCCAACTCTACTGTAACTAAACACTTTTGGCACACGAATGTGTCAGGAAAGTCAGAAGAACAGTCTACGCTCTACTTGATGCAGGAGCTATAAGACACAGAAGACATAAACACATCTTAGCCTTTTAATTACCGATCTTAAATACATTAATATATTAACTGAAGGCATGGGTGATTATGAGTGATTCTCTAGGTAGCACTGACTAAAGCAAGACAATGGCAATTTGTAAACTATGCTTAAGGTAGGTAGAATGTCATTTTAGACATTTTCTTTCATGAGAAAGAACGTATGTTCTCACACATTTTTATGGGCTTGAGTCTTTGGTGTCCTTGGAAACACACATGTATCGGTCTGCAATCTAAATATATTTGAGCAAAAGGAGATGGAGAAGAAAAGAAAGAGGTGGAGAAGAATAGAAAAGAAGAAAAATAGGGAAGTAACAGAGGAGGGGATTAGGAAAATGAACAGCGGGGCGAAAGGTCAGGTAAGGTAAGAAAGTAATTTTGTAAGAAAAGCCAAAGATGTGGTCTAGCTGGTCTCTGCAGTTATTTCAAGTGTGCTGGTTTGTTGTATATTTATACAAGATTTTAGAACAGAAAATGTAGCAGTGACTTGTTAAAGCCATTATTGTACTGGAATAGCATTAACAGACTTCCATTAAAAATGAATTTAAATTTACACAGTTTGCAAATCAGTTCTCTTTCCCTAATCATTGTAATATGCCTTCTTGTGTTTATTTTGTTAATGTATTCAGCTTTGAAATACTGGGCTTCTTCTAAAACCATCCTGAAAAACATCAAACTGTCTAAAATGTCAAGCATTAGAAAGAGCAACAAAGAAGAACAACAAAGAAAAGAATGACTTAAACTTGATCACAAAGTGTAAGTAGATCCAATTTGCTTTAGGAAAAAGTAAGTATGAATGCTTCTTTCAAAATAGGTGCGATTGTTACACTGTGACACTCTACAAACACTACAAACTGTGACACACAAGCACACATATTGTATCCTTTATATAATACTGTGAATTGCATATATGTTGTTGACAGGGATTGGTGCTGTTAACATGAAGCATTTGAAGGGTCTCAGCAGGACCGAGGTAATGAACGTAGAGGATAGCGAGGCGTTGCCAATCTGCTGTTTAAACTCTTAGAACCCCACAATGATAACAATACATTTTCTAGACTATTGTGTTATTACATACTGCAGTCTCCCTCCCAGGAGCAATAAACAGAATTACTTTATAAAAGACAAGAAACGCAGCTGACAGTTGTGCTGTCTGATTCAGTGCAGAGATAATATGTTTTAAGACTAATTAGCTCACACAAATCTGTCTACTTTAATGTGAAAGAAATCAGTAATCAACAACAATGCCCTTGCTAAAGGACTTTATCACAGTCCTAAAAATGTCCTAAAAATCGTTTGTAGAGCTGAGGATCAAAGTATAATGTGCCAGATATAAATTTCAAACCTCTTTATTTCTGCTACACAACCGATCTTCAATTTGTGCTATTGAAATAAATTCCTTCAGCCCTTTGCCCAATACAGAATGCTGGGATGGTGCAGGGATGAGTCCCATCTTCATTATCTTCTCATCATTCCCATCACATACAAGAGTATTGTTTTGGGGACTGAGCTGTAGGAGTGGAAATACACAGAGATTTCCCTTCATGACTTGCCAGTGGGCTGCTGCTCTGTCTGCACTGTAGGGTAAACTAAGTTCATGGTGCTTCCCAGAGTTCATAGCTCACACAATGGGCAGAGCATTTGAGGTGTGCACGCTTCAGTGATGGAGACAGAAGATTGCCATATTGTCCTTTGGAAACGTGCTGGCAGAATATCAAGTATAAGATTCCTCAAAAAAAAAACAAACAAACAAAAAAAAACAAACAAACAAACAAAACAAACAAACAAACAAACAAACAAACAAACAAAAACAGTTGCGTGAGTCTGAACTGCTCCAGTTGCTGCTTTGCTCATAGCTTAATGAGTTCAGTTTACTTTCACAAAGCCACATAGCAAGTAAGGGTTCATGATAAATAATATAGGGTGTAAAATATTAAATATCGCCTCATCCTCTACAAGGCACTAAACGCAGCGTGAAAGTCATCAGACAATGGAGGTAGGAATGACATGATCATTTCGTTTATTAGTCGATATAAGGAAGACCACTTTAACAAATTCCATTTACTAATACAAAACAAAATTATATACAGTTTAATGGAAGGGAAAGAAAAATTAAAGAAGTTTTTTTTTTTCCCCAATAACCATACGAACAGAATTCAAATGAAATTAAAGTAGGTTGCTTTGCTGACTAGCAAGGCAAGGTGCAGTCAGGACATGGATAATTCCCAGCAAAATCTTCATGTAAGACATGCAGAGTGACAGTATAATGTGGGGGTGATGAATATGTGGTGCTGGCCACTCAAAAATGCTTATCTTGGCTGCTGGGCTTTGTGTTAATATTGCTCTGCTTCTCTAAGCATACCTGGTATATTGATGATGTCGATGACATTGGGGTAGATTGCTGGATTTAGGCAGAAAAATTAAGCTTCTCTTGTTGGTGCCTTTTTGAATATCCAGCAGGTATGCCTACACTAGCATTTAATTCCTGACTTTAAATATTAATGTTTAGTAAACGTGCAGGATCCATACGTTATTTCTGAGTGTACTGATCTGTTGTACCACAGCACTTCCTGGCATGAAAGAGACATATAATTCATGCAAATTGCATAGTCCAAGGATGTTATTCTGAGGGTGCATGGGATAAGTTGACCATCTTTTTCCTCTCCTCCTGTGGAAGAAACTACAGCTGTTATACTTTCAATGAAGTGTACTTGGATAACTATCATATGTTGGTAATTACTCTGTGATAGTCCCGGAACTTGTGCACTGGTGGTGAGGTTGCAGACAGGAGACAAAACCAGGAAAAGCATGATAATAGTCATTTCTACTGTGAGAAACATAACTAATGGCATTGTTAACATAACTTGCACAGTTTCTGTGGCGGGCAGTGAAATGTTTACTGAAGCAGTTTTCACATTACAAGTTAACCAGAACATTACTTTTCTAATCAGGTGGAAAACTAGATGTCACATAACAGTTTAACAAATCTCCTGTATCCCCTAAAAGAAGCATACTTCATACTCCCAAAGACTCACACTCAATATCCCGACCGAAATTTCAGTTTCAGTGCGGTTCACAGGAAATGGTCTGGACGAACTCCAGGCAAAGTAATGAAGTGCTCCAACCTAAATGTTGCTGGCTTACAGATGAAGGTTTAGATGGAAAGATGGGGTCTTGATGTGGTTTTGTGAGTATTAAGGCTTGTTATTCCAGTGAAGTAGATTCCAGCAGACCGATTCATCTTCTCCTTGGTTTCTGTTTGCATGGCGACGCCTTTGTATTGACTTCCTGAGGTGCCTGGTCCAGCTTCCTCCTTGTCTCAGCCCTTTCCAAACACAACTGCCCTGGCCATTTCCAGCACCCCCTGTCAGTATGACTCAAGGCACAGAGTGCCTCCAAAGTTCATACTTAAAAAGACATAACACAATAGGGATGATGTGCTTATATGTGGAGAAGGTCTTTGTTTTGTAATGGGTGTGGATGAGTCTGATTCATACTACAACAGAGCAGCCTGTCATTCAGCACTTTCTTTATTGTTTTCATCCCTGTGACCAGCTTTCTCACTGGAAGGTCACGTCGTATTCCCAATTCTCACTGGGCTGAATGGATTGTGGAAAATACTTATGCCTGATGTGCTACAGAGAGCGAATACAGTGACGGTGCAGGAGCAGAAGAGACTGTACAGCTGGTGAAGGATGCTCAGAGAAAAAAGGTGCTTGACGACAGTCATTAATAGCAATAATGTTAATTATTTGATTATTCTGTTGTTAAGTGGTCTAAAATTATCTTGTGAGTAACCTGCAATGACATAAGTAAATCTTGCAAAATCATCTACAGTATCTATCTATCTATCTATCTATCTATCTATCTATCTATCTGTCTATCTATCTATACCTCCGCTAACATGGCCCTGCTTATCATGCTTTCCCACTGCTTACCTGAGCTGTCCCGCAACCCACACTGACGTGGCCCTGCTTACTCGCAGGGCAGAAAGTGTGACTAAAGCAAGCAGGTTGCATTACCACCATCTCATTCATTGAAATAGACTGAGATACCGGTGATCTATGTGGATATGCATAGATTATGTGGCAGAAAAAGGGGCAAATTATTCGTTATTAGTAGTATCGCATATCGCGATATATTCTTGATAACTCGGAAGTTGAGAATATCCAAGCTCTTGCTTAAAAAAGATCTAGAGAACGGTTGAATGGAATAGATTCATAATCCAAATTTACAGAAGCTAATACTAATTCCATTAGTGTTTGATGCTAACATAAGATGCTGATTCTCACAGGCGTGCTAGTGGAAATTAGCACATAGTAAATCATGATGTACACCGTGTGAACAGTAAACAAGCGTCATCTCTGTCGTTCTCCAAACTCAGCAAGGCTTTTACTAAGCCAACCCTTCTGTAGTGGAAAATTGAAGTGAGCTGAAACCACACCGTAACTAATGTCTCTTCGCGGCGCAGGGCGGGTACAGCCTGGTTCCTGTATGCCAGTGGAAAAGAACCATATGACACCATATGAATTTGTTTTTCAAGATTGGATGGCTAAAATTTAAGAATCATATATTTTAGCAGGCACCCAAAATGGCAGACAGAGATGAACTATGATATTCCACTGTTCCACCACAGCTACTGTTGTTACTGGATGTTATGTTGAGACAAAGTTTCCAAATTTGAAGTTTATCATCTCCATCTTATGGACAGTAGTTTGTGTTTCTGTTACATGCTCAACATGGCAAACTATCTTAACTTGCTTAGGTTTGCGGCTGGTTTTGTTCTCCCAAATATTTTTCCTGCTCTTAGCCATAGGCAGTATATCTGCACCTAAACGAAAACCAAGACAGAGTCTGGCTTAGTCTCAGCTGGGCCAGTTTCAGCTTCTCCAGGCTATTGCACTCACAGCTGAGTTAACTTGCTTACAGTTTTCCTGGAAATCCAGAGTTGATTCCAAGCAGTATAAAAAATATGTTATATTCTCTTTTGCATCTAACTCTACCCTAAAGGCTGGTTCATACTTCTCCACACAAGGGCAACACCCACGTATCCCCTCTGTGTATGCGTACATTTATAGTTCTCCGGTCAAGCTGCGTACTTTGCAAATGTGGGGAACATGTTGTATTTACATTTTTATTAATAATCATAATAATATAAATTATTATTCTGATATTCACTACACACGTACCGCAGCAGTGAGGTTTGTGTCAGTTTCTTTATGTTTTACGAATTTAGACAGCCAGCTCACATGGTTGTTAACTTTGGTCGGCTGGCTGGTGTGAGGTTTTCAATTCGAGACAAGTCTGCACTCACACATAGACACATTGACATGTATGTAGCCATTTAAGTATCTTGTAAATTGTCTGTAGGGTTTGCAAACTACCCCAACACTCGTCAAAAGCATCCATGTTGGTATTTTAAAGTGGACGGTAGTAAATCGATCGTTTGCAGTGTGTCTAGAGTGCAGCAGGCATTCAGGTTGGCAAGTATGAACCAGCCTTAACTGATTGGCAAAGAAATTACAGAAATGTTTCTTTTATTGAAGGCCAAGACCATGAATGGACTATTACAAAGTTCTTCAGCTTTTTGCCTTTGCCGTGAGCGAGAGATCCTGGTGCACATTACACCTCAATGCAACGGTGACTAAAAGCAAGCCTGTAGTCTGCTTGAAGGAAGAGGGTAAATTATCTCTTGGGTGGTTTTAGATCAATTCGCAATTGAATTTATTAAAAATGTTTGTTGATGTAATAATCTATTATGCTCTTTTAACTTTATAATCGTAGCTAAATAGCTATACTGTACAGTACATCTACTACTTCCTTGTCTGTTGAGATGCCTCCGGTACTGCTTGACCTTCTAGCAAGGAGAATATATTAGTGGAACTCTGGAGTCAGATTCTCCCGCTCCATGGCTGGGCATCTAGGAGACTGGAACGTGACGGGACATATCCACGACGATTTCATTTGTCATCTGAGCACCAGTATAAAGGAGTTTTCCCCCTTAACGTTGAGGCATAAATTTAATGAAACTATGCGCTTTCCCTGTGCCCCTTATCGTCTGTCTCTCATTACTCCTTTGAAAATTCATTCCTTAATACTTCAGCTCTCTTATGTGGTCTGATTAATGAAAATAATACTGATTTTTTCCCTTCTTACTGAAGCTTGGCAACATAAATGAGAAGATTATTGAAGACTATAGCTAAGGCAGTTTCGGTGCTGTAGAGAGGACACAAGCCAGACTGAAACAAGTTGACCGGGTGATTGTACTGGAGATGGGCAGTGGGTTAGCTGGTGCTCACAAGTTTGAATGTTTTAGAATGGTAGAAATAAGAGGATCTTTTTTTTAGATTTTTTTAGATGACCGTAACAGTAGCAATCCTGTTGATGGAGGGACCCAATCTGAAAGAGTGAATGATTGAAAACAGTAACCAGGTGAGGGCAGAAAGCTGGTAAGCAGGAAGTAGACAAGTTGGAGAAGAGGAGATTGAGAGAGAAAATGGTGGCCTTAAATGGCTTGATGATATTGCACAGTAGAATGGAATCCAGGAGTGTGAAGAAAGGCAATGTTGGGGTGCTGGAGGCAGTAGGAGAGGAGTGGGGGTATCAGGGGTGGAGGGATGACTGGAAACAGTAGAAATCTGAGAGCTGTTTATAGTGGAGAAAGGAGTTGCAGAGTTAATAGAGTCACGGATGGTGAGTTTGGACTTCCTAAAAAACCTCTGCAACCTCAGGCATGTACTGGATGAATAAGAGGACAATGAAACTACATGATGTAGCACTGAGCTCAGAGGCAAACATTTCAGGAGAGGAGGGAACAGGACAAGACGGGGCTGCAGAAATAGACTGGGGAAAGGTATGTGGATCAACAGATTTGATGTCATGGAAAAAGAGCACAGAGCACTTAAGATCCTCATTCTTCTTGACCTGAGTGCAGCCTTTGATGCAGCTTCCCCTCAGGACATGATCTGGGCATCGAGGGCACTGGCCTGGACTGGCTTACATCCTGCCCGGAAGACAGAAGAGTCGTCTATCTAGAAGTGCATCTACAGTCTAACAGTGAGTTATATACATAGATCTATTGGACTCATAATGCTTTTACTATGCTATTAATAGGAATCTTGTTAAAGCACTGAGCTTTTATCTACAAGTCACACCGAAGATTGCATCTGATACCCCGGAGTTTATTTTAATGTTACTGGGGGACTTCTCCTTTGGTAGGTCCCCCCAGAATTAGGTCATGGAATTACCCACATCCCCAAGGAGTGCTGATGAAAATCATGAAGACAAATCACATCCTCAAAACCTTGACATTACTGATATAACTTCTTGATTTGGGTATTGAGGACGCTATGAGAATTGACTTGCACTTGATCCTATCTGACAGGAAACAGTTCATCCCCAATTCAGGCCCCCCCTCTCCTTTCGCAGTCACTCATGGGATTCCCCAAGGGTCAGCTCTCAGGCTGTTTTTCTTCTTTTTATATATACTCACCAAAATGTTCTGAGGGCAGAAAGAAAAATGATTGGTTCAGAAGGATAACCAATCAGATTGTAGAGGAGATGGGTCCAAGCTACTAGAGAAGGCAGGACCAACCGATCAGATGTCTTAGTCTTGCTTCCTCTAATTGCTTAGGACCACCTCCTCTACAAACTGGTTGGTTATCTCTCTGAACCAATCATTTTTTTTTTCTGCCCTCATAACATTTTTGTGCAAGTAAAACTCCAACGAGCCTAAATCTATCCTGAAGACAGCTGGTTCGATATTGCTCCACATTGATTATGGTACAGTGCCTCCCTCACCTACTTTTCATAGCCTGCCTTTTCCCAACCATCCGCTGAATTTCTTACCCTTGTCTTCATCCCCAGCTGCCTTGAACACTACAATGTCTTCCACATAGGCATCCCCTCCAAATCATTTTGCTGGCTCCAAATGGTCCAGAACTTCACCACCTGCCTCCTGACCCATATCTAGGTCTAGCATCACATTATTCTCTATGACCATTACTGGGCTCTATAAAATTTTCAATCAACTTCACCTAGAATATCCTGCTTCTCACTTACGAGACTCTCAAGAATCCTGCTCCACCCCGATCTGTCTGATATTCTCTTACTAAATCAACCCTCTTTTGCTCAATGATCTTCCTCGTCTGGGCTCTATGGTGACCAAGCATTCTCTACGACTGCCCCATCTGTGGAATTCCCTTCTGCTGAATGTCACTCTCAGTTTTCAAATCTCACCTTAAAACCTTCTTGTTATTGCCCGCAGTGAAATCTGACACAAGGCTAAATGTAAATGATGAGATGCATTCATATTCATTCATATTCCTCTGCGACAGTTGAAGCAGACAGCAGTAATTTTCTTGTTATGTGGTGGTTTCTGTATTATCTTATTGTTACTCTTCCTGCATGATGGATATTATATATCCTTAAATGTATAAGTCAACATCAAACCAGACGTATAGAAAACCTGAAGGAAAACACGGATATTGAAGTATCACTTTTGTATGTTACACAGTCTACTATTGTGTTTTTCTGGCATTACTGTCAGTAGCAGGATTTCTCTCCTACACAAACTTACATGTAGAATTTAAACAGAATGTGCTCTGATAAAATATATGAAATAAGTATATATTTCATATATTTATACTTGTTGGAATACAGTTTGTATATAGTACAACCACTACATATGTATGTACATAGTATTGTTAATTGAGTTTAGATGTATACTGAGTCGTCTGTAGATGGCGATGTTAATTGTAGTGAAGGTTGTTTAAGTTAAGTGCAATGCAAATATCCTCTTGGTTTAATAAAAAAAAAACTGATTGCTGTGAAAGGTATGGCAGGTTGCAGCCATATTAAGTAAAAGAGAAGCTTTGAATAAGAAGCAAAAACTGCGTGCACTTTATTTCTGTATGGTTTTATGAAGCTTCTTCCAATAATTCCCATATTTGTTCTACTAGTGAACATGTTTAAACAGCTTTCCTGTATTGACACAGGAGAGCATTCCCTTAGCACCTCTCCGGACTCGTATAATTATTTTCCCATGACTTCTCACAGGGTTAAGAACTCTGCAAGATAAGGTTGAATAAGAATTATGCCGAAATTGCTGATGGCCATAGCCAGAAAATGCAAGAAATCATGTTTTTATTATTTTTAAAAGAAAATTATTAGACCCGTTTGGTTTTGTCCAACTACATTGAACTTTGGTTTAAATTCAATGTACAGATCCTGGCTGGTAAATGAACGAGAAAGAAAATCATTTATCAAGCGATGTCGTTAACATAATTCATCCACGTTTTTAAAACCTGGACGCACTCCAGTTCAACATGGCTAGCGAGCTACACTATATGCCTCCTGCCGTGTCTTGCCTACCTCAGTACGCCGAGTAGCTGGAGAGATGCAGGTTCAGAGGTAGGTAAAGGGATTGGCACTAACCAGACCAGTAGCCAGAAATTAATGTCATTAGTGTACGGCATAGGTTCGCCTTGGTAGATTTTGCCACCCAGGTGACGTTCCAATTAATTTTGGCTAGGAGGCTGGTTCAAGCCTGTAATTTTCCCACCTGAGTATGTGTCTGCCATTGATTTTTGATATTTTTTTATTTTGCCACTATGAACCAAAGGACCCAGCCACTGATAAAAGCCCTGTGCTGTACACCACATCGACTGATAGTTATCACCTCAGATCTCCATCTAATAATCAGTCACAGGCATTTACACAGAGAGAATGTGCTGGAAAGTCGATGGCTTTACTGTTTATATTCTGATGTAGAGAACAGGAAGTAGGCAAGGAAAAAAATTCTTCTCCAGAGTATTGTAAAAATGTGTAAGGAAAAGTTGCTCCAAACCATGATATTGCTAGGGCAGTTTCTTTGTGCTTCAGGGTTTATGGCGAACGCTTGCTGAATCATTTTAATCTGCAGAAACAGAAAAACTGACTCTATGCCATTTTTTTATTAGGTCAGGTTTAAAAACCATTTGGAAACCATTTCTGTTTTATTTTACCATGAAAATAAAATGAAAGCACAGCAACTTTTCTACCTTTATTTAATGTGAGCATGTGCCTATACAATGTGTGTGTGTGTGTGTGTGTGTGTGTGTGTGTGTGTGTGTGTGTATAAACCAAACTTTTATCAAAGACTGATATCTTCACTAAAGATTGCATCTGATACCCAGCAGATAACATTACTTAAGGGAATTTCCCCTTATGTAGTTCCCCAAGAATTAGGTCATAGCATAACCCACACATGCTTAGGGAGTACCGAGAAAAGATGAGATGGCAGAAGACATCTGCAAAACCGTGGCACCATAGACGTTGGAGACATGAGCGATACAATACAAATCCAAGCATAAAATTACAGGAACCTTCCGAAATTAACTCTTTAACTTTCAGAATAATAAAATTAATAGTAGTACAGTAATGCTCAGAAGAGGGGCATTTCCTAAAAGAACACAACTAATATAATGTTTTAGCATAAAATCTAAGGCCTGCATTCCTATTTGAAACTTATTAATGTCTTTGTGAAGGAAATACTTTTTAATGAAAGGTACAAACTTTTATACATTCATTATTAGCCTATTAAGGACCATATAAACCTGATTAAGGTAGGGTTGGAATGAAAACATTCAGGAACAGGATTGGAGTCAGTCCTTCAGGGTCCAAATTCCTCCTGTGCTTTATGTGTTTACATGCTATGCCTGGGACAGATGTGTGTTTATACTAGTTGGCACCTGGGCTTGACATGGTGAATACAGCATGTTTTGATTTGCTGGAAGATTTTTTTGTAATAGAGTATTTCTCAGTTTCTACCTGATGTGTCCCTCCAAAGAACCTGCAAAAGTGTGAGTTGCGAATAATATTTGCTTTCTTTGGTCTGGCAGAAAGATAATCTACGTTTGCATGAGAGAATTATTAATGTAGAGTTAGATACTATGGGCATATACTAAAATATATATGTCCTGTCCTTACGGCTTGTGAAAGCCAAAGTCACACTACACTGGTGCGTTCCTAGCGTTACAGTGCACTACAGTGCACTTCCTCTGCACTGGGTTGGCTCACTGGAGGGGTCTGCTGGCTGGTAATTAAAAACGCCTGCAATGCGGAGCCTCTTTATGACAAAGTCTATCTGTCTTAAAGTCATACTGGTTGGCTCTCCCTCCCTCATGTCTCAGGAGGATCATGATTACTGTACATTAGACTGTTTTTATTTTGAAGAAAAGTACTTTGCTTATACGCCATACTGCTAATTCTTTGTGTATTACCTGAGTGAAAAGTACCACATTAAAGTCAAGTCTTACAAGCTTTAGTAAATGACAATTTGTCATATTGTTTTATTATCTCAGGTCTACAAATATTGCAATGTACCATTTGAAACCTTTCCAAGCATTCACAGAAGTCATGCTCTTGAGGAATGAAATGCAGGGTTTATAAAACAAAAGCAACGGCAATACAAATAGCTACAGTGTTCCAGAAACATTCTGCGAAACAAACCCTGTGACTTCATTTACAAGCACCAGAGGACAAAGCCCAAACCATACTGTGGTTTGAAGTATCCTGAATAATGTGTCTAGTCTGCATAGTCAGTACTGCCGTCTATACATAATGTAATCTGCTCAGACCTCTGACCAGCATGGAGTCAGGTCACTTTCACAATGCGGTTTCCACATAACCAAATATTGCTTAAAGGCATATCTAAAGCAATTGTGGTAATCTAAAAAAAA
Source organism: Hyperopisus bebe (assembly GCA_026777045.1). Classification (NCBI taxonomy): domain Eukaryota; kingdom Metazoa; phylum Chordata; class Actinopteri; order Osteoglossiformes; family Mormyridae; genus Hyperopisus; species Hyperopisus bebe. The sequence goes on along the minus strand of JAODJW010000035.1, from coordinate 17,131,041 downwards.
CAGATCTTCAGACACTTAAATAGTCAAAGTGGAGCAGCAAATACATAACAGTTATATGATTATATCCAGTATAGTATATTATCATTGACATAAATTCTGTATCAATGAGAAGCCACATTTAATCCCTATAAAACTGATGGCACGCGTGATAAATTACAAAACACTTCTATTTCGATGTTTTACATTCATTTTAAAAACAATAAAATGGTTCCGTTTCAATGGTTCACAGGCTTATTAGAAATAAACAAGGACATTACTAATGATGCAACTCCTGGAAAATGCCACATCTGTACAGTCTGATTCATGATTATTGGGATTAATATCTGACCCATTCACTTAAAGTAATAAACTGATGGTTATATTTGCCTATAAAGTCTGCTCAGACCTGCGGTGGTATATTCAGTATGAAGGTTCAGTCCTAGAAATATATTTCTAGAGAGGAGACACGTAACCTGTTTGAGATGCCACCAGGCATCACTCATGGCTTTAGGAGGCAAGATCCCCAATGACTCACTGGTGTTGCCGCCCACCTCAGCAGTGGTTCTCTGCGGTCTCTCCATAATCCTTCTAACATAATGTAAACACAACGCTGTAAAGGTCAAGATGTTCCTGTTCAGTTACAAAGCAGGTCTTCCGCCAACATGTTTTCCAGTACTCCACCCTGATTTGTTTTAAACTGGCCCATAGTCTCCACAATGCGGTCCAGCAGGCACCAAATCTCGACCAATGTTTATAGAGTCTTTTTCCGCAAATGCCTGGTCTGACTACCAGACAGACAGGGGACCACCATTGTGGAGCCTCACATCTACCACTGTCTCCATTTCCAGTTGTTTCAACCATTGCCTGTTCCATTTCCATTGTTATGTGCATCATTTTAGACTATTATACAGGTAATAACACCATTCAAGCTACTTCAATTATAAATTAAAAACACAAATGAAAATGTAAAAAATGAATGCACGTATGTATACTATTACTAAATGTGACATTTTGAGAAATGGGTTTATACAGGTATTATTTCTGGATGGCAGATCCCATTGTCATAGGCTCTGTTTACATTTGGTTTTAAAAGGTTTTCTTCGGAAACCGGATCACAAGTGAACGGTGCTAAATACAATGGAAACGGTCACCAAGACGCATTGTGATCCGAACCCTTAAACCACTTGCCGAGGTGGTCTGGGAAGCATTTGACCACGTCTTTTGTAGTGCAACTGCTAATGCGTGCTGATACGTCTCCGGCAAGGAGTCCTGTGGGCAATCTGAACATAAGTGGTTAACTGTCCACCTTGGAGACACCTGATAGATGCAAGTGTCATTGGTGATGTGCTTCAGCTGTCCGCATGTGATCCGATCGAGTGTGAACAGGGCGGTAGATCAATTCAACTTTATACAATGTAATAGACAGGGTTTAATGGGTTAAGTTTTCTTCTTATCACAGTGATGTGATTGGTTCTGGGAGCCAAGTAGCCCCGCCTTTCAGTCTGTGAGGTGATTGGTGTAAGACACTACTCGGTACGGGCTGTGAGAGTTGAGTTTTGCCTAGTAAAAGTTTTTCGCACGTTGCAACGTGATCCCAAGAGCTTTATTCCTTTCTCCACCAAGATATTACATACCCTATCCAACATCTGCAATGTATTGCAGCTGCCCCAGTTTGAAGATGTTTTCAGACAAGCAAGAAAAACAAACAACCAGATAACAAAGGAAATTACTCCAATTGACTATAGAGTATTGTGGGCTAACTTACTAAAAATAGAGCTATGGAGAAAAACACAGAAACATTTTGTTGGTCCTCAGAATCACCACGTGATAATATTCTCAATAAACAATATGTTTTCCATTTATATTGAAATGCATGCTTTTGTCATGACTTGTACAAAAAAAAAGGAGTTAGTGGTCCAAATATGCACATATTTCTAACACTGAAATGAAAAAAGAATATCGTTTTAGTTACTGTCGTGTGATTAAATGTTTTCGAATACAGTTCTTTGTAAACAATTGCATCGTATACAGTTATTTGTGGGAATTGCTTTACGACACACTCATGAATATAGCAGGGTTTAATACCACAAATGAAGACTCACCACACTCCCACACGTTTTTCCATTGACCTAGTTGAAGGGCATGTAAGCTCTTTAAATACGTGTTGTGCAATATGCCAGCTGTACTGGGTTTATGACTTAGTTTGCACTTGTAAAACGATGCACTAATGTCTGTGAGAAATTAAGAGGCTTTTCTTCGAGCCTTGCCAATAAATAATCCATTAAGGAAACCTCAGGCTAAATACTACTATTACTTCATATTACTTCAGCAAACTGTTGGCAAATGGTGGCTGCATCTATGTTACATTTTAACATGGAATGAAAATGTAACAAAAAGATTAAGATTAACACATCTGAGTGCATACAAGGCTCCGAAAAAGGGGAGTTTATTGTTTATATTAAATGTAGAATTCCAGTGTCATTTTCTATGATCTCTCTGAAAACACTTAATGATCATGTGCAGGTGTGTGTGTGTTTGATATGTGTATGTGTTATTGTTCAAGTATAGTATACTATGTGATTCTCCATCCAGAAAATCGGAGAACAGTCCAAAAAACATAGGGATCGGATATGCCATGCGAGTTCAGTTTGAATGAATTTGAGGCTTTTTGGGATTATTTTCAATACATGTATTTTCAGAACATGTTCTGATGCCTTTGTCTGAAGATGCTTGCTCACTTTATCCTGGTTCTGCTGTGCATTTCACCGCATATTAATTAAAACCTTCTGTGTTGTGATGTGTTAAAATTTGAAGCAGTTGCTCTTTTTGTTTAGAACTAACAACCCTGTGTGCCAAGAGTGCCAGCTATTTATATATTTATATGTCTATAATTCAGGTTCCGGAGTGTGCTATAATACCTTCCATTCTGTGGTTTCTGGGAGAAGTTCAGTTGAGGTCCTCACTTGTATGGCAAACTTACCTCTGGACTGTTACTTTTCTAAAAACAGTATATGTCTTTCCTAAAAAAACTTTTTCTTAAAGAAAAAGTTTTTTCTTTAAGAATATCAAAACATAATAATGTGTAGTATAATATCTATACATTTATTTATTTGTATAATTTGCATTTGTAAATTTACAAACCCACATTCACAGCTGGTTGATCAATAACAAATTAATCACGCAAACTAATCAGGAAATTGCAGCTTAGGAATGTATATTTTTATAAAAAAAATATTAGTCAGCTTAAAAAAAGCGAAGTTTTTGTTTGTCATGGGCTTTGTTTTTGAACTCAGAAAGCTGGTCTGAATAAGGAAATGGATGAATGGATGGATTATCTAGAGCGTGTGGCTTTTACCAGCCCTGTGGGCCCATATGTGGTATGTTACTGGAAGCAGCGTGTGTGATTTGAATGAGTACGGAGGTCTGCCTCTTCCATGGGGCTTTTCCCCAATAACAAACACATGTCCACGTCTGCTGCCCTTTCACACACACACACATTAATAAAAGTGAGCGAGAATGACCCCGGAAAGCCACAGAACGTACGCAGATTGAGGACTTCCTCTTGGAAGACTGTTTTCAAACCACACAGAGTGAAGAGTTGGCTCGATGTTACCAACACCCAGGGCAGGGAGGGGTGTTGCAATTTGACTTTGGTGTTTAATTAAAAAATTTAAAGCTTAAGAAGGCTATGCACTATGTTGTATAAGATTATTCCATGGCAGATAAAGCACATTTTTTTTCTAACACATAGTTCTTCTTTAAACCAATGGATATTTTGTAATCCATTGCTACTACATTCCTGAGTATGCTTCAGCCCATAGGTTTGGTTCTAGTCAGCTTCTGCTTCCTCTTCATCACTGCAAGAGTATTTATGGTGTGTTGTGAAGACTGAGACTAATATATGTAACAGACTTTTTAAATAGATTATTAGAATATTTTTAGTGTTAAATATATTATTTTATTAATATATTTTAGCCTTCTGTCTTAACTGAAATGTATTTGAAATTGTAACCAACAACTTAATACACACCATAAAAAGCTAGTAAAATCCCTGTTATTTTAATAACAGATTTTTTTTTTTGAGGGGGGGGGGGTGGCAATAAAACCCAGTCAATATCAAATGAAAAAAAAATCCTTGGGAGCACAAAGGCCAAATAAACAGTTTTATATCCACGTCCTGAAGTTTTGGGTGCCAACTATGAGCAGTCTTCAGAAACATGCATAGCTGCACACATTTGAAGTAACCTACTTAACACAGGAAATAAAATCAAAAAGAGAATGTCTTGTGACACAAATGTCTACTGAGTTTTATATATTCATGAGTAAGACTGGAGTTGGTGTTTATATAAACTAAAATTCCATAAATGCTCATTGTGCTCATTGCATTTAGGAGATGGATGGATGGATGGATAGATAGATAGATAGATAGATGGATAGATGGATAGATAGATAGATAGATAGATAGATAGATAGATAGATAAATAGATAGATAGATGGATAGATAGTGAGTTTTATGAAATAATTTAGCATGAATTTCATATGTAGACTTCAATTGAAATTAAATGTCAGAGTTATAGTACTGCAACCCGTTCACCCTTCTTATCTTGGTTTCAGTTGCAAAGCTCATGCATCACAGCACTTCTTATCTCCTCATGCAGCAAAGTGCTGCCCCAGTTTTAAATTACCAAAGATCTATACTTATAGATATGGAGTTTGTGGCATATGACCTTGTTCTATTTAAATAAAAATGCATGAGTGAGAATTCAAATAAATGGAAGAATCCTAGATCATCCCTCCGTGAATTGCTACCTTACTGTGGTGGTGGAGTTTCTATGCCTGGATGATCCTAGGAGCTACAATATATGGACAAAAATACTGAGGTTCACCTTTTAAACATTGATTTCAGATGTTTCATTCAGACCCATTGCCACTAGTGTATAAACTCAAGCACCTATCCATGCAGTTAGGTTTACAAGCATTTGTGAAAGAATGGGTCATTCTGATGAGTTCAGTGTATTCAAGTGTGGCACTGTCATAGCCAGTTTGTGAAATTTCTTCCCTGCTGGATATTCCACGGTCAACTGTAAGTGGTATTATTCCAAAGTGGAAGCATTTAGGAACAACAGAAACTCATCCATGAAGTGGCCGACCACGTAGGGTAACAGAGTGGAGTTGGTGCTGAGACATAGTGCGTAAAATTCTCCAACGCTCTGTTGACTCAGACTTCCTGTGGTATTAACCCTAGCACAAAAATTTTGCACCAGAAGCTTCATGGACTAGGCTTTCATGGCAGCTGCATGCCAGTCTCACATCACCAAGCGCAATGCCAAGCTTTGGATTGAGTGGTGTAAACGTTACCTGCCTGACCGCATTGTGCCAACGGTGAAGTTTAGTGGAGGAGGGATAATGGTATGGGGTTGTTTTTCAATGGGTTGGGCTAGACCCTTTAGTTTCAGCGAAGGGAACTCTTAATGCTTCAGCATACCAAGATATTTTGGACAATTCTGTGCTTCCAACTTTGTGGGGTCAGTTTGGAGAAGGCCCTTTTCTGTTCCAGCACAACTGTGCCCCAGTGGATGGATGGGTGAGTTTGGTGTGGAAGAATTTGACTTGTCCGCACAGAGCCCTGACCTCAACCCCATCAAACACCTTTGGGATGAACTAGAATGGAGATTGTGAGCCAGGCCTTTACATACAACATCAGTGCCTGACCTCACAAATGCTTTTTTACATACAACATCAGTGCCTGACCTCACAAATGCTCTTCTGGATAAATGGGTAAAAAATTCCCACAGACACACTCCAAAATCTTAAGGAAAGCCTTCCCAGAAGAGTGGCAGCTGTTATAGCTGCAAAGGGGGGACCAAATCCATATGGATGCCTATGGATTAAGGATGGGGTGTCATAAAAGTTCCTGTAGGTGTAATGGCCAGGTGACCCTATAATATTGTCCATATAGTGTGGTGTCGGAGGCAATTGCCCCTGGTAGGGTCCCCCAAGGCAAAATGGTCCTTGGTAAGCAGCCAGACAAAGAACAATTTGAACAACCTTTATGACAGCAAACAACATGGAACCAGAAACCTCACCTGAATTAGAGAAACTGGGGCCCTGCCCTGGATCCAGGCCTGGAGCTGGGAGCTCGTCGGCTAGTAGTTGGTGGTTGGGCCTACACCCATGGGTCCTGGCCAGGCAAATCCTGAAAGATCTACATGACTTTAAGAACATCAAATATAATTTGTCTGGTGGGAAATGAGCCTGAGCTATTGTGGGAGATAGAGAGATGCCATCTACAAAGAGTTGGGCTCATCTCAACGTACAGCACAGGCTCTGGAACCAAACTTCTAGAGAGGGGCTAGATTTTATTTCACTCTGGAGTTGCTCTGGGTGAGAGGCATTGGGCAAATGTGGGTCTACTCATAGCTCCAAGATTCAGTGGTAGCATGATGGAGTTCACCCTGGTGAATGAATAGGTCACCTCCTCTACCCTTCAACTTCAAGTTATAGGACAGACTCTGACTGTTGTCTGTGCCTATACACCAAACATCAGTTTAGAGCATCCTGCCTTTTTGATATTTTGAGTAGAGTGGTATAAGGAAGGGTGTGAATGGGAGGCATGACCTGCCCAGTGCTCTGTGCTTGGACTTCTGTGCTAATTATGGTTTGTCCATTACAAACACCATGTCTGAGCACAGGGGTATTCATATGTGCACTTGGAACCAGAGCACCCTAGGCCGTAGATTGGCGATCAGTTTTATAGATCACAGCAGATCTGTGATTGCGGATCAGATGGAAGGGGAAGAATTCCGGACAGACCAGGTAGAACAAATATGCATATGCATAAACATATAGTCAGGGTGTTCTGGGAGTGTTTGGCAAAGGCCCTTGTCTGGGAATACTTCGCACCTCTAGCAGAACTTCTCTTGCATCCCATGGGAGACTGTAGACACTGAGTCCAAATAAACCATGTTCCATGCTTCCATTTCTGTGGTGGATGTGCTGCTGAAGTTATAAAGTTGCTGGGGCATGTTGCAGTGGCAACTCCCGAACTTGGTGATAGATTCCCTCCAAAAAGGCAACATTCAGGCTGAAGAAGGAGGCCTTCTGAGCTTGGTTAGCTTGTGGGACTCTGGAGGCAGCTCACAGGTACTGGAAGGCTATGTGGTGTACAGCCTCAGCAGTAGTAGAAGTAAAGACACGAGTATGGGAGGAGTTTGCGGAGGACATCGAAATTACTTTTGGCCAGCCTGGAAGACATCCTAGCAAACCGTCAAGCAGCTCAGATGAGGGAAGTAGGGCTAGATGACGATGTTTACAACTGGGATGGAATGCTGTTGACCTCAACTGGGGATTTATTGGGGGGTGGAAGGAATACTTTGACGACCTCCTGAATCCTGCTAAAATGGCCTCATGGAAGAAGTAGAGTTGGCAGACTCAGAAGAGGACTTGCCACTCACTGGGGCTGAGGTGACTGGTGTGGAAAAAAAACTCTTCAGTTGTAAGGCTCTGGTGATGGGTGAGATTCGCTCTGCGTTTCTGAGGTCTGTCTTAGCTGACACGCCGCTTCAACGTTGTGTGGACGCTGGGGACAGCGCCTCTGGTGGTGGACTGGGGTGGTGGTCCCAATCTTTAAGAAAAGGGACTGGAGAGTGAATTCCAACTTCTCAGCCTTCCTGGGAATGTCTATGTCAGGAAACTAGAGAGGAGGGTTCATCCACTGGTCGAACCTCATGTTCTGGATGAATGGATACTAGACAACATGATGACTGCTATGAATCCTCAAAACAAGGTTGAATTCCTCAGGAGACTATAATAGATCAACTTATAGTGACCAATTTCAATCATCAGACACTGGCTACATGTTTTTCTCTAGAAGAGCTGAAAGTCAAAGTTTAACGCTTATACATTTCACTGGATTTCAGAATGAGGAATATAAAGCATGAGATTCAGATGCTTTTGTTGTTGTTTATAACCTTTTACCCAATATAAAACCACAATTAAAATGCTAATTATTATTTTAGCTAGAAGTGTTTTTAAGGGAAAGAAATTGTGTTCTAAGAGAAGTATTAAGGGCATTATATCAAGTATAATGAATACAGCTGATTATGCCTCAATTGTCTGGCCCATCTGTATTTGCATTTCACATTCTGTGAAGACTGAAGATATGTCAGTTGGAGACCCTGGGATCTCAGAGGGATGAGCTCTCTCCATTTGCATGACTCATGTGGGTATTCCCAGGGTGACTCTTACCAACCACAACATTTCCTGTTTTTTACATTTCTTTCAATGTTTTTTTTTTTTACCCTGGATGATTCTCTGTCTGCATCTGAGATAGACACTCTGCAGTATCAGCCATTTTTGGCATGCATGCTTTTCCACTAAATTGTTATGACAATCATTGTACAAAAACCAGAAAACTGGGAATATTCCTATGGTTCTAGTCAATGCTTTTCTGTCACAATATTTACTTATCACCGTGTACTGAAACAGGGATGCCAAACTGCGTCACGGAAAGGGCCACCCATGAAGGTGCAGACTGGCTAAGGCTTATTTGTTTACTTAATAACAGTAAGACCCAAACTTTGCAGTTATCTGGTTGAAATCTTTATTATATGTAAATGACATTTACAAGTACAAACACTGAAGGAAGCATTATTCCTAAAAACTCTCTTTTTAAATAAAACTGCACACAAACACCACTTTGAGAAATAGAAAAGAAGGTATAGAAGAATGAGAAGGTTTAGAAGAATGAGAAGATATAGAAGTAAATCAAATAGGTCCACTGTGCTGATGAGCTATTATTAATGTGTTTTATCTGACTTTATCCACTGGATATTTCTTTAAATGAGAAATAGGCTGAATTTAGTCCCAGGAAATCAAAACCATCAGATCTTAACTAGAATGTTTGGCTGAATTTCATGCTAACTCTCTGCTACCAAACTTGTCAGTGAGGGGAGGGGGGAAGGAAAGGTGCAGTGCAGATTTGCACAGGATGCTCCCTGCTTTCCATGAGGGCTGCAACAGTACGCATATTCATTGTGAGCTACTTGGTTACATAATTTTTGGGTTTTGTGGTGCACCATAAAGCGAATGACTACATTTCTTGACATAGGCAGAACCTTAATTCACAAATAGATATTCAACACGGAAAATATTATGCTAATTGAGCTGTAAATTGGTTATGGCTAAAGCTGGTTACAGTCAGTCATAATTGGCAGTTTGGGAACCTTTTGGTTACCCAATAAATTCCACAAACACCACAGAGTCATTGATAAGACCAAGACTGCCTCTGGCTGGCTCTGTTATACCGAATTCGGGTATGTTGCTGGAAACACATCCAACATGCTAAATCATTTGAGACGGCATCATCTGAGTGTGTGTACGACTGCAGCAAGGCAAAACACGCCTCTGCAAGTTAGCCTCCCTATGGCGTTTAAGATGTTATTGCCAGGAGATTCAGACTAGGCTGAAAAAATAACGACTACAGATATACAACCGTACTTGGTATACTTGAGAAAACTAGATTTAGCTCAGTACGAATGTTATTATACAGTCTTATTTTTGAATGTTTATTTATTTAGCATATTTATTTTTACATTGCATAAATAAAGGTCTCTTAGGTTTTCTTATTCAGGCACATTGCCTTTGGCTTATGATTCTTTGTCATTTCGTTTTTGTTTCCAGGTTTAGTAAAAAAATAATAAATTCCAAACAAATTTAGTTTTCCCTTTTATGTATCTAAAATGATTTTAGAAGCACATTGAATGGAAAGTTCTGGGTTCGGAGCTTGGCATGCAGCTGTATGTTATTGCCACTGAGAAGATTACATGATAAACTCCTTTGTCATACACAATTTAACAGACAAGCACAATCAACGCAGATTACACAGTTGAAATATTAATTTAAAAAGTCAGCGGGGTAATACTAAGAAACCAAATTCAAGAAATGGATGGCGTTAATCTGCATCGTGCTGTCCATGGTACTGAAGGAGTAAAAGGATTCATTTGGTGTTATAAAATTAACATTCTAATAACCCTCTATTACAGTTTTCTTGTAAGCTCAATTTAAATAAAATGACAATATCAGTTCTAAAATGCTGAAATGATATTTCTCTATTTTTACACGACCAATATGGTAAATAATTTATATAGCACTTTTCTACTCCTACGGATACTCAAAGCGCTTCACAATTCATGCCTCATATTCACCCATTCTTACATACACCCATGGCAAAGGCTACCATGCAAGGTGCCATCCTGCACACCAGGAGCAATTTGGGGTTCAGTGTCTTACTCAAGGACACTTTGATAGGGTCAGAAGAAACCAGGGCTCAAACCTGCAACCCTCCGGTCACCAAACGATAACACTACCTCCCACGCCACCATCTTCCCAAGCTGCAGACCCCTCCACAGTGTTCCCTGCCTTGTGTAATATATTGCTTATGCCAGACTTCAAGCCCTACCAGATGGATGAATGATTTTATATGAAGTGTAACTATTAAGCACAATTAAAGAGCAACATTTCAAAACTCACTTAATTAATTTTTTTGTTGCTTTTGAGATGAGACAAAGAGTTTGCTTTTCTCATCATATATTACAGTATTGCAGGGTTCCCCAGTTTGGGTCCTGGAGGCCCAGAATCCAACACAGTTCCTTGCTCAAATCTGCAAGCTATGTTGGATTCTGGTACAGTAAAATTCCGTTATAGTGGACTCACTTATAACGAAATATTGTCTATAACAGACGAGGTCCGCTGGTCCCGGCCGTGCGCCTTTACGAACATGCAGAAAAAGCATCAGATATAGTGGACTTGTATATAACGGACAAACAATTCAGGAATTACACTATACAATACTGCAGGAATTGGGGAGGCCTGCGGTATTGTATACCAAAGTAAAAACTGCAAAATCAGGGAGGCCTTGGGGGGAAAACAAAAGAGCTTTTATTTATACTTAAACAGGGGCTGGGAAACTAAACAGATCTCAAGGGGTCAATAAACAGGGAAGCAAGAGCGGGGAAGGACATGCAGACACATGCAGACTAGACTTCAGTGACAGGACTGGGGAGCTCAAGACTGGGAGGTACTCTTATACAGGACTGACGAGGGAGCAGGCGAGGGGCAGCTGGAGTGATCCACATGAGGGCTGAAAGGAGAGGTAAGACAAAACAAGCAATGGGTGGGACTCATTAGAGCCACACTTGGGAGAAAACGTGGGGGCAGGAATGCGGAGCGTGACACGGACACAATGTTTTTTGCTGGATGATGAAGGTTATGCTTAAACTGAAGCTGATTTAAATTAGATCTCAAACGATCCCCTTTATATGAAAATCTAATTCTAAAATTTAACTTTTAGTGTGAGCAGAAGCATTATTTAATGGACATCATTAATCTAAGCCTAAATTCTCATGTCTCAATAATTGTCCTTGTTAGGTAAAAGGTACAGCTTAATGTTTTTCCTTTGCCTTGCAAGTCAAAAGAAGGCAAGGCTGTATTCCACATTAAATATAACAGGCTGCTATTATCAAGTTAAAGCAGATCCTAAAAACACGGAAATGGGAACATTTATAACACCCAAATGCATTTTAGGGTTTTTAGTGCCCCAGTAATTTCTGATGGAGAGATGTCTGAAGAATGAAAACTTTGATTGCTTGCCAATTTATTTATTGTGCAGTCGAGTGGCTTTGACAGACACCTTGTGCACACTTATTCTGCATTTTCTAGCTTCTCAGAAAAGAGTTTTAAGTTAAACCCCAGATGATGTAAGCCGCTGAAAGTTAATTAAAAGAACTATTACGAGTAGCATATTATGTGCAGTTCAGCAAACAGAACCAATGATTTTGGATTCAAAGTAAACTCACTGTTCTAATGTTAATTACATATTAGATTTCTGTATGTCTATATTTTGTAGGTAGAATTAATGTATTAGCGGACTGGCGTGCCTTCTGGCGATTTCCTTCCCCCGGAAAGCAGGGTGACTGCAGCCCTGCATTGGACTGAAGTATACTGCATTACTGCATGCTCTTTGCTAAATGTTAATAATCTGAAAAGGTACATAATCCATGCAAGGTAATTAATAATATATTTCTCATTTGATAATTATGTTTTTGTGTAAGACTTGTACATTGCAAAGTAAATTCTAAGTGCAAGCTAATAAATCTAGTGGTTTTGTGAATGACGTGAGCTAAAGAGCATATTAGTGCATTTTGCAACAATGTGCCATTTTGAGCAACCAGATTCAGTTCTGTTTTAACTGCTGATTTGAAGTCTTTCCAGAAATGTCCTCAAGTAACTGAAATATTTTGAAAGCATAATGTCATGCACGTTTCCGCTTTTAGCAGAAATACTCATGTATGAACACTAAAACTCATGACATAATTTGCCAAGAGCCAAAATATTCAGCCGTTTGGCAGTGATTCTACTGACAGGGTTATTTTAAACTCAGAAATTAGAATCTTCTGTGGTGACTGTAAAATTTTAGAGTGGAGATTTAATAATCATTCTTGAAAAGGCACCAACAGCAGAGAAACTGAGCCACTGGACATTTTTTCCGTCTTTATTTCAGAGTTCAACACTCCAGTTTTTTTTTTGACACTGACAGCATTAAATTCCCAATAAAAAAGATAAATAAATCACTTTAATCCTGTTAGCTGCAGAATTGTGCCTGGCAAGCGTAGCCAGCAGTCTTAAGCATTTCAAATGGGCAAAAACATTAAAGCTCTTGGTTTATTGACAGGTTTTCTTTGGCATAAGGTCTTTATAAAATTCTTGGTTTAAGAGAGACCAAAGTAAGAAAATCATTTACTCTTCTCATTATTTTTTTACTCAACAGCATGGTTAAAAGAGAAACTGAAATACCCTCTGCTTCGTATTTTATGTACTTTTCCTGACAAACACATTTTAAAAAGTGCAACAGGTTAGACGACAGAGGGAAAGTTAAAGAAGTACAGTGTGTAATGTGTTCTTAAAAATGGCAGAATGGAGAATAAGCCAGGTTATACAGAGACCGAGGCAAACAAGCGGCCCAATTTAGTTTGCCACTCAGTAAAAAACAGCCGGTAGAGCTTAGTCAGCAAGGGAAAAATGCGTTAGCATGCAAGCTGCTTAGCAACCAAACTGTATTCAACAGAGCACCCAACTGCTGCGTAAATCGAACCTGGGACCCATTTCCCCTCACCACAAATTCACATAAAAAGAGGCATTATGACTTTGCTAACTGTGTCAACGTGTGGTTCTAATTTTTGCCGAACACTCCTGAATAAAACAGCATAACTTCCTCTTATTTGGATCCCTTAATTGTTATTACGTTATACGAACAGTTAAAACAGACAAAACAAAGGCATAATGCACTATGAAACATATGACTGAACTGCACTAATAACTGCAAGGTTGAAACTGCATGCATGTTAAAACCGCATCTCTTGCAGCTCTTGCTTCCCTTATGGTGACTTATTTGTATGTTGTGAGGCAGGCTTTAACAGTTCCTCCATCTGTTAAATTCAGTTGAATTACATTCAAGTTGTTCCCCTTCTTGTGCTTTACTGCTTCCAGGAAAAGGCTACATTTGGATATGTGGTACGGTAACTAAAGTCTCTTATTGAACTGAAATAGGACAGTCGATACGGACATCCTTGCTGGAAACACTAGTCTAGAAAAACACTACAAATTTACTGTGAACCGCATTGTTCGTGGATTCTCATGCCAGGATTATTTCACACTGTGAAATGACTTCCACGTTGGCCTCTTTGTTTATTATGTGGTGATGTATAGGAAGTATGGGAACCCATAAATAACCTGGAGCAGAAGCTAAACTTACATCTAATAAGCAAGTAAACATCTACAGCTGCAATACAAGATTCCAGTACAGATAATGACCAGATTCTTGAAAGGCGAATTCTTTGCCGAGAATTCAGGCAATGTGCATCACTGAATACAAAGGTGTTTTTTTTTACATTTTTACAATAAATGTGGCTGTACTAGAACAATATAATTATTTAAATAGTTACACTATGTTCAGTGAACATTATGTACAATATACATTGTGTAATCCTGTAATGGATCTACACTATTGCCCTACGGCAGTGTTTCCCAATCCGATACTCTGGGACCCACAGACAGTCCATGTTTGGAGCGGGGAGGGGAGCAAAAATGTGAACTGTCTGGCAAGGGACTGGGAAAGAGCAAAAACGTGGACCGGCTATGGGTTTCCGAGGACCGGATTGGGAAACATTGCCCTAGGGTACAAAAGACATGTGCCAGGCAACTATTAGGATTCCTTTGGTACCTGTACTCTCTATCTCTGAGTCTACAGAATGGGCCTCAGCTCTAGAGCACAGGCTGTGTGGCCCCTAGTTCAAAGAAAGGACTTCTGGCTTAAGGGGTTAAGGATTCATGACCAGCTTTTGTTTGCGTAATATTCTGTTTGAGTATAATGTGCCGTCTGCATGCTTTATCTTTATTTTTCACTATATGTCTCTATCTGAACACTTTCTGAAAAGAATTTCCCCTTGGGATCAATGAAATATGTTTTGTCTTATCTTATTTCAATGAGCCCATAAGTGAAAAAAATGAGAATCTTAATTATGTTCTATAAGAAAGACCTCTGATGAAAGACCTCTGATGTAAGCAATGTGTGATATACTGTAAGTGAAGTTAATGAACTTAAGTATTAAAACACAGATCATGTTTTTTTTTTACGACTACTTGTTTAATTAATGCATCACAATTTTGCTACATTTCTGTCTTGAGAGTAAGAATGTATGAATGGAAAGTTAATATTCATCAGATGTAAAATTTAAAAGTGTGCAATAAATATGTCATCGCAATTACTGTCTTAGGCCGTTTCGAACAGAAAAACCATTTGGAGAAAGAACTACCTGGGCTGCAAGCATTTTGATATTCAAATTTATATGTGAACATGAACCAGGCTTTACAGACCAAAGAAGCAGTTTACAATAAGTAACTGTGTCATACTGGTAAGCATCTCCTTCCCTCTACTTTTTCAGAATCTATCAGTACAATCTGGTTGAATCACCATCTGCAAAAAGCTTTAGTCAAATATCCCAAGCAGCCAAGCTGCTTTCAATATATTACATTTTGAGCCGAGTCTGTTTCCATTCAGCCTACCCTATGGTTTAGATATCTGTATTCAGTTAAGACTAACTGGGGCCAAAATCGTACATAACTGTAGTCGTTTGTTTTCCAAACTTGTTACATTTGTTTAAATGGCAAAGCTAATCTAAGCTTGTGTGACACATTTTGTTTTTGTGTGTGCTGCATTAATGTATTCATTAATAATAATTCACAAGTGGTACCATGACAAAATATATCATCCGATCCCAGTGGACCTGAAACAGCACCTAGACTTATAACGTATGGATTCCATTTGTTTGGTCAAATTTTTTCTTTCATTTCATCATTCATTAAACAAAACAAAATTAGTACAAAATTATTTATTTTGTAATGCAAAGTAGATAACAGCCAGTAAAAATATTTGTATAAATAACAGATAATAAAACATGTATTAAGTATTTAATAAAAACTTATCCTAATGAATATATTGTTCTGCTATAGCCAGGCCCTTTTGCACATAGCATTGTCTTACGTCTTCATTACACATCAGATTCATAAACAAGCACATGACTTTGATGTTCATTAACCACTCCATGGTTTTATAAACAGGAGCATCTTTGTTACATTAAAAGCCTGTTTTTATACGGTGAAACCACACAAAAGACACATTATACAGATTCATGTCTCAATAGACCACTCGACAAATGAACCACAACTATGAAATATCAAATAAATAAAAACAAATTTAGTGCATATTCTCACCTTATTACATAGAATGGAAATGAGGAGAAAAAAAATGTTTTCGTTAAAGGTATACCAAATTCAATCTGGTGTCACCTCTTATGTTGGTCCAAAAAACATGTTTACACAATAAGTCAATAGCTAACAGCCCAGCTGTCTTCGGTTGCTATAAGCTTTTTGCCCACTTTTTGCACTTTATCTGAAGCATATTGCTTTCAGAACCTATAGTACATCAGTACATGAGAAACACTAGACAGAGGGGATATAAGATGAAAGTTACATTTTTGAACCCTGGGGATAAACACCAACTTCCCACGAAAGCCAAACTCCACAGATGCGTCTCCAAACTGTCGGCTCTTGGCCAAATTAGTCATATTATACAGGAAGACAAGTTATTGACATAACCTCATTATAAAATGTTTTACCAATATGTTTAAGAAGTTCAATATGTGCGAGATTTTTTTTTTTTTTTAAATCCAGAAACACACTTCGGGACTATACAAAAAAAAAAATAAATCAGGACAGCCCTGGATCCATGCTGAGCTCAGAAATAAAAGTCTGACACAATTGATTACACATTGAATACGCCTTCAAAGAACAAAAGTTACTCTGACACATGGCAAATCTGAATGAGCTGTTTGCAGCCACAAGTGTGTGCTCTTATCTGTAACAGTGGCTCAGAGTGTGTTTATTCAAATGGAATCCACAATACATTTATACCTTCTATATTATTTTACATTACCCATTTTGTTTTTCGATCATTCAATACTCCTGATGGTTTAGATTGAAACAAAACAAAAAGAGTCTTTGTTTACGAGCTTGTATATATGGAATTATTAAACAATGGACAGAAGCAGTTGGAGTTGTTTTATTACAAACGTATTACAGTTTGAACTGCTATTGGATACCATAAAACCATACTGGGATCAGTTAAGTTAATATTGATTTTTACAGTTATATAAAACATAAGGTTACTAATTCAGCTGGGGGTTAATGAGAAGAATGAATGAATTGGGATACTTCTCATTAAGTTATGCACATAATATAATTTAAATATTTTAAATACTACAATAAAGGCATGTACTCAAATAAGTGCTCAGTATGCAATGAAGTGCTCAGTGGTTGTTGATTGTTCCAAAATCGTTCATAAGGCAGGATTCTGTACATTCAGTTCAGTAGCAGAGAATTGGATTCAGTTTCTTATCTTTCGACCTCACGTCGTTCTCAAAGATAAAATAGTTCCGTAAAAATCAATTTTTTGTACCCACTAGAAAGCTTAGGTCAAATGACAAGTGCACCTCCGCCAGAGAACACTGCGTTGTTATCACTGCAGAGGACATGGTGGGATGCAGGAGGGCCAAGCAGCTATTGCAAGTGCCGGGCTAACAGCCAACAGGTTGGTGAAGCTGTGTTTTAGCAGGCAGCTGGGATTCTGGGTAAATCGGTCTATTCTCTAACAACAGCAAGTCCAATGTCTCCCCATCAGGTGGCTCGTGATCGCATTCGGCAAAACACCTCGAAACGGTCCAATTGCACTCAAGGAGAGCACCCGGCCTCAGCCAGTCAGGAGGCTGCATCACTTGCTGATCTTGAAAGCACCGAAGTAGCCTCCCTCTGGCTCCGGATCCAACATCCATAAATTGGACACGCTGACATAGAGTCCATCCCCTTGCTTCAGCACCACGAGGCCTCCTTGCTGCTCACAGTACATGTTATAGCCCACTATTCTCCAGCGCTTGGTGCTACCACTCTTCATGAGCACCGTAGGTTTAGCCGGAAACTGGGTATGCCTCTCTAGGTAGATATACTGGATGAGCTGAGTACTACCGTCCTGTAGAAACTCCCCCACGGACGCTGCCTCCATGTCATAGTAGCGGAAGCATGTCTTGGTGTAGACATAGTACAATCCACCTTCCTGGATTAAGAGCCTTCCATTGTGGTACCTAACTTTTTCTAGATGCCCTTGTGCTTCATTCCACTGGACCATTGCAGGCAGAATTTCACCCTCTACAAATCAGAGTGAGAAAAAGACTAAGTCTTCAGAACATTAACCAGGGAAATGGATCAGAGAAATGAATAACAGACTCAGTGAACACAGTCTTTCATATACATACATTGTGAAATATATAGACAGCAGTTGATCTGCAACCCCTGAAAACTGAGACGTGAAGTTTGGGTAGAATTCCCAGGAAGGATCAGTGTTAGAGAACGACAGTGCCACATGGTTCAGTATAAGTAAGCCATCTGGGATTGGATTTTCTTCTCTGGAGTAAGGTCTGCACAGCCCACACAGACCGACCATATGAAATCGCACCATATCATCCCGAAGACTGAGCTTTAGATACTCTGCTAACGACATACATTCTGCAGCACCAGGAATGGTGAACTTACTTTGGACATAGTCGATAGGCACCCTAATGGGGAGGTGTGCAGCCGCTGTGAGTCCTCTCTGGGTTTTTGTGGTTCTTGGTCGTTCTTTTTTCTGGGGATCTTTGAGTGCATTGGCAAGAACTGGTGCAGTTTCAACTTCCTGTGAACATAAGTACTCAGATTATGCATCGGGCTCATAGCAAATGCACAGAGATTATCATTAACATGCAGAGAGCAGACTGCTGGCAAATGAAACATTTTAACTGATTATTTCAAGAAATAAAACCAAAGTCTGGAAAATATACTAGTCAATATACAGTACTGTGCAAACGTCTTAGTTCTAGGCTGTTTCATTGTTAATATATCTAAGCACTGCTATGCTGTCGGTCCAAAAGACTGTTGAGTGAAATTTCTGGTGTAACATTTTGTTTAGCTTCACTGCAACTAGCACTGCAGTCAACTGAAATCTGGGAACAGTGAGTGAGGTCACTCTAGATTCACCCTTGACAAACAAACAGTGTTTTCCACCCTCTTCAGTTTTTAGCAACAGGTAGGATTATGTACTTTATTATTTTATTCTGTACACATATTCTGAACTGTCTGAAAAATGAAACTGCACAAAGACAAGTCAAGTCAAGTCTTCAGGTTTCAGGCACCAGTTCATGTGAAACTGAGAGATGAGCAGCATCTTCAAGCCACTTCTTCTATTTGTCAGAATTATTCTCAGCAATGGTGTCACCTCATTCATACTGTTCTTTACTCAGCTCTTTCAGGAGAAGTTTAGCAGGCAAGAAGACTGGTGCCAATGAGTATTTCTTTCAGTATACTACTGCACACCAAGACTCCATGTCTGATATCGTCGCTACTGCCCCCTGAAGGAATTTTAAGAGAACACACACTAGCATGGTCAGATTGGGTCCTTGCAATAACTCTTCACTCAAAGACTTATCCTGATACGAGACAGTGCAGTGGAAGACCACTCGTATTTTTCTCTTCTTGGAGTGATACACCCCATGATATGGTATGTAAAGCACCCTGTCATGATCATGATGCAACTGGTCTTCAGGAACGTTGACTGCATAACCCTTTTCCTTTATACTGCCCATGAAGACCTTGTAGTCTTCAAAAAAAGTCTGGGTTCCTTTGAGTTTTTGTTAAAGGAAAGGTGCTGCTAATCAAATGCACTTGATTAAATGATCATCAGTAAGTGCGACCACCTCTATAAAAGCAGAGGTGTTGGCAGTGTGCTGGTCTGGATCAGTCAGGTGTGTGTTACCACAATGCCAAGGAGGAAAGACATCAGCAATGACCTTAGAGAAGCAATTGTTGCTGCCCATCAATCTGGGATGGGTTATAAGGCCATTTTCAAACAATTCCATCAGAAAGAATATTGACAAGTGGAAAACATTCAAGAC
Source organism: Hyperopisus bebe (assembly GCA_026777045.1). NCBI lineage: Eukaryota > Metazoa > Chordata > Actinopteri > Osteoglossiformes > Mormyridae > Hyperopisus > Hyperopisus bebe. Next base: position 17,111,470 of record JAODJW010000035.1, on the reverse strand, counting down.
AGTACCCAGTCTTCCCAGGAGGGGGCGTCCCAGCAAATTCACCCCAAATGCAGACCGTGCAATGCTCAGAGAAATTGTAACAAACCCAACAGCTACAGAAAACTCAACAGCTACCATTGGATACCCACTGATAATAATGGATTTTTTAATTATGTTTCCGCCCTCCCAGAATACACTGTTTGAAATCACATGATCCAATAAAACACAGTCAGTAAAATAAATAGTGAGGGATTTTGAAAATGTCTGCCTCATGGAGATTTCAAAGTTACAGAAAACCAGGTTTGCCAACTTTGGTCAGCTGGCTGGCATGAGATTTTCAATACAACACAAGTCTGCACACATTTACATGTATGTATCAGTTTAACTACCTTGAAAATAGTCTGTAGGGTTTGCAAACTACCCCAACACTGTTGATGTAGCTAATCTTAGGTTCATAATGGAAACAATAAAGATTTGTTGTAAGATTTCTTGCTCTAGCACAAGTCTGAAAGCATGAATGTCACGCCAGATGTGTGAACACTGGCATCCTGGGAAAAGCCATCATCTAAAATTAAGTCAACTATTTATTTATTAAAACGATGTGGTAAATGGATTCACTGCATGTAAAACATGTCTAAAGGTTTTAGTGTATAATAACCGCAAGCATGGGATGTTTTCGGAAAGAAAGCATGTTGATAGCTCTGCTATTTCAAAAGCTAGCAGCGGTGCTATGGAACGGAATCTTACATGAACCACAGGTTCTTGGGAATTAAGGGGGTAAGTAGCCCTCTTTCAATCCTAAGATTTTACCAGGACATAATAAAAAATAATCTGGTCCTTAGCAGGTCTTATAATTGGGTAAATACAACCCCAGATGAACGACGACAAATAATACATTATACTATGTCATCATTTATTTAATAAAAACTAAACCAAAATGCAGAAGCAGTGTGTGAAAAATTAAAGGAGCAAAGGGCGCAAAGGCGAGAGGATAAGGGAACTAGAATCAAACTCTGTGTCATCTGTGTATAAGATCTTTTGAGACATTTGCATGAACATACAACGTGGGTGTTGATGCTCAGGCTTTTTTACCCAACTGACGAAGTAGTCTAATTTTAATTCGGGTTGGGTTTCGGAATTCATTTGACACGGGTCTGGTGGGCGTAGATTTAAATTAGTTCTGCTGCAGGTTAATGGGTAGGATGCGGATTTAAGCACTTGGGGTATATGGTGGGAGTGTGTCCACAAACAGGACTCTGCTTCAGAAAGACATTGTTCTTTCATCTTGTAGGGTAGTTTGGACACCAGTGTTCTGAGATTGGTAGTATTATCCATCTCCACCAAATATTCTATTCCACCATAGTATTTCGACACCCAATCAAGAACACTGCATAAGTATTCAACGCTTCGGCATCATCAGACTTGATCTATGGCCATCTATCTGGCTTTTTAATATACGTGCTGCTAATATGTAATTTATCCCCACAATGTTTATTCAGTAAACGCTTTGCTTGCATGTGTGCACGACTGCGAACTAGCTTCTTGGGGCTTACCAGACATGAATCGTTCTATAAAGTAGAACCTGGCTAGATCGTGTCTATCTTTTGTTCTATGATGTGTTCAAATACTCGCTTGAATGTTTTGTATTGCAGTGCATCACCCCCGGACACTGGGATGTCCTTTGTTGGTACCAGAGCATGTTGTTGTTTCTGTGATGAGGTTTTGCTCTCTCAAGCGATCAGAATGAACCATTTTGAGGCAGCCAGCGTTAATCTCCAGAGCAGCATGACACATTTTCAGGCAAATCCAATTAACAAATTTCTTGACTAATGTAGTGGCACTTGTTGGAGTCACACACTCTTGATAACGCAAATTGCAGGACAAAGCAATATTCTCTTAAAAGGTTTACTTAGAAACTTACATTGTTAAGCACACAGTCAAGAAATTGTATTGCTTTTATGATAACTTTCTTCCAACTGAACCAACAAGACCATGACGTCATGCTCTCCTTCCAAATGCAGATTTGTTATATATTTATGCATTCTAATCAAGACAAATTTGAACTTAAAAATGATTATGAAATTGTCATTAACAATTTTGGCTGTTTTAATCGTGGCTCTTACACTTCCTAAAGTCTTAAGTATGATAACAAAACTCACCTTTAATGGCTTCTGTTGGACAGTAATGTAGCCTACCTAGAAAAAAAAGAAACACAAAGTTCTGAATGAAAGAGAACATTCACATATGACACCGATACAGAAATGTGGGAGATATCCTGAAATGCATCGAAGCGTAAATGTATGTGAAGATCATCTCCATCCACTGGTGAACTGTACGCTCTAACCTAAGCATTTACATAATATCTGGAAGTAAAAAGACAGGTGCGTGTATTCTGAGCAACCTAATCTTTTATAACCAGGGAGCAAGCATACAAATGCACACTGCTCACTGCTTACTTCTCAGCCTAAGGGCTAACGCTAAAATGCTAGATGTATTGCCTGTATATGAGGCACACACATTGCCTCCTGATTTACAACTGGTCACAGACATATTGATTTCCAGGCTCATTTCTTTCTGCTGGGCCTGGGGACTGGCAGATACGCGGCGTGTTAGTGAAGCACTTCAGCTGTAAATGAGCGTTGCTTTTTACATAAACATGCTGAGCACTTGTTACTCTACAGCTTGTGCCTGCAGCTCTCTGACTCATTGCCAAAAGTAAACCACTTACAGATCACGGCACCATCAGAAAAAACGTCTCCTTTACATAATCCCCCACATGCTACAAACAACTAAACACCATCTTCCCCTTCATCGGAGCCTGCCAACTGGGCTAATGGCCAACACTGAGAAGGCTCAAAAACACAATGTTTTGTTTATGCCAAAAAAAAAAAGTCCCATTCCATACAAGAAGGGATGATTCCGATTACATGGACATGCCACTAAGTGTCTCTGGAGCATCTGAAATGTTTTATTTTAAGTATATTATTTAAATCTGGCCACCTCCAAAAAATGTGAGCAAGATCGAAGACAATCAGCTTACACCACAAACAATGATATAGAATGAAAATAATTACTCAGGTAACATTCCAAATAGTCAGTTAACTAACTGCAGGGAATTAAGCCATAGATTTTGCATTAGGAAGACTGAAGGGAAATGAATATTCCTGCAGTCTGTGCATCGCTACCAAGGCGGCCAAATATGTAGAAACAAGAGTCCAAAACAAGTCCATTTAAATGACTTTCAAAGTTTCCAAAAGTGCTACGAGTGTTTTCTGGATGTATTAGACAGTTGAGAAAAGTCGAGGCCATGTTCTTGTAACACCGTCATTTTAACACAGTCTCATGCCCCTCAGAACATGTTCCTTGGTAGAATAAGAATATTTTTCTCTTTTTCAACGAAATGTAAACACGCATCTCTTTTCCTTCCTTCCCTTCATAAACACTTAGCTCAGGATGCCAGTCATTCAAAGCTACTGTACGGAACACTATGAGAACAACAATTTAAAAAAATGACAATCCAGATGTGAGTTATCATCACCTTCCATTACGTGTGTGCGCTGTAAATATCACTGCAAATTTTCACTATAAATATTACAAGCTGAGGAACCAAGCCATGGGGTACCGGCCGCTTGACTCTCCTGTAACATCTATTACTGTTAAACATGTCCGATTCGATTACGGTAGGTTGATATGAAAGCACAAACAGAAATGGGTATAGAACATACCGTGCATCGAGCACATGAATGGTAAAGCAGAAAGGCTGACTATGCAGAAAAAGCTTTAAAGTGTGTATCCTCCGCGCAATTAATGTGCCTGCAGGATTTGCAACCATTTAGGTAAACGTGAGTATCTAAAAAACCACCGAAAGATCGGGGTGGGAAAAGTTAAGATGCATGGAACTGAACAGACGCAGAGACGCAAACAGAAAAATCTACAAGACATGTTATTTAAGAGCTTAGAGCTCAGCAAATGCATTCATGCAGTCTTACAAAAAGTAAACGCGATCTGAT
>JAODJW010000035.1:17071856-17093662 GCA_026777045.1 Hyperopisus bebe | reverse complement strand
TATTGGGGTATGAAGATACTACATGCGTCAGTTTGACCAAAGAAATTCTTCATAGCATGGATTCAAGAAGGTGTTGGAAACACTCTTTAGAGGTTCTGGTCCATGTTGACATGAGTGCATCACATAATTGCTGGAGATTTGTCAGCTACGTATTCATGCTGTGACCCTGCCTCACCACATCCTAAAGGTGCTTCACTGGGTTCAGATTTGGTGACGAGGGAGACCACTGAAGAACACTACACCCATTGTCATGTTCATGGAACCAGACGTTCCTGTCAGCTGGACCCAGTCTGGCCATGCTTCTCTGACTTCAACTCATTTCCGCCTCCATAACCGCTACTCACAGGATATTCTTTGTTTTTTGTACCATATTCAAGACTGTAGTGTATGAAAAACCCAGGAGATCAAGCAGTTACTGAAATCCTACCCCCACCCCCCAGCACCATGCCATAGTGAAAGTCACTTACATCACATTTTTCACCCACTCTGATGTTATCTGACTGTTGACTGTAGTTCTTGGGCCATGTCTGCATCATTTTATGAACTGAGCTGTTGACGCATGATTGGCTGATTAGATATTTGCATGAATGAGGAGGTGCGCTGGTGTTCCTAACAAAGTGGCCGGTGCATGTATTTGTTATATAAAATTATGGAATTTGAATTCTGTTCCTATAAGTAGAAGATTATATTAAGAAAATTTGATACATTGTGGACATCAATAGGGCATGAAAGCAATGTTCAGTGTGTGTGTGTGTGTGTGTGTGTGTGTGTTATTTTGTATGTCATTTATGTGTATGTGTATTTGCGGTTATAGCTGTGTTGATTATCGAAGGCAGAAACCCTCATGCAAACTGTGCTAGTGAACCCAGCTTTGCTCATTATGCTCTCAACTATTTTATAATTACCAGCATTGTAGCTTTTTCCAGTGTGCAAAGAATTCTTATTGTTTTGTTCTTTCATTTGTGTTAACATAAAAGCTGCCTCCTGACTATTCCAAAAGGTAATGTATCATTTGCCATTTCACAAATACTTTACCCTGCATTACCCTAACCAAAGCTAACCTAACCCTAACCCTAACCTAACCTAAATCTCCATTTATGCCGGCCGAGTTGCACAAGCAGACCCTCTGATATTTTAATCATATAACTTTTGTTGCCGTAGTAATGACAGAAACATACATGCCCAAGAAAGCTGATCTTTATTTGTGCAGCATTTTATTATCATAGTAGCACAGATTCACAAAATGGCAGTGAAATGTATTTGTTGAATGGGTCAACAATATGGTCATCAGCATCTGCAGTACCAACTGGAAATGAAAGCTTACGTACCATACATATACAATTAAAATAAAATATTGTATATGTATGGAAAATAAATGTGAAAAATTGTGATGTGTCTGAAAGGCTTCATCTTTCCATATCAATTATAATTTTTCATGAATCATTACAAAATACACTCCATTGATTATGGCTGCATAGGGCGACATGGTGGTGCAGTGGTTAGCATTGTTTCCTCACACCTCTGGGACCTGGGTTCGAGTCTCCGCCTGGGTCACATGTGTGTGGAGTTTGTCGTGGGTTTTCCTCCAGGTACTCTGGTTTCTGTCCAAAGGCTTATTGGAGTTACTAAATTGCCTATAGGTGTGTGACTGGTGTGTGAATGTGCCCTGCGATGGGCTGGCCCCCCTGTCCAGCGTTGTTCCCTGCCTCGGACCCCCCGCGAATGAATGAAAGATTATGGCTACATTTATCACTTGTTTGTACACAAACATTCAGAAGGTATATCTTATCTCTCAAATGAAAAAACACAATGGTGGTGGTTGATGTGACTCCCCAATGCTTCAGCAAAGCGCTTTGGGTGTCTTCAAAAGTGTTATATAAATGCAACTTTCGTTCATTTTATCAATAACGCTAAGTATGCACAATGACAGAAGAGAGCCATCTAGTGGCAGAGAGGAAAACACTGTATTAACTAGAAATGCTTCAAATTATTTCAGCTTGTGGGAAATCTGATAAAATTAGTAAAAGTAAAATAAAAATAAAAAAACAACATTCCCTCCTTTTTGATCCCCCAATTACAAAGATCCCTGGTCCTCACAATCCACCCACCTTTACATCTGGAAACTCGGATTATCCTTAAGGATGATGCTATTGTTAAAAATCAAATATAACGTAACCTTTCTAGATATGCTTTTAAAACCAGATTCCCCCCTCCCCGAAAAAGTATATTTTTTATGAAATACGATGAACTAAGTCTTCTAATACAGATTCATATTCCAATTTAAGCTGCAGTTGTTAGCCAACCGGGTTCACAAAAGCAGGATAAGTATCCCTGGGTAACAGCCCTTGTGCGCCATGTCAGAGATGTTGTTGCCCATGGTGACTGATGTCAATCGGTCAGGATGGGATGGTCTTGGAGGTGTGACCACTTAGCTCAGGGCTAATGTATTTGTGACATCATCAGCCTCCTGGTTTGCACATTCCCGGAGCTCCTGACCCGGTACGTTGTCATGTCCGGCATCATTATGTTATACCAGGTAACTGTGAAGCCTAGCAAACTTATTAAAGCTGATAAGTGATTGAAAATACTGTTTGTATTTCTGTGGGGTGGTGCATTGGGGTATCGGTTAACTCAGGGACAGGCCTGAACGACTTTCACCGACAAGGCCTATGTTTACGGCACATCCGTCTGCAGGGAGGGGAGGGAGACTGAAGCCAGGTACACTGATAGCCTCTGAACTCCTAAATGATATGCTGGAGCTCAGTTAAGGAGCTCACAGGTGGACTCTTAATTTGAACGTGAAGAATTTCTCAGATTCCAGGTAAAGGTGCAGCTGTATCAGGCATTGCTGTGAGCCTAAGTGACGATACTTAGCTTAAATTACAGACTCCGGACATTTGTTATAAAATAATCTTTAGGGTCCCAAAAGAAACTTAGGAAAGATTTTAATGAGCCAACCTTAGTAGATAAATAATGTATTATTAAGGATCTTCTGTAAAAACACAAAACAACATTCCCTCTCCTGGATTACAAGCCTGTATACAGTAAAAGCAGGTGGGAGTGTGGTGATTGTAACAGCTTGGACTGTTTAAGATGCATCATGGGTAGCATTTTGCTATAGTTTAAACAGTTCAGCTATTTAAAACAGTATGTTTTAGAAGGCAGTATTTCTTAGAAGGCAGAAATGCTGCCTGGAAAATGTCGAGAAATAACTCTTCTAAACAACATTCAAGCAACACAAAAAAAAAACTGGTGATATCTGCCACAGAAGCGGAGGTGGGCGTGGCAATGAACCCACCCTGAATATAAATGATATATTAGCTATTTCTCCTAACATGACTCATGAAGATCATTCAATAGTGGGTATAACTGGCACAAGAGTTACACTTTATTTATATGTCTATTTCTTACTAAAATAAATAGTTGCTTGATTCATTAAATTGATTGTAAATGTTAAATGTTTAGATCCAAAGTAGCTGCCTAGTCTCTGGCCTTTGTAAGGCTGACATGCTTTAAAGAACAGCTTTTGTGTGTGTGTGATATTAAGAGCTATACCCCACAGAGAATCGCTAGTTATGTACTTTTTATTAATCAGCAGGCGTGTAATGATATATTGTGTAAGGATTAAAGTGCAGTGCAAATTTATGATGATTCAAATATTGGAAATAAAATATGAATAGTAAAGTAGCTCAAATTATTATTAAGCTGTGTAATCTCTTGTTTTTTCCTAGCTGTAATTGCATTGTTCAGAGAGTATAAGGCCCCAAACGTGACCTGCCCTCTTACTTATGAAACTTGCAGAAGTCACACTTTGGAATGATGGAATGGTTATTAAGAAAAGGCCTGTTTGTTATTAACTCTGAAATAAAAGGAATGTTTTAGTTAACAAGCCACTATATTTTACTCCAACCATTAAAATTTTTGTAAATAATTATTGTGGCTTATTAAGAAAATTAAACAAAACTTTCTTTTTTTATTTAAGTTGATAAAGAATGGGAAAATAAGTGTTGAATGTTTTGTTTTGGTGTGTGTGTGTGTGTGTGTGTGTGTGTGTGTTAGTGTGTGTGTGTGCGCGCGCGCATATAATTTTTTTTATATATCATGAGAAGGGCCAACCCAATATTGTAAATCAAACTGAATCATGAATTGGATGTTAAATGCCTATTAGAATGGTCTAACAACAAATGATGGTTATTATTGACCGATGAACAATTAAGACAATTATAGTACAGCACTCTGTCAGAGCCCTTTGAAATGGAAATATACTGTGGACATGGATGTATCTAAATGTATTTGTCATTACTGCTTTTTACTAAATTGATCACTGCCTTCCATCCCCATGAACCAAGAGATCCTATTTTTTTTATTAAATAATTCATGGTGTTAAAGATCTGTACAGCAATAAAAACGAATAATTTCTTCCAAAACAGTTTGATTACTGTGTGAAGGCTGCTAGTGTATTCTGTTTTCACCCTGTATAGATTACCCTCATTCATAAACGCACTTGGTCTTATGCCTCCCGACACCGGAACTGTAAATGCTGGAAGTGTTAAAGCCACTCTGGGACAAACACAGGGAGCGCGGGAGCGCTGGCGCGAGAATGCAAGGAGAGCATTCTAGCACTTACTTTAAAATCGTTTAAGATTTCAGGGCTCCATATCAGCAAGGTAGACAATGCTTCTATAGAGAAATAGTGTGTACATTTTTAATTATAATTTTAAAATTACACTTATCATGCAGTAGAGTTGTTATTTATGTGCACCATCCTAATAAACATTTTAATATACAGCGAAATATTTCTTAAATTTCAGTGTTTATTGCACTTTTGCATTAATGGATCTTAAAATAATGATTTAACATACATTTCTTTAGTTCCTATTAATCCCCCAAAAGCCCATTTTTAGATTGCTGATGAATATGAATATTACCATCAACAGAAATACTTTCATGATTTTCCTTGCCAAAAGTGTCATTCATTTGATGGTTCAAGGTCTGTTATAATACGTAGGGTGCATTTGTTGACATGGCACTTTAACCCCAGCTGTACTGCGGCTAAAGTAAGGTTCTAAATCATAAACATTAAATCCGTCACTGCTGGTTTTTTTTTTTTTTTTTTTTGGATTGCATACATCTGGAGAGCCATCTAGTGTCACGTGGAAAACCTGCATCCTTTATCCTTCTGGCAGCAGTATTGTTTGGTATCTCTTCGAAAGGATGAACGCAAAACACTTGACACGACGTAAAGTCAAATTTCATTTGGTCCTGTTTTTAAAGTGAAACTAGGTTTTAGGGAACATAAAGAATGCGTTGCCAAATTTAATAAATTGCAGATATTATGTACTACGTAGTGTTCAAATCTCTGTTGTAGTTTGTAATGAAAACAAGAAAAATCAGAGCTGACTAATGCACAGTATATGTGCAATATTTTTAACATTACAATTCATAAATGTATTTATAGGCATATAGCAGCGCTGACGCGCGAATTTCAGGAACGTAGGATGGAGGGGCGTTTTTTTTTTTTTTTTTTTTTTTTGCAAAATCCAAATTCACCAACATATAGGAGGGATTAGGCCTAACAAGAAAAAATGACACAGCATAACAAAAAAATAAACAAACAGAGAAAACAAAAACACATCACATCCAATAATTTTCACCTAATTCTAAATGACCGTCTAATGTTGACTAAAACGTCTGATGTTTTGCTGACTCATTTATTTTGGCGAGGGAATCTACAAAGACGTCAGCTAGGCAGAGGAATCCTCGTTAATAGGAGGCGCTGCCAGAGCGGCTGCTTTCGCCTACAGGCGAATCACAGAGTTTGGTCATTGCTGACGTGGCCAGCAAAATATCTCCTTCTGCGCTACTTTGTTTCCCCATAGCGTCCCAGAGCGAATACGATCTTAACCACCTGATAGAGGTATCAAAGCTACAAAACGGTGTCGGGTTTCCCAAAGGCATCGCAGCGCAGCACCGTCTGTTGATCAGGTTGCGCTTGCTTTGGAAATATTAATGAGCCTCATACTTTTCGGAAAATCCCCGATCCCATCCTTATATCCCATAAAATGTGGAAACGGGTAGTAGCTTAATTCAACCATAAAGATACGTGAATAACTTTTTCTAATCAGGGATGGAAGTTTAAGATGATAGCAGTGTTATCTTCTATCTGTTCTATCTGTTTAAAATGTAGAGTTCATTGTATAGTAAATATAAATACTATATAATGAATGAGATACAATTTTCCTTGCTCTCCATGTTAGCAAAACATTACGTGCACCCCAGGTACCGGTGCCCCAGTAGGAGACTCTGATGACGCACAAAGAAGCACTAACTGCAGAACATTTGGATCCGTTAATTCTTCTGAAAGCAAAAATCATTATAGGACAAATTACAAAACTCTCAAGTATTTTTTTTCTGTACAGTTAAACAGCTGGCTGGTCTGTTCTACTTTTTAATAATACTAATAAAAATGAATGTTCCGAGATTCTATTTTCTTTGTATTCCATTAACGGTTGGTTCCCGCGGTTATATTTGTGAAATTTTCTTCAGTGAAGTTTAGAAAAGGAAAACTTCAGTGAAGTTTAGAACATTTAGGTTTACACAATAATCACATTGAATAATTGATAAACTGAACTAAACTGCGATAGAATATTTCTGTTACACTAAATCTTTCCCTAAATAATTGTAATCAAATTGAATCATCCTGGGGCCAAAGATTTATACCTCAAATTATAATTTCATATGCTGATACAAATCATTTTACTGTTGTTTAAATAAATACATTACATACATTCATGTAGAACACTGCAAAAGGGATATTTACAGTTTAATTACTGTACAGTCCAATGAATTATGTCAACATTTACAGACACAGTTTTCATTTTTAAAGAAACATTCACAAGCAATCAAGAATGGGGTTTTATAGCGGATTCCCAAAGAGATATTTATACTTACCAAAGGGTCACCAAACAATTTGTTTCGAATTGTTTTGGATTTCCAATGAAACTTGCTACAAAGTTTATATTATATACCCTTGATATACAATATATTTTTTATTTTTTATATTAAGCAATCATACCATTGCATTGTGATACTTGCATTGAGATTCCTTTATAACCTGTCCCTTCCTTCATGTAACTTTCCATTTCACACAAGAACTTTATATCCTTTCAACCTAATTAGTAAAGTTCATAAAGTAAGGCCTGTAATCAACTATATTAAATTACATAAGATTATTACACTGAATTCATGGCGACACCAAAGCATTCGTGTTAAGGTAATTTAGGCCTACCTAACAGTCCATAACTCAAAATCGATAGTGTTCCATTACAAGGCTATAAAGTAACTTAAAAAGTAAATCAAATATCAAACACTGGCTAATACATTTGTTTTTTCTTCTAGTGAATCTTGACTCCTATTTTGATGTGTTTCAACTTACTCATTTCAGTATCAACAAATATGAAGCATACCGTCAAAGTGTAGGTCGCAAAATGCAATCCCAACAGAAACTCTCTGAACACATTACAAAAAAATGCTGTTCCTCTCTTGAAAATATTATCAAACAGACCAAGCACCTGTTCCTTGAAGTGTAGAGGACCACAGATAGTATTAATAAGCATGTATCAGCCAACTGAGTTGGGGAGGTAAGATTTTTGTGGGATAGCTCAGCATGTGCACTGGTTCTCCAGTTGCTCCTGTTCTTCTGTGAGATGCACTGTGGTTCCTTCACTGGGCTGTTTCAGTCGTAGCGGTTTGTTATTCTTTAGCCTGTAGGCAAGTGTTAAGAAAATAGCATCCACGTGCTGCTTCTCACCTGGGTCCTTTGCAGAGGTTTCAAAAAGAGGAAAATTGTACACATCTGCCATGCGCTGGGCCAGTGAGGTGGGAACCTCTCGCCTGTCCTGTAGGTCACACTTATTTCCCACCAGGATCTGGGGAACAGCGGGAGAGACACACTGGCGTGCGCACTCCTCGATCCATTCCGGCATGTTCTCCAGGGTGGACAGCTTGGTGACGTCATAGACGAAGATCACCGCGTGGACGTTGCGGTAATAGTGCTCCACCATACTTTTTCTGAAGCGCTCCTGTCCTGCTGTGTCCCAGATCTGTAACTGAAAAAGGGGAATTTGCTTTGCTTAAAAAAAAAAATCATTTTTGATAACTTACTGTTGGTATCTTAGGGGAGAAGAATAACGGGTTTCACAGGTTTCTTGATACTAAACTCCTAAAACATCATTTAAAGTAAAATGCATCAGAACAAATGAAAAATATAACATTTATGTACTATAATTTAAGGTTTTTCCGCTAAAAGTAAGGACCTTATATTGTAGTATAATGTGAAGTCTGCTGTACTCAGGCTCCATATGGTTAACCATGACTTTAAGGAGAAGCAAATACTCGTATTCACTTTGACTTATCTACAACGCTACTATACTCCACAACAGTACTACACTAAGGCCCGCTGATAAGGCCTTTATATTTAGTTTGAAATAATTCCTACTACAAAAAATAAGCCATCTATATTATATAATTAATAAAGTGCACGCACAAAATGATTTTCTACTTTTCTTAAAAAACAGAAATTCATGCACTCGGTGATTATACTTGTGTAATAATGCATGGAAATATATTTTTGGGTTATTTGTAACAGAGGTATTCAGAAATCACATTTAATTAATACCCATCGGCACATTATTATTATTATTATTATTATTATTATTATTATTATTATTATTATTATTATTATTATTATTATTAAGGAAACCCAAAGAGTATTAACGGAATTAAGGAAATTAAAGGAGTATTGACGGAATTCAGCCTGTTACCTTGATGGATTCTCCATCTAAGTCCACAGTCCTTTCCCTGAAATCAACTCCTATTGTTGCCTCGGGGTTTTTAAGAAATCTACCACCGCAAAATCTGTAAGTGAGACACGTCTTGCCAACATTGGAATCTCCGATAACGATGATTTTAAATATCTGGATCTGGAGGCTGTCATCGCCCGTAAAATAATCCTTTGTCGGACTCTTCCTGCTGTATACTGTAACAAAGCCATCGTGACTGCTGTCATTTGCCATCGTGACTGTTGTCATTTGCCATCGCTCGATCGGGGAGCTTCTTGCAGCATCGCGATACTATAGCGGAAGGACCTGCTGGCGTTTTGCTGATGCTTCGTATTATACCGCCTGGCTTCCCGTGTGGCTCCGGCTGGTCAACGTCATGGACGTTGTATGAAACGTGGATGCGTATTACTTCAAATGAATCCTTTCCCTTATTAATTTTTTAAGTGCTTGTGCACCCGCACAATAAAATACCGCTTCAGTGCATCTTATCGGCCGTCCATTTCTATTGTCCCAGCTTGTGTATGTTTCATAATCGCATTTGAGCGTCTTAAAGGCACGGATTCGGTCAGGCAAGATTTCACCTGGATTAAATGAGTTTTAGAAAAACTGAAATGAATTTGTAGGACTGATTTCAAACAGTGAACAGTTTACTAGTAGGTAGTGACAGTTAGAGTTCAGCCGTTGTCCCAGAGCTGTTTATTAGGAAGATATACTGTGAAATAGCAGTTGTGTTGACGTGCACAAATGGGTTAAATAAAAACAAGAATGTTCTTCAATAAAATATTCCGTAAACACATGGCTGGTTATCAAAATTTAATCTTCAGTAGATTCTTACTGTATATCCCAGAAGGCGTTTCGTCCACCTACACGCCAATGACGTAGATACGGCTTCCGGGTTATTAAATTTAAGGTTATTTGTCAGGCGTGTTGCCGTGCTGGGCTTCATTCATGAAGTTATGTCTTCATACATTTGTAAACGTGCAAAGTCATCATAACTGAGAAGTGAAGAGGAGATTGAAAACAATGTACAGACGGCTGCTGCGGTGTGGCACATGTTCCTGTAGGTTCTTCCACCACATGCAGAAAGGTGCTCAGCAGGTACCGTCATGTAAGCCGCCGATGTCGTTTATGATTTGGGGTATTGCTTTGCGGCAATACTGCATAAACCACGGCGATCTACTGAAGAACCAGCCTGTTCAACAGTATTTACAAAATCTGACTAAGGAATATCGTCACATTACACAGAAGTTACAAAATGGACAGTGTAGTGAGTACGAAAGAAAGGCGTTGAACAAAAGACAGGTTGAACTCTTACCGATAGAAACAGCTTTTCAAAATATGGAAAGCGCAATGAATGACCTAAAGGAGCTGGAAGCGCTTTTGCAGAGTAAGTACCGTGCACTTTTTAAAGCTGTCGTTTAATATTTAGCTCTGCGTATAGATTGATTGTATATTCATTTTATGGAGTGTTTTTATTAGCAGCCCCTTCTCACCTCGTCTCGTTTATACAGGCAGCGTAGAAGAGAAAGACCGGCACATGTTGGAGCTTCTGAAAGACGAACATGCCGAGATGTCAAAGCGGCTTCAGGCACTTAAAGCAGAAGTAGGGATACGCACCGTTTCTTTGAAGTTACATAACCTCTCCTCCGCTGCAGAATGGTTTAAAAATAGTCACAGTTCGTAAAAATTGCTAAATCCTGCTAATCATTGTATGTATCAAAGAAGTTTTGGAAATACACGCACGCACACACACACTTAATTACATTTAATTGCCCACTAACAGACTTTCCTGCATACTTTAAGTTCCGCTAATATAAATATAATAAAAGTAAAACTGATTTATGATCATATAAACATTTCTTCACTTGTTCAGCTGATACAGACAATGATACCTTGCGACAGACACGACAGCAGCAGTGATGTCATTTTGGAAGTGGTGTCAGGAAGAACGACAGGAGGTAGGCGATGCGTGACACATGATCGCGTGCAGCCCCTCCGGTTACGAGTGGCTTTTCTCCAGCTGTATGGTCTCCTTCTAGTTCATAGTTCATGGGTATTAGGAGAAACTGCATTCTTTTTTCATAACTTTCTGCATTGTCCTATGCAGGTGACATCTGCCAACAGTTCACGGAGGAAGTGTTTGATATGTATAGTAGATTTTCAAGTTACAAAAACTGGGATTTTGAAGTCTACAATTACACTCCTGCTGACTACGGTACGTTTTTTTTTTTTTTGTTTTCTTCTCGACTTTCTAAACTGGCCAGAGTTATATAATTAACAGTAAACGCGTGCGATGGCACAGACAGGTGACTGCTTGGTTTATTTACGCAGGAGGACTGCATCATGCAGCAGCTAGAGTCTCTGGGGAGAATGCCTACAAGTTCCTGAAGTACGAGGGTGGAACTCACCGAGTGCAGAGGATCCCTCAGGTTGGCCTGTCTTCCAGAATGCAAAGGATCCACACGGGGACGACCACAGTTATTGTCCTCCCCCAGCCAAGCAAGGTGATGTGCACTGTACTGTATCCCGTTGCCTTTTTCTTCTTCTAACCGTATTATGGATTGAATAATTTAGGATCTTATTTCATCTAACTAGATAGATCTGGACATAGACCCCAAGGAGCTTCAGGTTGACACTTTTCGATCTAGTGGAGCAGGAGGACAGAGCGTCAATACAACAGACAGCGCTGTCAGAATAGTCCATATTCCAACAGGCAAGAGCATCCCAGTCTAGTTACTCTAGTTACAGCCGATGGATCAGTGGTATCTCACGAAGGACTGGATCCTTCTGCCTGTGACAGGGATAAAAGTGGAGTGCCAAGAGTCTCGGTCCCAGCTGCAGAATCGTGACACGGCCGTGCGGCTGTTAAGGGCCAAGATCTACCAGTGGATAACAGACCAGGAGCAAGAGCAAAGCGACGCCACACGCAAGCACCAGGTAGCCCGTTTGCCTGGTTTATATCCTGATCATCTTGTGTTGTTTCTAGTCTCATATTAAATAAGTTCGTCTCCCAAACGTAACTCTCATTTGTGTCCCACCACTCAGGTAGGAACCCGTTCTCAGTCGGAGAGAATCCGTACCTACAACTTCACCCAGGACCGTGTGACGGATCATAGGATAGGACACGTGACACGTGACATCAAGGTTAGTGTTCGTGGGCCAGGTCTCAGAGCAGTGTGTCTTTAACATCACCATTCCATTCTGGTTTGTTTGTCTTTATTTTGCTGTTATCCATGGTTCATATTCAGTGCTCACAGAAAGTCTTGGCACACTTGCTTAAAAAAAATCTTAAAAATGAATTAGTTTTATAACAAAAACTATTACTTTATTCATTTGTTTACAAAACATATATCACATTTGAAACAGGCAGTAGTTTTAAGTGAAACATTCATTTCAAGTAGTAATAAATTGAAACCTAAATTATAGTTCTAAAACAGCTGTTCCGAGTTCAAAAGTTCATTGATAAGCAGTCTCATTGGGTGCCTTTTAATTAGTAACACCTTTACATAATATAAAATGTCAAATATTTGTGTTTTGTATCCCTTTGGGAACCAGGGACTACAATTGCAATTACAATTGGCAACAGAACTGAATGAGTCGGTCAAAAAAAATTGACACTTAATAAAAAGAAAATGTCTGTGTTTGTCAATGGACTTTTGTTTTGAAACCAATAATTCTAACATTTCATTAGCATGCTCGCTAAACAGGAATTCAGTGACGTTTCTGGCGGCTAAAATAGGCATGTGTGATCTTATGTTATGTCATGTTGTGAAGCTCTAGATTTTACACTGTTTGCATGAACCAGACCTGTGTTTTGATCAGGGGTTTCTGCGAGGGGGAGAGCTTCTGGACCAGCTGATCACAGAGCTGATAAGTCATGCTGAAAGGACAGCTCTATTGGAGTTAGCGCAAAATAACAACTAATTGCTATGACCCTGGACTTGCAAAGACTGAAAGCCGAAGAAGTAAACAGTACTGTAATGTAAGCAGTGTTGCTATTGGTTGTGTGTGTTTAGAAGTATTACGTGCTTTGCACACAAACCACTAGCTCTTAAGAAATGTAGTGAAACAGTTTGACATTTTCTTTAATGGATGGAAAATTTACTATAGAAAAATTTGCTGCAAACAGTATTTGTAAATATGCAAATCGGTCAGATGTTTATACTCGGCATGTGGTGAAATGTTCAAATGATTTAAACATATATATTCAACTGATGTTTGTGTGTATTTGTGAGTAACCCTCAATGCAAAGTTGTGCATTTCAGACACACATCAAGCACCTAGGCATGCAGTCAGATTTATAAACATTTGTGAAGGAATGTATCATCCTAAAGAGCTCAGTGAATTCAAGCGTGGTGCTGACATAGGATACCACCTTTGCAGTAAGTCAGCTCGTGAAAATTAATCCCTGTTAGATATTCCATGGTCGATTGTAAGAAGTATTGCAAAGTTTAAGCGTTTAGGAATAACAGAAATTCAGCCATGAAGTGGCAGAGCATACAAAGTAACAGGGGGTTAGAGTGCTGAGGTATATAGCGTGTAACTATCAGCAACACTGTTGACTTGTGCTTCTCTGTCTGGCAGTCTGATGGACGAATCTGGGTTTGGCAGATGCCAGGAGAGCGTTACCTGCCTGACCGCATTGTGCCACCTGTAAAGTTTGGTGGAGGAGGGATATTGGTATGGGGTTGTTTTTCAACCCCTTGGTTCCAGTGAAGGGAACACTTAATGCTTCAGCATATCAAGACATTTTGGATAATTCTATGCTCCCAGCCTTCTGGATACAGTTTGGGGAAGGCCCTTTTCTGTTATAGCATGACTGTGTCCTAGTGCACAAAGCAAGGTCTGTAAAGACATGGTTGGGTGAGTTTGGTGTGGAAGAACTTGACCGACCCACACCAAACGCCTTTGGGATGAACTTGAATGGAGGTTGTGAGCCAGGCCTTCACGTCCAACATCAGTGCCTGAGCTCGCATATGCTTCTGGAAAAATGGTGAAAAAATTCCCACAGACATATTCCAAAATCTTGTGGAAAGCCTTCCCAGAAGAGTGGCAGCTGTTATAGCTGCAAAGGGGGGACCGACTCCATGTCGATACCTATGGATTTAGAATGTGATGTCATAAAAGTTCCTGTAGGTGTAATGGCCAAGTGTCCCAATACTTTTGTCCATATAATGCATTAACCTAGTACCCTCAGGCCTTCTTACAGTGCTTTAGTTGCCCCTTATCCTCTTTGGTCTGTTTCTCTCACCGCTTCCCTAAGCAGACACTGAGCTTTAACAGGTGAAGCACATGCCATGACCTTACCATACCATGGCATGGCTACAGACAAACTGAAACTGCAGTGTTAAAAAAAAAAAATCCAATTGAAGGTGACGACATTAGTCGTATTAGGGCGTGGCGTCTTATCACAACCTTCACACTGACAATTTAGGTCTATCTCTGACCAGCAGTTTCTCCTTTAGTCCTGGTCTGCGTGATCTTTCTTAACAGCAGTTATAATATATAGACCTTACTGTACCATTGATTCTACTTATTCCATTAAATACTAAGAAATGGAGAAAGTTAACATTTAGTTAAGCTGATGTTTACAAATTCTTTACTGACAATATAAATTAGTTTTGAATAGAAACACCTTTCAGTAACAAGGCACAAAATGCAGATTAATGTTTTAAATTGGAGCACTGAATCATAATTTAGTGAAATTATTTAGATGATGTGTTTAATCACAGGTAAAAATGCTGACATTCTGATGCAAAACTCCATTGTGCAACCACCATAATTTATTTTTTTTGCCAGTATTTTTGATAGACTGACACCAGATAGACTTGTCCAGATACTTTGCTGAGATGCACCTTTCATGCAATGCAGCTTGTGTTTATGGATTATTTTCCCTCTCACCATCATGGTGCTACGTATATTTTCACTGCAGAAGAAAACATTACGTATGTCAGAATGGGGAACTGAGATGCTTAATTCAAAGTAGCAGCGAGGGCAACACAAAACAAATAATCTAAACTATAAAACATTAATGGTTAAAATCCTCTGTATTTAGTTCTTGCAATTCTATAACAATGGCATGTATTTAAGAAAAAAACAGTACAAAAACAAAAGTATTAAGCAAACATAGAACAGTCTGACAAGAGCTTCACTGGGAATTCAGCATCTGTCCCAGTCATCTGCTGACATCAGAATTCCAAAAAACAGATCTTCCAACCTGATGCAAGTGTCCCATCAACAATCTGCAAGTAGCATTCACGTGTCCACGGGTAAAATCCAGTGACCACTGTCAATCATCTTTTCCCCTCTGCCTGAGGCTCCTGGATTTGCCGTTGTCCAACTTTCTCTTCTTAAAGACTGCCCCCTGGTCACCTTCATCCCCCAGCGACGTGATGGTGCGCTCCCTGAACTTGGGCTTAGGCTCAGGGGGTAGGTCAGTGCCTGTGGCTGCACCCACAGCTTCTACCTGGGGCAGCTGCAGGTCCACCTGCTCACTGTAGGGTGGTAAATGGGTTAGATGTCACACTGAGGTGTCACACGCCATCCTGACAGCGAGCCGAATCATTTTATCCCAGTTTTCTCAGCTGTTCCTCTGTAGTCATGTGTACCATATCCAAATATATGAAATATGTGTAAGAAGTTTTTAAAAAGCTGGCTGAACTTACTATGGGTCAGGCTCCTCCTGGATCTGCTCCCATTCACCATACGGGTTCGTCTTCCGTGGTCTTTTAGCTGGGATCTCCACTACCACAGGAGCACTGCCATTATCATCATTTTTACCATTATCACCACCATCATCATCATCACCGCCACCATCATCGTCATCCTCCTCTTCCTCCTCCTTCTCGTGAATGGCTCCACTATCATCCTCTTTTCCATCTTCAGTCTCTTCTCCCTCGACTCCAGACGGCTCAGATTTCTCTTCCTTTTTCTTCTAGTAAAAACACGTGTTAAACCGAAATGATTATTCTCCAAGCAGTAAGTAGCCCATCAGTCAGTATCTCACTAGCCGTGTCTCACCCTGAAGCTTATTTTGGGGATGCCTGGCTCTTTGGGGATCTCAAGTTCCACTCCACTGGGAGGCGGCTCCGAGCTGCTCTCCTCCCCTGAGGGGGGCTCTGCCTGAGGAGCTGACGGGTCCTCCAGTGCCTCGCTGGTTTCACCACTGCTGCCACCGTCCTGGGGCGGGTCATCTCCAGGCTTCCCCCAGCTGGATTCTGGAAGTGAGAGAGAATGACAGTTAAGACTGGAAACTCCTGCCTGGTTTCTGCATAATTATAGTACAAGACATGGAACCTTACCGCCAGTTAAAGTGTTATAATAGTAGGTGTATCCCTCTGGACTCAGTGCCTCTACCCATGGAGAGCCTGAAGACGTCTAAAAATGAGCATGAACAATTCAATATACGGAACAATCAATCGTATGCGAGTGGAACTAATGTTGACCTTAAAAAAAACATCACTGTAAGCACAATTTTGGAATGACGGTACCTGTGTCTCAGTCTTAGCTTTCGCTTGAGTTCTTCTTGAAGTCTTCTTTCCCCCAGTGAATCCTTCTGGTTTTTCCCACTGGGACTCTGAAAAAATATAAATCCGCATTAATGAGGGACACCAGTGACAAGTGGTCAGAGAACGCTTGTGTGAAGCGGGTCCCTACCGCCAGTTAGGGTGTTGTAGTAGTATGTATATCCATCATCAGTGACACCCTCGCTCCAGACGCGTGGGTGCTTACTGCTGGCGGCTGGCAGTTCCACTTCTGGTTTCTTACTCTGAGGCCTAGCAGCACCTTCCACAAGTGCACAATACACTTAGCGACTGAGTAGATAAACATATCAACATACATATTTTGGTTCTGTGAATATAAAGGACGGAGACAATACAAGTTCTCAATAAATATGTTCAAACTTGCAATTTTCCCAGCAAATCATTCAGATGACAACCTTCCACTGTTTGGCCATATTTTACACACACACCACAGTGACTACACACGGCATTCAGTACACTGACAAATTAAAAAGATACATTTTAAATGTTCAGGACATTTATCACATTCATTACTGATCAAGAGTCATGACAACAACACAAACTCAGACCACTCAAATATTTTTTTAAAAAACAAAATCAGCAAAAATTGTTAAGCATACATATACGACTCGGTCCAATCTACACCATTATTCTGTGTTTTGCGCCTTGCGGTGTTCATATCTTAATATATAAATCCATAACATGCATCCTTTGACGAACAGCATATTTCTTACACACTTCTCGCCTGTGCTTATGGTGCATGTGACCCTCACCTGTGCCAGATTCAGCTTCCAGCCGTTTCAGGTCCTCCTGAAATGCCTTTAAAGCAGCTTCCTCCATAGCCGCAAACTCCTTGGACATGCGGTCCTCCTGTTTAGCCTTTTCAATGCTCTTCTTCCTAATCTTAAAAACAGAATGTCAAAGCCGCCAGCCACCAATTAGTTAGGGGCAGGGGTGGGCATGTTTTCACATCTTGACATCTGCACTTTATCTCAGAGAAAAGCCTTGCCAAGTTGCTATAGGTTTATACCCCCAATAGCGCACGAGCGCCCCCTACAGCCCACTAGAAAGTAATTCGAAGGACTCCCTTTACATTTTTACCCACAATAACTTTCGAGTCTCACGCCAATTAAAACCAAAATCATAGTAATGCACCTTTATTACTGTATTGTGCATTTGATATTATAACCGTACCTCTGCAATTTTGGCGGCCACATTTTCTTTATGATTCTTTCCTCTTTCATGGAACTCTATACTCTGAAGAGGAAACACCAAACTGCTCACAAAAACAGATCCTTGGCTGGAGTACAAACGCAGACGAGAAACACAGCTAGGGAAAAACGATCAAACAAATGCGAATAGTATTTGGCCATCATGTATAATAGCGTTGATTCAATAAAGTGAATTAACTCCAAGAAACACGCGTCTTGAAGCCTTACCGGCTTGTTATCTGCTATCCAGCACTTACAATACTGGCAGAATTTCTTTGGTTGAGATTTCCAGTAGTCAGCCCTAAAGTAAAATAATATACACAGACAGATCGATGCATGCGCGCACACAAACAATAAATACAAGGACAATCAAACCCCCAGATGATATAATTCCCTGTTATAATTCCCCATAAATCCCTGTGTTAATAAATAAAGTGTCAGTGAACGAGCTACTACAAACTATAAAGCACAGCTTGCTATACGTAGCATTAGGTTTACATTTATTGCTAACTAGCCCACATGGAACACCCAAGATTGCGCGTTTAATACATCGTAGGGGTCACAAATGCCAATGAAGAACGCAATATACGAATGCAATATACAGTTTGTATATACGTAAACTTACATTATAACCACAAAAAGTTGGTAAATAATTTGACTACCATTAAAATCACATTGCTAACTTAAGCTATCATGGAGTACTCGCCGAATGGCAACATGTACGGATACCGGAGAAGGCCAAAATACCTTTCGGCGAACGTTTTTTTTCCCCAGACAAGTTATTTAAGTTCTGTAATCTTTAATGGCCAAGATACGTGCATGAAATACATAAAACAAATGCAACTCGATAATGTAATGTATGCGTGGGTCATCTTAACGGACACAACAGCTCTTTTAAAATGGAAGTTTCGACTTCAATGACAACCTACTGCCAGCGTAGCAGCGGCACAGACTGGGAAGTCAGCAATTTACTTCTATCTCACGCACATACCTGTTTGTATGAAGTCAAATGTAATAATTATAACAATCATGAATTTATAATTGTGCATAACTGTATTAAATTTTTAAAACTATTTAAATCCACACTATAGAAGTGCGATGCGTGTGTGCGTGCACTGAATGCACTCTGAGTTCGTACTTGTGCAAAGATGAGTATAAACGTGAACGGATGACATGGTCATTGGAAAAGTAGTGTTTGCTCACAGGCTGTACTACACTGCAGATAGCACGGCCGCCATGGGGCGGCGGAAACGTGCGTGACGTGTTGGTGAGAAAAGCAATGCAGTCCGGCTGCAGGGATCCGCAGGTCCAGGATTCCCATCTCTTTTAAAGGAACCAGGCTGAGCATCACGTCCCATGATTTGCAATCGGAAACTGTATCCGAGTCCCGAGCTCCGCAGATTTACGCGTTTATGTCACTTTAATTTATCTAAATAATTACAACAATCTTACCTACTTACGCAGGTGGACCAGTTCTCAAAATCAAAGCAACGTGATTAATTCAAAGAACAATAAAATATAAAAACAAGAAAATTACTTAGGCAAAAGTAGACTAAGCGAAAAATATAATGCATTTTGGAGGCCATATTTGTGATCGTTTCAAAGAAATTGTAATTATCACAGTTTACTTATCAGCCCTTTCAATTACAAATATAGTTAGGATCTTATTAAAAAGTGTAATAAACACTGGAAATCAAATCAGTTGTTCAACAATTAAAAACTTTTGTAATTTCATAATTTCAGCTTTATTAAAGTGTTAATGAATTTTTTTTTTACAGCCAGATATTCTTGGTTTAGTCGTATTTAAAACGAGTAAAATAATTCCATTAGTTACAGCAATGTTTTTAAAACAATTTCAAATATTATGCCCTAAATAGACTTTTTGGTTAAAATATTTTGCATTACAAATCTGACAAGAAAACTGTAATAGAAAGGGCAGTATCACTGAAATGCATACTGTTTACACATTCCTGTTTCAACTATTCCTGTTGACTGAGTACCACAGATTCTCCCACTGAAGAACTACACGTCAAAATTGTGCCCCTTGCTGCATTATCAGTCCTTCTGCATTTCAAGAAGGCTTTGTGACACGCTGAGCTGTCCTGGACCTCTGGGTAGCAAACACGCTTTTGGCGTTTCACATCTCCAGCTTCAATGCGCCGAGTCAGAAACATCCGTCTCTCCAACGTCCATCCGAGGGGGCACTCAGTGTAGAAAGGCTCTTTGCTGGAGCGAGTAAACTGACGGCAGGTAAAGAAGAAAAGAGTGGAAAGGGTGCTTCAAAATCCAGGTACATGTCAAGGTAAATCATAAAAGTCTTCCATATCTTTGCTAGGAAATAACAGTAGATGCAGTCTAATACAAAATTCCATGTTGTCTACTAATATTTATAACTTTTCCTGCCTGTTATGTGTTTTTATTTATAATTTGAGTTAACGGTGATAAAGGATGGTTTTGCATGTACCTGCTGACTGGCTGACTGATGTTACTATGCAGAACGGCACCGATTCCGATGACGGAGGTAGGCCTGGGTACCATGCCTCGACCCACTGTGGATGGGCCACTGGACTTGCTGGGAAGGCGGATGCCGATACTGAGGGCAGGGTGTGCGCTGTTGGTGGAGCATGGGATGCTGGGAGCTTGCATGGTGGGGCTCACGTACGCCATGGCTTTGAGGGCGTGCCAGGGAGGCGACGGGAAATTCCGCGCATTGCGGACATGCGGCTGCAGCTGACCAGGGGAAGGAACTGACCAAGAGGCAAGGTGTCATTTTTTTCTTATAAAATTATTCATACAGATTTGCTATCAGTACAATTATATACTGTCAGCAGTCCTGGTACAGTTTTGTATTCCAAGGTACAAACAACATTGATGTATCCTCCAGTGGTACAAAGATGTTCCTAAAAGGTACAATTTACCTACAGCAAGGGTACAATTGGCAGGCCCTTGTGGGGACAGCCCAAGTGCCAAGTAATCGTACCCTCAAAGGCAAAAACTGGTACTTTTTTCTGACAGTGTAGTAACAGTCTGCTTGCATTGATGTTTTCAAGCAGTACCGTGGTACTTGAGAATGCTGATGGCCTGTGCTTTTGGTTCCCTGACGTGCACTGAACACCACCGAAAGTTTACAAACTGGGATGTCAACTCAAAGTGAGTTAAAATTCTGCCAACATATGCCAACTCTAAGCCATTGCTAGTCGAAAATGATTTGCATACTTGAAGAATGCGGCCTTGCTCGAGCCTTGGAGCAGTCAAAGCTTTGGCTGGTGCGAATAGATGACTCTGAGCCGGCGGGGCTTGTAATGCTGGGAACGCTGGGAGCACTGGGAGCACGCACAAGGTTAGGCATGCTTCTCCGTAACTTACCTACAGGAAAAACGATGTCATGTAGTCACTTAGAACCTGGGTGATACGTAAATTTAAAAGCGATAACATTTAGAAAAGAGATTGGATTTATACAAATTTAACATCGGTTTTACGTCCTCGCATAGCTCAGTTGCTATAAAATAGAAAGGTACTTTAGTAGTGAAGTTAAGAACATTTCAAAGAGTAAGATTTTAATGTTTCGATTAAACCTGAAAGTCTACTCAAAATATAGATGATCTGATGATAATGAAAACCAGTAATGTTGGTCTGCTGGCATTATTTTCCATTTATTTATGATGTTTCAAGATATTTTCCAGTCAGACACAAGACTTTCCCTGTAATTAAGCCACCTCACCGATGCTGGGTCTTTGGCTTTGAGCGTGTGGTGGGTAACTGGACCTGACAGGACTGCAGTGCTGCGGTGGGTAACTGGACCTGACAGGACTGCAGTGCTGCGGTGGGTAACTGGACCTGACAGGACTGCAGTGCTGCGGTACGCAGTGGCCTCCATAGCACTGCACAGCCAGCAGGCTACGATGGCTTTTCCTTTTACTGTGGGATGGAGGCAGGCTGCAGTGCTGGGTTTCTGGTTGATCGTGCTCTCTCTCTTCCCCCCCATTCAGCTCACTGTGGGCTGCCCCCTGCCCAAACTGGATGAAACTGGAGCTGCGGCTGGTGGCGGAGGCGTAGTCCTGACGGAGGCCTGGAGGAAGGAAGGAATAAACACACAGGGACTCATACAAATGCATAAACAAACCCACACAGATTCAGATAAACACAAAACACACACAAAATGAAACCAGTCTCAATGAGTACTGCTTCAGCAAAGTATTCACTTTAACTACCTACTACAAACCCCACACTTC
>JAODJW010000035.1:17003227-17033402 GCA_026777045.1 Hyperopisus bebe | reverse complement strand
GCTTTTCGCTGGTACTTGTGACTAGTGACATGGTGAATTGCAACAGCAATAAAGGGAATTAATCAATCAATCAATCATTTACAATATAACAGCCTCACCTCTGTGTAATACGGAGAGTCTGTTTTCGCTGCTTCCAGCTGGGCACGCTGCCACTCTTCCTGAAGCATCTTCTTGTCTTGCTTATATTTTTCCTACACAGAGACGGGGGGGGGGCATGGAGAATCCAGATGAGGACCAGGTGCACGATTAATAACTTATGATGTTATGTTTTTGGCATTCATCGTCCAGTTGCCATTTTCATCTTTATAATGTATAATTAAAGCAGGAAAAGCCATCATTTATTAAACCTTGTTAAACATTTGGTCAATTCAAAGCTTTTTCATCTGAGTGGTCAAATAGTTACTGAAATAAACAGGACAATTTAATAGATTAATATTCATTTATGAAATTGTTAATGAAGCACTGATTAGAAAAAAGAAATGAGCCTAATGAAATGTACAGAACAGGGAGTATCGGCAGAACAGGGAGTATCTGCAGGGAGTATCTGCATTGAGTATCTGCAGGGCAGGGTGTATCTGCAGGGAGTATCTGCAGGGCAGGGTGTATCTGCAGGGAGTATCTGCAGGGCAGGTTCGAGGCCCTTGGATTGGCACCCATCTGACCTGTAGCTGGCGCTCCTGCTCTCTCTGCCACTTTTCCTGCCTCTGCTGTTCCTCCTCAAAGTTCCAGGTCCAGCGGTTGGAGGTGGTCCGAAGAGGCGGAACCGGCAGCTAATGAGATCAAAGAGACAAGGAGTCACACTTTGGTTTAACGCAGCAGGTTGGTCAGGACAGTTACTGCCCAAGGTTATGCCACGTGCAGTTCGGGCATCCTGCCACCCTATTTTTGAACATCACCCAAGTACGCAATGATGTCACAATGGTGATCTTCTAACCACTAAACCTGAGAGTGAACCATATCTGGTTTATTTTCAATACTGAATAGAATAGAATACTGCACTTTAATGACCTTTGGTGGGTAATGAACCCTAGAAAAGTTCCAAGTTTTTGTCTCCAAGATGATAAAATTGATCACTAGCTTACAATATATACCCTCAATTACTTAAAACTGAGAGGGCAGAGTCTCAGCAATTCAATAAAAATAGAGTCTTTTTATTGTTACACAAAATCAGAACATGACAATTAAACACTTAAGTGAAGATGAGAGATGATCTCTCTTCCCCCAGCGTGAAAATGCAAACCAAACAGTGGGCTGTATTGAGGTCATATACACGTAATGCTCAAAGGCACAGCTAGATAAGTGATTACTTACACCTGATATCGCAGATTCTGCACCACCTGCAAAGAAGGAGCTTGTTATTCTGTTTCTATAGCACATCATCTTAGTTTTCTCTAGACTGAATATAGTTCAAATCCAAGTCTAATCAAGCTATTAAATTTCTGAAGCTGTAAATGAAGAATTGTTCAAAATAATTAATATTTAATTTTATAATTTAAACCATCCATTCATCCATGGCTCTGTGTTGTCTGGAGTCTGGAGATGGATGAATATACAGTCTTGGGCGAAAGTCTTAGCCAGTCAAAAACCCTTCAACTTAAATGATCTTCATGTTGATATTATGTCTGTCACGCTGTTCTGCCTTAGCCATTTCAAAACCTCTCCTAAAGTCACCTGAATATTTGCAGTAACTATCCAATATATCTACATTATTTGTTGACTCAGCCCCTAGTATACAATGCTTAGCTAGTCAATAACCAGTGCCAAAGACTTTTGCACAATACTGTATACCTACAAATACACATGGATATGATCTTTAATTAGAGAGAAACAATCATAACATGCTGTCACAGTGCAAGTTAGAAAGTGGTGAATTTAAAACGCTATTAAAAGAATTATGAATAGTGACCATTTTTTACATGGTGAAAGTTTTTACTCTTGTGCATTACATCAGCGATGTCTGAATCACACTGCAAAATCACTTTTGGTCAGGGCTGTTATGCTGTCATACTTGTCAGCAGATCTGCAGGCTTCAGAGCTGACGTTTAATCACCTCCTGACTAGTAGCTGAAAGCACTAAGCGAGGTAACCTGCTACCGGAACCATTACGTCAATGTGGATATTAAGAAATGAACTAAACACCACCTGCGTCACTCAAGAACCAGCATGAAGCACCCCTGTCTTCCGCGGGTAAATAGCGAGACTGTGTGTTTAATTGCGAAAGGGATTACAGTGTCACCACTTCAGCACACAAAGTGGAACAGAAGCACATTTACCGCAAAGGTAGACCCATGAACCTGAGGATAGAATCGTTAGAATAGAATTGTTAGATGGACAAAAGGAGGAAAAAGGTTCAAGTGGAGTATTAAACCTAGAATGCAAAGTCCAAAATGGAGATGTAGAGTAAAAGGGGATAGTATCTCACTGTACCCACAATATTACCTTGATTCTCAAAAAACTCAGATCTCCTTTTTGAGTTTTTCACAGTGATGGGATCGAATTCTACACAACAGAAAAAAACACGAACAGAAAATAAATCAGATGCTGCATACTGGTTGTACATTTTACAGAAGTGTTTTTTTTTCATCTTTTTTACATACTTCTAAAATGTTTTTGTTAAATAATAAGACATTAAAACATCAAAAATTAAACTGAAGAAAAAAATAAATGCCCAAAATACGAATCTAAAAAATACAGGAAACTTGTCAACTAAATATAAACTTATTCTAATTTATCATCCTGGCTAGTTCAAAGGATCAGTCTACTGACTTCTGCACGTTACCTTTGCTTGTCTTAGTCAGTGACTCATCCCGCAAACCACCATTCAATCCCTTATACGTTTTGTCCTACAGAGAAAAATAATCATCATAAAACATTTCAGTGTAATTTAAATTGCAACATATCACTTTCAGAAAATATTTACTAGTATATCCAAAATGCAGTAATTTAAACAGAAAATAGCATCATTTAAAAACACTTTTGAACATTATTTGCTTTATAAAATCTGTACTTACATTAATAGGCTTACTGCTGAGATCGGCAGTTTTGATGGAAGTTTCTGAAGAATCAGTATGTGCTGCATCCATACTGGTCAGATTGATGGTTTTATGGCTTTTAAATGGCAGAGAAGGCAGGTCTCTGTCCCAGTCTGAATTAAAAAGATGTTCAAAATCATACAATTAAGGTTGATATACAAAATAATGAAAAATCAGTGCAGGACAGAAAGGCAGCAGTGATCTGATATCTGTTATCAGAGGACAATGGGGACAAGTTGCCAGCATTCAAAAGCATTCCTTTTCTGCCAGGATTACCAATACTGCAAGGCTTGAAACACTATTTTGACCCAAATTCAGCTTCATAAAGCTGTAACTTTGACATTGAATCACACACATTTTTAAGTACAACAAAAAGCGTGCCATAATTTGGAGTAATTTTGTGGTAGAAACAAATTTAGGGCAATAAGCTGTGTCAATTTATGTAGCAGTATTTGTGAACTAGTTAGTAGAAAACTACGTGATTAAGAGCCATATCCCACAGAATATTAGTGACACACAGACTCGATTTTCATGTTAATGTCATACGGATGAGCGTTAAAGTTAAAGTTACCAGCTATTAGCTATTATATGGGCAGGTCAGGATGCCTGTGTTTTATGAGGGCAGAGGAGCTCGCACTGAATATCAAGTATGCCAAGCCCCTGTGGACTTAGACCTTTAGGATAAAGAAGGTTGAAAGGCACTCGGTTACGGAAGTGTTTCCCAACCCGGTCCTTGGGGACTCACAGACGGTCCACATTTTCGCTCCCTCGCTGCTCCCTGCGGGTCCCTGAGGACTGGGTTGGGAAACACTGACTTATGGCATTATCTGTGTCACTGGCCTGCAGTGTTAGCCGACTTACTATTGTTGCCATGACGCCGGATGTCGATGACCAGACTCCCCTGCTGTAGGGCTTTCTCCATATTGGCCTTCCACTGCAAGTAGCTCATGTCCGACACTGGCTGCCCGCTCACAGTCAGGATCTCATCACCCGTCTGCAGGTGACACATTTCTGCAGGGCTGCCTGTTGGGGCACATCACCGATCACATCGCCACCAGTGGCCACTTCAACAACATTTCCAAGGAGAGCCTCTTCTGTGAACAGCAATGCTCTCGGCGCTGGGAGCATGTTGATACAGCATTTGTATTTAGCTATAATCACTCATAGTCATTGACAATGTATGGCTAGTTCATCAGTTATGATAAATAGATCATTGGTATGTTCATTCTGATGTGCACTTACATACTCAAACATAATGTGTTTGATTAGTTATAAAAAATGATATGTGTAGATTTTAGATATAAAGCAAAACTGCAAATCATAGCTTATTTCTCTCTGTGCTGCTGAACAATTCTCCATAAATTTACATGGAAGAGAAAAAGATATTAACACAGCAAACTCATAATGAATCCTGGCATAGAGAAGCCAAAACAACATAATTCAAGATAATATTCTGAATTATGTGTAAAGAAAATTCCAAGTAACAGAACTTGTTGGGCCTTGTGTAAGACTTGCATTTTTATGCTTTATAGAAGGCATACAAAAATTTTTTGCACAAAAAAATCCCGAGAACACAATTCTTTCGTTAGCCCGACGTCGTAGCCACCAGCCACTCACAGATAACGGGGTCGTAAAATAAAGTTTACCAGGCTGAATGCTTTTCACATGCACCCCAGTGGAATCCCAGTCAGTCTGGAAGCCAAAGTCACGGCTGCTGTTTGGTCTCTGGTTCAGGCTGATTCTCATCTCGCTGTATTGCTCCTGTGCCACAAAAAAAAAAAAAGATGCTGATGATGATTCAGTATCATCCACGTTCGGCATAAAACAGATTCTTCAGTGTAACATTAAGTTTGCCATTGAGTCATATGTCATATGTTACATTATACATGTAAAAAAAAACAATTGTACATTTGTAGGGAGAGAGGAAGTACATCTACATCAGAAGTGCCCAACCTATTTTAACTCAAGATCTATTTTTCAAGTGGCCAGTGTGCCAAGATCTACCAGTTCAAATAGGGAGCCATAGCTATTACTCTATTACTCTATTATTACTCTAGTTATTGCCTTTCTACATAGTTAACATGCACACAGCAAATCCAGACAAATCCAGGTAATTCTCCAAATTGAAAAAGTGTAAATAAATCTATTTCTCTACCCTTGTGGGACCGCTGGCACTGGAAAGATGCAGCTGGGTAATAAATTAACTGCTGTGCTGCTAACTGACTTTTCAGTTCTCGCACTTTTCGGCTGCGTATGGCTGATTTAGCAGAAACTCGGTCTCGTAGCTCTGTGCATCGCTTTGAAACGCCGCTCCAAATTGCCCTTCTTCAGTAAAGCCACGCTCGCATTGCATAAAAGACGTATGGACTTTGAATGTGAATTAAAAAAATTAAATAATCCTCTTCCCACTTTGAATGGAAATGATGCGTTTTTGATCTTTTGGCTTCTGACATGTTTGCCTGCTAAATGTTTATAGCACACGATTAGCTACACACTGAAAAATGGGGGCGCAAGCGCCTGGACCCTTGCAACGCACTTCGCGATCGATTGAGAATTACACTACGATCGACTGGTTTGGGTAACCATGATCTACATGTTTAGCAGCTACTTTTACCCTAAGGTATGAACTTTTTTGAGAAATCAAGGTCAGCCAGTCCCTGGAGCAATCGGGGGTTAAGGGTCTCAATCAGGGGCCCAATGGTGACATCACTCAATCAGGGGCCCAATGGTGACATCACTCAATCAGGGGCCCAATGGTGACATCACTCAGTCAGGGGCCCAATGGTGACATCAGTCTGCCAACCACGATATCCGAGTCTGCAACCTTCCGATCACAGTCACAGGATCCTACCAGCTGAGCCAAACACTGTCCCCTGTCATTAGTTATCGGATTAAAACTAAGAAAAGGTACTGATGAAACACTTGATCCAGAAGAACTTTAAATACTCACCTGTGAGGAGCTGCTGTCTGAGATAACCTTGGGTGGCGTCACCACTTTAGCCCGGTTAAAATCACTGGCAGTCTGGTGGACGCTGTCAACAGTGTCCTCTTCCTCATCATTTTCCACTTCTTCGTTGTCACTGGACTGTGAGTGAGTCTCGTCTTCAGGTACCATTACTGGACTATGCTGGTTGGGTCTGGATGATTTCTGGACTCTCTCCCCATTAGGGAATCTGTATGAATCGTCCATCTGAAAACAGCACATAATAACTATCCAATTTCCTGAGACTACCACTGAGCTTTACCTAGGATGTTATAGTCTGATAAAGGCCATTGGTATCTCACTAAAAGCATCCTGGCTTTTTTGTTACTAATGCATTCCATCTTGCTTGATGTTTTTCTTCTTTCAAACATTCTAATGTTTCATAGATCATGTGATTAGTCTTTTGTCACACAGAATTATTTATATGTAATATAGTCTTTAATTTTAACAATAAAAAGGCATAGGCCATAGTTTAGCTATAAATTATACAGTAATAACAATAAAAAAGCTATGCAATAGTCATAATGATCAAGCAAGGAGACCCAATGTTTCATGGAAGAGGGGACAAAAAGTAGGTCTTTGATTTTTCCAAGTCCTGTTTGAAAGGCTCCTCCCTGGAGCCTGACTGAATATGACTGAATAAACACACTTACAGTGTAGGATCTTGGCATGGAGGAAACTTTGCTGGACTGGCTCCCAAAGGGCCTGGGAGCAACTACAGACGTGATCCGTAGGCTGTCGGACCGCTGGTAGCTCCTGGGGAGGGAGGCAGTGACCTGGGAGACTCCTGCTTTTCTGTCTGTCGAACTGTCTTTGTAGTAACTGTTCCGTACTTCTGTCGGCTTGTCAGTGCATGAATCAGACTTGTTGTCATTGCTCTTCTCTTCAAATGAGCTGTTGGTCCAGCTGGAATGGTCAGAGTTGGTATTCTTGATGGTGCTGGAGTCGGCCCAGGCGGAAAACGGGGAAGGGGACAGCTTGGTGGGATTCGCTCTTCTAGGTATTCCTCCAGTCAGTTTCTCTTCCCGAGCTGAGGACGAATGCACAGGGGCGGAGATCTTTGGAAGATCCCAGGACCTTGCTGGAGCGCGTCTGTTTTCCTGCTGCCCAAACAGGGCATCGGAACTCTCCAAGAGGGCACTGGAACTTCTTGAAGAGTGGCTAGCCGATTTCTGTACGTCAGGCACAGACTGGGACATGTTTGAAGAGGCATAGGAACTGTCCACAGTGTAACTGCGGGCCAGTGGATTTCTGAGTTTAGGAAACTGCTCACTGCTATCGTCACCCAGTCTTCTGCTCTCTCTTTGTGATGAAAAAAAAAGAAAGATCAGAGGAAAGACACTAGTTATCCAGACATTAACTACTTTTCCTGCATCTCTTCCACATACACATATCTGAGAATATTTAAATAGAATTATGTTTTTCTTTGATCTTCATGATAATTTCTTTTTTCCCTGTACCATCTCATGCACGAATCACATATGACTGTTTGATTAAAATGTTCTAATGTGCTAAAGTCACAAGACAATCAAATAATGGGCTGAAGCTTCAAATTCAACGTGAACAAAAAATGTACACTGCAGTAACCGTCCAATTAAGATTCACGCTACAAAAATACAGTAAACCGTATATAATCAGTGTGACTGTGACTCTACCTCTCCTCCTGCATCTCACTGAAGGTCTTGTAGGTTCTGGTGCCCGGACCACTGGTGAGTTGCTCAATTTGCTCGCGTTCCTCCTTCTTCTTCACGATGTCAGAATTGACACTTCTGCGTCGGTTCTTCCATTTAGTCAGATCCTAAGAAAGGAGGACATGAATTGACTTAATTCATTCAAGAACTCAATACGGTATTGATTAACCAAACAGGGTGGGGTAGTGGTCAAGTCAACAAATACGAGGGTATATTGGATGGTTGCTACAACTACTGGGGTGACTTTAGCAGAAGTTTTAAAATGGCTGAGCTGCCACACTTTGACAGACATAATGTCATAATTTTACACCAACATGAAGATCATTTAAACATTATTTCTTTGACTGGCTAAGACTTTTGCAGAGCGCTGTATATGTCACATAGCGCTTCGCAGCGGAAAAGCTCACATCTTGCCACTTGTCCTCGTTCTCCTTGATCTTGCCGCGCATCTCCTGCAGCGCTTCAAAGCTGACCTGCCGTAAAATGGTGGGATCCTCAACAATGTCACTCAAGGACTTGCTCCTGTTGGATCCATGAAACAAGATGATGTCAAATTACATGTCTTAGCTTCAGGCGATATAAACGGACGGATTCCTGTAAAGACCCTGATACGACCTCTGACCCTTATTTGTCTCATCCCTAATAAACCTGTTTGCCCAGAACCCTCTATCTTGGTCTTGTGTCATGGTACAGCTGGGTAGGGGTAAAGGTTGTCATTGTTGGGATTAGGGTTTTTCTCAGAGAAATGAAAGGATAGTCCCCATAGAGATATGAACACAAACATGTGTGTGTGTGTGTGTGTGTGTGTGTGTGTGTGTGTGTGTGTGTGTGTGTGTGTGTAAAATTTGTCTGCCTGTATTGTGGTCTCTTCCTCCCTTCCAAAACATGCAATGAGACAACTGTCATCTCTAAACTATCTGTACTTGTGTGATGGTCTGGTGTCCTGTTCAGAAAGTACCCCAAGCTTGCATCCAATGGTTTCTATGGTAGGCTTTTTAAGATGGATCAATGTCCTTCATGATACCAGAAAGCCATGTTTATGATTGATTCCAGTTATTCTGCACCTTCTTCCAACATAATACACCCTCAGCTCTAGGCCAGCAAGGATTAGTCAGATCTGAGTCACTGTAACCAAAATATGAGCACATTCACACAACTTGCACTTCACTGTAACTATATACTAATTCATCAGCTTCATATCACATATGCAGCATGTGCTATATCATTTATAAAAAGTGAAGCCAAAAGCGTCACTCAGAAACATAATTATTCAGCAGACAGCATGTTTGTGGGGGTGGGGGGGGGGGGGCGCTGGTGACTATTCTGCTGATCAGCCCACAATGGCTGACAGCAAATATCACCTGATGTTATCAATCCTCCTGCAACCCAGGTTCTGAACTCTTCTTCTTTTCAATTAACTATTAAACATTTTTAATTTTTTTAATCTTGTGCTTCTTGGCATTATATTGATCCTTTCAAGGGGGTGGGCCACCTAACCCATGTTGGGGAGGACACTGTGAGCTACTTCAGGTTTTACAAACTACTTTAAACCTCAGGTCCAAAACTAAGCAAAATATCTCTTTAAAAAAATCAGTTATCCAGCTTCCGGTAGCCAGCAGGAAAGTCATTGCTACACCCTTGGAGATGCACCAGGGAGCACGAGGAAGCCACCAAAGAAACAGACCAACCTGCCCTTAAAAATAAAAGACAGATACAAAAAATATTGTATAGCAACATAAAAATGCACTATTCCCATTTTGATGGAATAAAAACTTTTTAATGTAGTTGGTAGATGTAAATGGTGAAATATATTGGAATATATTTCCTTCATGACCTGTTTGCAACATATATTCAGAAGACACCTGACTTTCACTCCTCAGCACCTACAAAAACACAAATCTCAGAAAGGTGGTGGGGACCCATTTTCTGAGCGAACTGTTGGATCTGGGACTGTTAAGGTGTGAATGGTGACACCCCCAAGCTACCACTGATTTCACGCAAACCGGAAATCCTGCATACTCTTCTACAACAGCTGCTGCTGGGATTCAAGCATTTAGATTTGCCTGTATCCTGTATCAGGTGTCAAAATCACAGGCAAGAACTTATGATGGGATGTAGCTTATTATCACTGGGAGACTTTCTGTTAGTCCACATGAGAGACACATTTCCTGGAAATGACACATTATCCAGTTCTGTCCTGCGAGGCCAGTGGTTCCCAATTTGGTCCGCGGGGGGCCAAAGACAGTCCACTGTTTGCAAAAGTGTGGACTGTCTGGCAGGGAGCTGGGAGGGAGCAAAAATGTGGACTGTCTGGGCTTCCCCAAGGACCGGGTTGGGAATCACTGTGCTAGGGGAAGCTGAGGAAAAGGCACGACTGTCCAAGGGACAGATCCCACTTGCTAGGGAAAACTATTCTATTCTCCCAACGAACTGAAGACACGAAAGCACAGAAGTATAAGGATCTCTGGTAGAGCTATTCTGTCACTATGCTGCAAGGCAGAGTAAATTTCATACAAACAAGACACAACGAAGTTTGCTTGTGTATTTCATTAAAAAAATAGCCGAATCAACCTTGAACCGTGAATAGGACAGTAAAATGTTCTGCAGTAATTATTGGGTCGCTGAACCTGGAGTTTCAGATAGACAGGTGTTACGCAATACAGTGCAAATAAGCAAACATGGAACAGGAGTAGGATCCCACGGCAAAGGCAGCAGACAAAATGCGGAATCACATTGGCTGCTTGTACTGAGTTGTGTGTGTGTGTTACTTGTATGTTGAAGTGAAACAATAAGACGAAATTAATCAGGCAGACAGGGGTCACCTGGAAAATGGCTTCTCCTCTTCTGAATCCAAAGCATTGCCCCAACTCCTCCGGTTCTCTTCATTTTGCTCAATGCGCTTCTTTCTCAGTGGCGCTGGAACGTAGCCCGATGACTTGTCCTTGCCGGGGAGGAACTGGTTGAACTGGGTGCTGGCCTTGGGCTCGACCGTGAGCGAGCGTCGGTACTGGAGCGTGTTCTTGTTCTCTGCCATCCTGGATCCCAGCTCCGCCTTGCAGCCTAAGGGCGAGGAGGACACATGAAACTCAGCGAGAACAGCAAACACTGTCACTGGCACGCCTTGCTGGAGAGACTGAGCGAAACGAGCGGCAGTAGCGACACTGGCACTGGTCTGGGGCCCTCAGACGCCAGTGCGCCACTGCAGACATCGCGGGCAAACCGTGAGAAATAGCTTTCATGTTCATTTACGGGAGAGTGTGGAATGTAGTGCACTGTGTGAATGTGGCACGAGCCAAGTAAATACACAGAAGCCAGTATGATTCACCATAGAACGGCACCCCACACACGAGGGCAAGAGTCAGGAATTCTGCAGAACTGTCTCTTTGGTCGGGACATAAATGTACACAACAAGTGTTTTAGAGGAAAAGGCAACAGGAGAATTCTAAATTAATATTAATATTTGACTACTGAGAACAGATCTATTAGCAAACATGTTAACAACAGACTTTAAACGAGAGTACAGATGCAGTAGATTGTTCCTAGTACGTGTGGAACTATATACTATATACTACGTAGTAACTTACAGTATTAACACTCTGCTGATCGCCTCTAGCTCACACCACTGAAGAAACATTGACAGAAACTCTCCACTAGAGGGCATTATTCATTTAGTAAAAGGCAGCAGGAGTTCTCAAGTCCCATTCGCTCCGTGGCCAGTAATCCAGGGGCCCGAGGAGGGCTTTGGATATTGAGGAAGGGTCGGTTAATTTGGAAAAATCATATAAGTATATTATCAAGTCACGTCATTTTCTCGACCTTTCACAGTACTCATTACCTTCCGGAATTCAGGAGGACAAAAGCTATCGCCCCCAGCATTCTGAGAACAACAGACAAAAATGATCAGATTGTAATCTTTTTTGACAACTATGATAGACACATTATAGGTCAATTCAGCACTTTACGCCTGTTATACTTTATTATTTATGGACTAATAGCAACTAAATAATTATTACAAAGTCTATCCATCATATTTTATAAAAAGCAGTCTGATGTAGTGATATTGTTAATATATTAACTGCTACTAAAGCTTATTTTCCTTCTGTGCTGTCATATACCCACCCTCAGATTTACATCACAGCAGAAGTTATGTTAGGAATCTAACCTTTCACTTCAGTTAATGAATTATTCCGAAATAGTTCATAGTCAATTACCTCCGAAAAACAGCTTGGGGAAATGAAGGTTTACAGTAACAGCTTGTGTTTTGAGCGTTACAGACAACAAAAAAAGGGTACCTCAGCAAATATACGATGCAAAGCTGGGGTACATTCTGGAGAGTACGCCAACGCACTGCAAGGCATGCACACATGTACTCACACCAATAAGGGGCATACAGTATTTTCAGACTCCCTCAGTGCCCCTCCCTCCATGTACGTGTGTAATGAGCGATCTGTGAGATGAAAATTAACTTACGTGTGCATCACTGGACTGCGAGAAGAAAATAATGTACAGTAAACATGCACAACACGAGGAGATCAAGCAAACTCAACAAGCAGAGGCAAGATTCAAACGATCAACTCTGCAGGTAGAAAGCAGCATCGCTCACCACTGAATGAGCGTCTTGCCTCCCCGTGACAAAGTGGGGTTGGCAATAATCAGCTGTTTACTCGAGTAACAGAGTTGCCAACTCTCACGCATCTGGCGTGACACTCACGCTTTCAGACTCTCACGCTGACGCAAGAAATCTTATGGCACAATTATATTATTCCATTATAAAATTAACATTAGCTGCATCAAAAGCATTGGGGTGGTTTGCAAACCCTACAGACTATTTACAAGTTAATGAAACTGTTACATCCAAGTAAATGTGCACAGACCTGTCTTTATTTGAAAATTTCATGCCAGCCAATTGACGAGAGTTGTTGACACAGGAGTCATATGGTGATTGTAATATGAAATCATTCCCTGTGACATGATAGCTGTCAATGTGATGCATGTAGACAAAATGGGAGGTGGTCAGAATCTACCTGTGACCACAGTCTTTACTGAACATGGGGTACATTTCAGGTGTGCCCTTTGTGACGGGTCCTGTCGACATAACCTGCCTCTTCTCTGAATGGAAGGGAAACCACAAAGCTGGAGGCCATAAGGGGAATGTTCTACATGTCAGATCCAAAAGAACAATGTCTGGCACCTTCTCAGTATCAAGCCAGGGCAAATAACTTTGATCCACCCATCAAAATAATACAACTAAAAGAAATTACATTCCAGATCAAATTAAAACAAATTGCTTGTTTTGCTTTGCTGTGAAAGATGAGTGCATGTGTATTATAAAACAAGCACAGTCTATACATTAGTAAACAAATATCTCCAGCATTAATTTCACCATTGATTGATTTAATTCACATGTTCCATCCATGGTACACCTGCCTTATAATACACAAACGGATCACACCTTCAAGTTCCGTGGTAGTACAAGAACCCTGGACAGTCCAGAAGTGCCAACTAGGACCAGTAACAAGCTTTAAGATGCTTCTCGCAGAACAAAGATCACCAGTGAGTTTTTTTATCTGTCAGATTCTACAGAACACTCAACATACAATCCTACTTGTCAAAATGACTAATTAAAAGGATGACGATTATTATTATTACTATTGTTATTAAAAAGGCTTGCTCATCTATAAAAATATGCCTTGTCACTAGCCATAGAACAAACTGAAGACATTCCAGTTACACCCACCTCTTTCTAAGTCCCTAGCTCCTCCTTATCAGTGCAGGACGGCAGCTATTCATAGATGATCAGGGAGAGGCCTGTCATTACCAGCCCAGGCGGTCGTGGGGCACTGGCAAAGCTGCCTTTTATGGTTAAACGTTTGTACCCAGGGCAGAAATTATCACCTGTTTTACACGCTAACCTGTTACACCATCTAATGGCATGCTGACAGTAGGAGCCAGGAAAGAAAGCTTTGTCATTTCTATACGGCCATTCAGCGTCACACCAAAAATGCTAATAGATGTTTTCTGTCAAAAAAAAAAGCACAATAGGAATGTACTGCAGAGAGAGAGAGACAAACGGCATAGCGCATCATACTGCCGTATTTCACACGAATGCAGCCGTCTCATACTGTATATGCCTTTCATTAGCTCATTAAAAGGAAAAAAAAAACAATTATAAAGCAAAGTCAATAATCTTCAATGTGACTTCACAGTGGTTTTAATATATATGGGAATATATTTCTTAATTTGTATGTAAATGTGTTCCTTAATTTTAAGCACATATTTTAACCTCATATTTTCCCCAAGTGCCATGACAGTTTACAGGGTGGCATTCAGAGAAAGTATTTGTACTCGTTCTGTGACATATGATTTCCAACCTTAGGACAATATGGAGGGTCAGCACTTACCAAAGTAAGTTAAAAGTCTGCTTAAACTGAATGAAATATCCAGTATCAAATATATAACACATTGCAAAGGCACCTATATCTCTAATGCTAATCCTATAAAACTCTTTCAACATCAAATAAAGAAATTCTCCAGCCTTTTCGATAGTGACTATAAAATGTCTTATTACAAAATACACAAAAACTGAAACCACTAAAATAGACAATGCTGCTGAATTGTATGGGGTTTCTTGACATATCTGTCACACTGAAATTTACACAAATTTTCAAATGCAAATACGCACAGACTAAGGATGTGAGTGAAACATCTTTACTTTCTACGCCTGTGAAGCAGTCTGCACCTCTGTGAAGGACTTGCTAACGTATCAATCAGATTCATCTGGCAAACTACACAAAATATTAACACTACCAGTACAGAAACTTACTTAAAAGGATTCATTGTATTGTCATATATATGACAACAATTATATTGCCTTGTTATTGTCCCGCGGACAGACTGGAATCGCATGACATAAATCAAGAAATTACTTTGAAACGTTTGACATGTTTGTTCGCTCTGGTTCTTAAAATTTGAACTCTATGTACCTGTATATTCCTCGGTGTTACTTAAAAATGGGAGGGTGCAGCACAGTGTTTGTGACAGAGTAGCAAATACTTTACTGCCTGACTGAGCTGGTTTCACTGGCCAAACGAATTAATAGTTCGAGCAAAAAACAGGAACACTGCAGTAATTCACCATGTCACAATAACAGCAATTTGGTCAATGATAAAGTAAAGTCTCACATGCATACAATTCATCCCTTTGTGTCCTCAGTAAAATGCATTGTAACTGTATGATAACAATGCTCCTAAAGTCAAACAAAACTCAACCAGACCCGCGGGCCTCTCTTCCTCTAATCTCACTTAAAGACACACCTGTGAGAGAGCTGGACAGGTTGATCAACATACCATGTTGTTTCATGGGAACCTATTCCGTGCTGTTTGTGTAAGAACCAAGCACTAAAATGAATTAAAGCTGCACCTGAAGACAAAATCGGTATTGTGAATATTGCTTTGCGAATAACCTTCTGTATATAGGTCTGCCACAGTGGATATGCTGTTGAAAATCACCTCAGTAAATTGTCTTGTGTTCTTATAAAAGACTACAGCCCCAAGATATAATGATCTCTCGCCTTATATGTTAGTAAGAAGGCAAATTTCATTGTTCAAGAGGAACAGACAAATTCTGATAGTGACAGACGTAAGTTATTCTAACTAGAAAACACTGAGGTGAGGGAATGTTTTGAAATTTGCTTGCTCTGCCATAATTTAGGAGACTTACCTTACAGCGACTTCAGTGCCAATACCATGCAGGTCAGACGCAGGACATAAATCGCGCTATAGCTTCTGTCAATCCCAGCTCTCCACAACCTCAGAAGGGGGAAATGCTCACTCAGTAACTGGCTGGCAGATACGGGATAGGCTTCTTTGTACATAAAGCAAAGAAGATCGGAGCTGGAGGTGGGTCAGAGCCGGAGGGGAGGGGCATCGGAAAAAACAAACGGACGCAAAAAACAAAACGGAGGACAAGACTGAGAGTGAAGGCCTGGGGAGTAGCGATGATAGATAGTGATCCCCCGCCCAGAGCTATGCAAAGCAGCACACAGAGACACGCACAGGACGCGCACACACACAGACACACGCACACACACACAGACACACATACATACGCACACCCAGACACACACATAGACACACACAGACACACATACATACGCACACACAGACACACACACACAAAAAACAGACACGCACAAACAGAGACACTCAAAAACACAGAGAGACACACACACACAAACACACACACACACACACACAGACATACACAGCCCCTGGCATTTAATACCCAGAAACTTTAACCGCCAAAGGCTATACATAGGGGCTATACCCAAATCTGAACAGACATTAAATTATTCTGCAAATTTGCAATTCAAAATATGCATACCATACAGTCATCAGATGTTACCATTAAAAGAAAGTGAGTGGAAAAATATTTGAAATTGACTATTTGAAAATTGAGGTAGTTTGTCGTCATGCCGGAGGTTATTTACAGAATATGAATATGAATAATTTAGCATTCAAAATTCAAAATATATAGATTGTTTTAAAATTGTAATGATTAAGTTTCGTCTCAAATAAAACCTCAACGGTGTATTGCAGTAATATTTTTGTTGGAACAGAAAAGAGGCTGGCAGAATGTGAAGGACAAGAAACGCCTTAAGTTTAAACAATAAGTGTTGCTGGTTCAGCCCCTGCTATTGTCTTAAATGGCAGCAGCAAGTGGTACAACATCATTCCAGCCAACAAAAAGCTGTCATCTGTGCATGCAGAAAAGAAAAAAAAAACCATATGGGCTTCTCCACCTATGTCAGACACACCTAGTGTCACTGCCTTACTATGCAGGAGTGTGATTTACCAGACTCGGAGGTATCCATTTAAAAATAACAGCACATTACAACTCTATATGTCATACTTTCTCTATAGCAACAACAACAACAACACACACACACACAATTCAGTGTCATGACATAACTTCAGTGATACCTACCTGTAATATTGCATTCTTTCGAGATTGTGTTTCTATGCTTCTGACCTCAGCTTCCACACCTAAAATTTGTGCATTGCAACATCTCTTCCCACTCTAGTGAAGGTTGAAACATTGGTCATAGGTCACACCTTTATTACCAGATTTATTACGAATGAGCCATAATTTCGCGGTACCTGCAGCAATAGGAAAACTCCGTCACGCCATATTGCATTACGTGTTTCCTGCACCGAATATAGCTGTTCTCCATGCAAATGACACAAGGACATTCCGGATACTCACACACTAAACTTTCTTCGATTTAGACTGAAACATTTTTAACCCAGAAATGATTACACAACTACAACAGCGTTATCATTCACCACATTTCAGAAATGCATCTGATCTCTAATAACACATGATGGGTCATGTTAAGTCTCTTAGGTTTTCGCAATGTTAATATTCCTCGAGCCTGTCCCTGACACTGTGACACATACTTTTAAAAACGACTTTGCGAAATAAAAGCTTTAGTTTGTAAAATATAACCTTTACTTTGTAAAATAAAAACTGTATACCTACTTTTGGCTCACCTTGTATATTGACTCTGATTTCAGTCCTTTAATTCCAATAGCGGAACCAGAAATCATAGCGTGGGTCAGTCCCATAACAATTCACTTGGCGACAAAATCACAGCACAGACTCAATTACATTTTTATCTTTACATTTTCAATTACATGTTTAGCTCAACAGCACATTTCTGATCTAACCACGCAAACATTCGCGTTTTCCCGCATCGCACTGCAGCGCTGAATGATCGGGCCTCTATATATTTAATCAACTAAAACATGCAGAACTGCAAGCATTTATGAGCATGTTTTTTAGTTTAGCTTTGGATTTTGCGATTTAAATAAAAATTTCCACTACTTGTTACCATGGGCGTAGGAACCTGGGGGTTCCCCTCCCCCCAATATTTAATTTGCTAACGAAGTAAGGGCATCTTTTCCAAGGGGTGCAAGATAAGCCTTTTTGGGGGGGGGGCTCGGCAAATTTAGCATAATCGGCAGTGATTGAAAAGGGACACTCAGCAAGTCAAAGTGGGTGGTGCTCAGATACCCCTATTTACATTTACAAAGAAATACTATTAAACATTGATATGCATAACATGAGGGAGAGTGCGCCCGGTAACATCGCCTGTGTCATACAGAATGCACAGCGAACAACACAAAATATTACAAATTCAATGGATCGCGTTTGGAATTTAAACTATAAAAACTATAAAATTGTTGTACTGAATTGAAACTGTTTTCTATACTATTGTATAATTAGTATGGTTTGCGGGAAGTTAAAAATGTCTC
This sequence comes from Hyperopisus bebe, assembly GCA_026777045.1. Taxonomy (NCBI): domain Eukaryota; kingdom Metazoa; phylum Chordata; class Actinopteri; order Osteoglossiformes; family Mormyridae; genus Hyperopisus; species Hyperopisus bebe. Next base: position 17,015,380 of record JAODJW010000035.1, on the reverse strand, counting down.
GTATAGTGATCTGAAACTATGCTCATTTAATAAATAACATACTGGAAAGACAAATGCATTTGCTGTTACGGCAGTGGGAAGTTCCTTGAACGTATTTGAAACGGGAAATAGAACATCCACCAGAGACTAAGATTTATCAAGCATTTTGCAGTTAATGAAAACAGAAAGTGTTCCTTAGATTTTATATATGCATCAAATAAAATATATTTAAAAACTGTCCAGTGGAATTTAATTTTTCTTATTGTTTAACTTTTATAATACAGACATATATTGACAAGTGAAGGAATGCTCATGAGGTCGGCAGGGGTGTAAGTATGAATATTCTCACTTTCTAATCAAACCCAGGTTTGATTTTGTAGCTCAGAAGGGGTAAATAAAAACATAGCCGTTAATCTTTTTTCTTTGCTAGTCTAACGTCTTCGCTCGTTTAATGAACTCCTGTAGCTTGCAACACACAACATTGACCTTTGCCATCCATATTATCAAAGGAGCCATATCATAAAGACAGTGGTGCTGTACACATTTACTCTGTGATCTTCCAGAGAGTTTATCGAACAGTAATCATCAAGACACGCGGAAGCAGTTTCTTAAAAAAAATGTATTACTACCAACTCATAAAGTACAACAATTTAAGCTGCAATAAAAGTTGTCGGAATAAAATAAGAAAAAGTACGATTGAAATGTATTTAACATCCATCAGTTGAAAATACTGTGAACTTAAATACAGTTGTGAAAAAAAACAACACAGTGACTCATCCAGATAAGCGAACAAAGCAGATTATGCTATCTCAATCACATTTATTCACATATTTATAAACATATTGTCATGAATTTGGAAATATCACATCCAAAAGTCTGCCTGGAAAGCCGAAGGATAAATTTGTCGTGCATACAGCTCATATTATTAAACGGAACATAAGCATAGCAAAATTTTAGCCTGTGATTGAATGTCGGGTGCCAGCAAGAAGGCCTGCCTTAGCGAGACGGCGACTTTTGTGGATGTCATGCTTTTCGCCCCCTGAGGGGGGGCAGTGAGATTCTGCACTGGACTGTGGTTCAATCCTGAGTCACACTACAGCACCAATGTGTTGATCCAAAAACGCCCACACGGTGGGAACAGACTCTGGCTGTGGTCTAATCAATGGGGCCACAAACTGCTGACTAGTCACAGACGTTTGGCATCAGAACCTGAAGTGTCAGCCCAGCTCCTCCAAACACAGACTCTGGCGGTCAGGTTCTAGGTACAGCTGTATTTCTGTATATTAAACTGTGGTTTCACTAACTTCGTCACCATTAACACCATTTCTATAAAATCATTTGGATGTGTTTGTTCTGATAATTAGTCTGAAGACTTTCGCACTTAGAACAGCCTTCTGGATCCTCGTCAGACCACCCTTCTGACTGTCGTAGACGTCCTGTGATCTTTGTCGTCTGTTCTCATCCTCTTGGCCCTACCTTCAGCCATCAACACAGTGAACCACCAGATTCTCCTTTCCACTACAGTATCTGTACTGTATGTCTCAACTTAGCATATTATGGACTGCTGTGCGATGATGTCAGTCTCCAAGAATTGTGGGGAGAAGACATATCTAAGTGGCATCAGGTAACAACTGGTATGCCCCAAGGTTTGGTCCTTGGCCTTCTGCAGTTCTCCTTGTACACCACCTCTCTAGGGGTGAACATTCAGTCGCATGGCTTAGCCCAGTGTTTTTCAACCTTCTTTGAGCCACGGCACATTTTTTACACTTAAAAAATCCCACGGCACACCACCAACCAAAAATGTTAGAAAATGACACTCAGTAGACTAGTAATGACAAAACAGTCGCAATTTTTGTATACTCACTCAGTGTGAAGCCTGAGCCTGTTTGGATGAACACAAAGCTGATATTCTGGCAGAAATTGAAGACAGACACGCACAAAGCTCCTCCTCAACAGCTCTCAGTCTCTCTCTGTTTTTAGTTTTTAAATGAGTCAGGCTTGAAAAACTCAGCTCACACAGATATGTCGTGGAAAATGGGACTACAGTGATCCCCCGCTAATTGCGGAAGATGCGTTCCACACCCATCAGCGATAGGTGAAAATCCGCGATATAAAAAGACAGTATAAACATTCTTTTTATAGTTTAAGCCTTAAAATACCTCTCCCACACACTTTAAACACATGTAAACTTATTAAAACAACACATATGATATGTGGATGTCGGGTTAAGGATATGAGTAACATAATAATAATAATATGTAATATATACATATGTGATTCCATTTTAACAATGGCTTTATTTCCGAGGAGTTGCCATCCTCTTAATTCCTATTTGACTAAAGGAAAGTGATGCGGTGGCTCTTATATTCTTTTCATCCTTCTTGATGTATCATATCATCGATTCATTCATAATGGCGAGCGACGTCCGCGTAACGCTTTCCTTCCTGAAGCATATGCAGGAGTTTTACCTTTTGAATGGTCAAGGTCTTTCACTGGCGCTTAGGCTACTACTACCAGAAAGCTTAGAAGATGCAGGACGCTTGGGAGCCATCGTAGGGCTTAAAACCAAACGAAAACAATCGGACCACAAGCAAGGTACGCGATACGCAGAGAACTGTGACGTTACCTGCCCGTGATATAGCGGGGGATCACTGTAATGTTGAAATATCTTTGTTTGTTTAGAATACATAACTATTACAGCACAGACACTCGACAATGGCATATTATTTGCAAATATTAATATATTTTCAAAAGTCTTTTAGACCAATTAAGTGAAATTGGATAATTTCCCACGGTACACCTTACAATCTCTCACTAGTGTGCCGCGGCACAAGTGGTTGAAAATCACTGCCCTATAATTTAGCGGTGAACATATCCCACTTTTTCAGTCCCGGTACAATCCCAATACCTGAACAGAGGGTATCGACCGATATGAGTACTGATGCAATGCCAGAGCTCTGTTTAAACTGATAAATACAAATAAAAAATATCTGCCAAAAACCTTTATTAGGCTACTAAACACGTAGATAATGTACTGTTCCACCTGGTTTGTGCATCTTGTTTTAAGTGTTTTTGAAACATTTGCAGTTCGCCCCACAATTTACAGTCTCCCACTGGCAACAACGTCACTTACACTTCGTTGCGATCGCAGCCCCTCGTGTATCTCAAGCTGAAGCGTGTGTGCAAACAGCCCAAGCTACCGACTCCTAAATCATACATTGCTTTTTTTTCATATTACTCGTGTTGTCTCGCAGAATTCCATGATTTTTTTGTGAGGTTTTCCACTATACGCTACTCCCACCTCTGAAAACTTTGTTTCTATAAATATTGCAAATCGCTGTGGTATTAGTTGCTGTTTCAAGTGTAAAGTAAGCATTTGAATGGAAGGAATTGAAGTAAATTCTCTTATGGGAACTGCTGTTATTCTGTGTCATTGTTCCTTTTTTATAGGACATTTTTTTGGGTTGATTTATTTATATTTCCCTAGAAAATACAACCATTCCTGATTCAAATGAAGTCAAAGATAACATGACCATGGGAACAACGTTAGTAACCAATCCAGATGGAGGATTTCTGGTATGGGAATTAATGCAGAACTATTTGCATGTGCTTTTAATTCTGTATATTATCCTTGAAAAACATAATCTGTCAGTTTGGAGGCACTGGAACATTGTAACAGAACACCACATCAGAATAGTAGGTGTACTGTAGGAGGTGGAGATGCTGTTGTTACATATTAAAATTGTGATGTTACATATTAAAAATGATCTTCTGCAGATCTACACTCAACTTGCCTGTTGCTCAACATTCTGTGTAGCTTCTCAACATTTTGTTAATTTTCCCTTGACAGGCTTGTGGGCCACTTTATGCCCGGAAGTGTGGAAGTCAGCAGTACACCACCGGAATATGTTCCAACGTGAGCGCCTCATTTCAGGTCATGAACTCCATCTCCCCTCCATTGCAAGGTATGCTGGGTGCAAGCACACCCTTCTTTGTGCTCTGGGTGTGCAGTGGGAGGTGTGCAGTCCAGTGCACACAAGTACATACCAGAAAGAGTAAACTGTTCTGCCTCCCCACCGACATTACCCGTTTAGGGAAGAGTTGTCCTTTTAGCCTTTCCATACAAGGTGCAAGCCATGACTTAAGGTAAACGCTGGCTGTTTATATGTCTCGGGGCTCTAAAAAAAGTACTGACTTGGGAAGTATACCGAAGAAGCTCTGAGTAATATTTTCTTGTCCCATAAATAAACATCGGTCACTGCTTAGAAATCATGGTTACTAAGACACAAGAGGTTTTTGTTACTGCCTGAAAGTGTAGCATAAATGTTCCTATGTGTGTCTGTGTGTGTATAAAATGTATATAGACCATAGGTCTGGGCAATTAATGAATTTTAATTTCAACTACGATTTTGTTCAAACAAAATAATCGAGAAGTCAATTATTGTGCCACATTTTGTAGTCATACTCCATTTTGTCTTCTGTTGTAAATCCAGCACCCCTTTCTAGCCCCTTTTTATTTGTTTCTCCGTTGAATTATATTTAGACTTCAAGGATATCCCCCCGTTAAAAAGTTCAATAAATGCATTGTATTTCCAAAGTCAATGACTAATCATGTAAAATAATCATGCCGTATTAGAGCAGCCCTAATACAGCTATTTACAGTAGCGGTATTATAGTTATAAGCTATTACACTTAATACATGTGGTTGTTTCTTTTTGCTCAAGTCTGTGACAATAAACTGGACATCGTGATGGTACTGGATGGTTCAAACAGCATCTATCCTTGGTCCAGTATAAAAGAATTTTTGGTGAAGTTTTTGATGAATATTGATGTCGGTCCAACACTCTCCCAGGTATAATCATTTATTATGGTCTTCATGCTGTCTCACATCCATTTCAGTTTGATTTTAGATTTAAAAGTAACAACATTATAATAACATTGCAGTATATGTCATAAATGCTGTTAATGAAATCAAAAGATAATTTAGCAATTGACATATTACCGATTGCTTTGTTATACTTTTCATATAATCACGACAATCTACTATTACACCATGTGTGGTGTACCCTGGTGATATTCATTACACCTATTGTGTCATCATTGGTTGTTAAGCAGATGGAACACTACCAGCGACGCAAAGTATTGTTGCCAATGTATCGCAACGTTACCTTATATACCTTATAACTCTTGTCTCCTGTCTCTCTCTTTTTCCCTGCCTGCTGTGTCCGACCTGCTTGTCTCACCTGCTCTGCCTGCCTGCCTCACCCAACCTCCCTACCTGTCCTTCTCTGTGGATCTCTTAATGCATCTCTCTTGGACTGACTCACCTGGCTCCTGACTTCTGGCTTTCTTTTCTTTCGGCTCCTCAATAAACATGCTGGTATCTCGCAACCAGGGATCTGCTTCCTTCTTGCCTTCACTTCACAACATGTATTGGCTCCATGGTTTAATATTTTGGTAAATATCTTTTACTCTGTTTTTAAGAAAAAATGCATCTGCTTTGGTTACCATGATAATGTCTTTCAGATACAGGTTTTAAGGTTGGTTTTAATTTGCTTTGATGACTAACAGCATGAAAATATGTCTCACAGGTAGGAATTGTGTCTTATGGTGATGAAGTTAGTCATGTCTTCAATCTCAGCCAGTTCAGTAATACCAAAGATCTTGTGGATGAAGCCAAAAAGATTCCCCAAAAAACAGGAACGAAGACAAATACATTCCTCGCAATTGAGACAGCCAGGTACTGTTTCTGTGAAGCCGCTATGCAAGTACATATTTTTCTGTGGAATATGTACACCTGACACTAGATAGAATTTTGGTAATTATGTAGGCCTGATTTTCACTGCATGATGTGCACTAATGATGTGGGACAGATACGATTTTGATCTTTAATACTCTTCAAATGATGGACAACACAGCTTTAATTGAATTATGTGGATAATTTTATTGCAGGCAAAAACAGACTTTCATGAGTATTATAAGATTGCATTCATACTGTAAGCTTATTTAATTACACCATACTAGCAACTTTTGTATTAGAATTCATTGAAACAACCAACACAATAAAAATGCAATACTTTATATTACTGGAGAACTTTTTGGCTTTCCCATCAATCATTAACTACATTACTTTGAATCTAGTAAAACGTACTATAACAAAATGTACAAAATCTTCTTGCAATTTAATGCATATATTTCCCGATTTACTAACACACATAGAAGAACATTATGCAGCTAACCAGCAGAGATATATAGTTCATATCCAGAAAGCAAAAATCTAGACCAAATTTTTGTTGAACTTACCCCTTCATGATAAAGAGTCATAGTCAAATATTGATTGAAACAAAATCTTGGTTTGGATTTTTCTTTCTGAACTTGACATAGCCACCTCTGTGAACCAGTCATTTTAATCTGAAGGTCGAACTTTTTTTTTCTTTTTTAGAAAAGAGGCCTTCACAAAGGAACGGGGAGCTCGGCCAGGCGTCAAGAAGGTCATGGTCATCGTTACAGACGGAGAATCCCACGACAATTATAAATATAAGCAAGCTATGAAGGAATGTGACGAGGATGGGATAGAGAGATTTTCAATTGCTGTAAGTATAATGGTTACAGTACAATAGCATGTCTAACTCATCTTATTTGTCATGTATCTTATCACATCATTTTTTCACGTCACACATTTTAGCCAATTAGGTATTTATTTTTGTCATTTAGTTAATTACCAAAACTAATTAATGATGTCTAATTTTATATTTTGCTCTAGGTTCTTGGTGATTATTACAGACAAAGGAAATCTGAAAAGGATATTGAAACATTTATAAAGGAGATTAAGTCCATAGCAAGTCCACCAATCCAGGATCATTTCTTTAATGTGTCAGATGAGGTGGCTTTGTTAAACATTACTGAATCGCTGGGCAGCAAAATTTTTGCTTTGGAAGGTGAAGACTCTCAATGCGTTCGTTCTATTCTTAGCCCATACATGAAACTAGCTTCTGTTTCTAAATGTGTTCCTTTTGCTTTCACTTGTTGTTGCAATTTAGTTTATTCATCCATCCATCTATCCCCCATACCACTGAATACAAATGAATACAGAAAGCATTTCTGTGATATGCCAGAGTAATGTAATTCTCACAAATCCTGTTTAGTGATTCTGTTCAATATTCAATTAAAATAGTCTACACATTTCATATGTGCAGAATGTCTTTTTGACCCCCTGCCCACAGGGGTGAAAGTATGACGATTCCAAGGGTCCGTGGGTGACAGGTCCAGTATGATATGATTTTGTGGGGCCCAGTATCTCCAGCGGTGCCCCCTGACGCCCCATTTGGCAAAGTCTTCAAATGGAATAGTAGTAAATGGAATTATAACTTGTGGAACAATACTTGATTTCAAGATTTATCTCCAACTTTACTTTTTACTGCTATTATTTGCTGCTGCAGTTTTGCTTTGCTATTTTGATATATTTTGTCTTATTTTTAGGTACAACAGGGAACCACACTACATCTTTTAAACTGGAGATGTCTCAAGCTGGATTCAGCACACATGTGTCAAAAGTAAGTGAGTACCATAGTCATAGTTTAGTATTACTGTTGTAGTTGTTCTGGGGCCTGTATCGTGAAGCAGGATTTCTCATTTACGTGGATAACTTGTCAGATTTAAGGTATTCTGGGCTAAATGTAAGTGAACAAAGATAAAGGCCACATTAAATGGGGTACCTTAAATCCCAGAAGTTATCCCGCTAAGCAATAAATCTGACTTTGTGATAGAGGCCCTTGTTACTGTATAGTGGCCCACCCCCCTTCCTGATAACAGCTTCCTCTTTGTAACTTTTTGTAGAGACCTATTCACTGAAGAATTGTGTAACTCTTGAAGTCTCAAATTCTTCATATGTCTCAGACTCAATACACTTTAACTGGGAACGAAAAATTCTGGGCAAAACTAAGGTGTCCACTTATGTTAGAATTCCCTACAGACATATTCATGATTTACATGTGAATCCTGCAAGTATGAGTTATGACCAGAGTGGCAGAGGAAAAGAGACCAGGGGAAGTCCTGCCCCATCATTGATTTGCTCTGGTTGTCTGTAGGAAGGAGTCATGTTTGGTGCAGTCGGGGCATATGATTGGAATGGAACTGTGGTAATGAAAAAAGCTCAGGATTTTATCATTCCGGGTGAAGATGCATTTCACAGCCGTGCTGTTGAGAGATATGAAGGCATGGCAGGGTACGTTGGTAAGTGCTGGAGAGTGTTGCTTGGTTTGCTTTTCACCATCAGTTTAGAGATGAGTAGATGCACAAATATATCGTCTTTGCAGATCCTACTGTAAACGCATAATTGTGTGTTGAAGCAGTGGGACCATTGCGGATTTTATGGTTTTTAACCTCTGTATGTGTTTCATTGAATGATGTTTTTTTTAATTAAGTTCTGCACTGATTTATTGACTGATCTTCAACAGAATATGCAATTATTAGACTAATAATTCTTCACATCCAAAGGTCATATACTAAGTTATCTGCTAATAATCAGTTCTTTGCTTTAAGTTGAGCAATTTTTAGGTGTACTATTAATGATTGCCATATAAACAAATAAATTTTAATTTGCATTTTTTTAGGTTATGATGTCCAATCAGCATCAAGACCCAAAGGAATATTATACATTACAGGTGCACCACGATATAACCATACTGGTCGGGTCATTGTGTATAAGCTTGATGGAAATAATATTAAAATTAAGCAAATCCTGAAAGGAGAACAGGTACATCTGTACTGTAATATTCATTTTTTTCTTTGGTTGATTTCAAAAAGCTACACAAAACGTTAAAAACAACATTCTGCAAGGGGAGAATATTTGATGAATATTTAAAATACCTTTAGTCAAAGCTGCGGAGTAAATAAACCCAACCATTTATGAGGAGGCCATACCTGAAATGATTAAATTTGGCAAATTATATGTATTTACTTTGAGAAAAATATTCGATTAGAATAACAAGAAATGGAACTATATGATAATGGGGGATAGGTTAACTTCTTCATTATTTGCTGTATTGTTCTCTCTGGTGTTCTATCTTCTGCAATCCTATAAGTAACTGAAGAAAAATGTGCAAACAGTTATTGTTCCAATGACTTTCCTGTACTGATCCCTAAAATTAAAGCATTAGGAATATAAAGATAAACATTTAATATTGCAATTAAAATATTTAATAGGTCATTCTACCTGTGTTACTAAGAAAATGTATTATGTATATTTAGAATTATATTATATCTATTATGTATAATTAGAATTATGGGGTTTAACAAAGTTATTGCAATAATATCAATAATGCAAAAATGTTTTTTTTTATTCAATGATTTGTCTGTTTTGCACATAGATTGGTTCATACTTCGGCAGTGTTCTTCAGACTGTTGATGTTGACAATGACACTTATACAGACATCCTTCTTGTTGGAGCTCCAATGTACATGGGCCCAGAAAGGGATGAACAAGGTCAAGTTTATGTTTACAAGATTAATGAGGTAGTTTTCTGCTTACCTTCTTTTATTTCTTTAAGCCTCTTTATTTTTTTATGTATTTCATCATAAAAAAACTGTTCTTTATATAATATCAGTCAAAAGTTTGGACACACAAAGCCACATCCAAAGGAGACTGATAGTGTTGACCTAGTCACCTGACCGAAAGACAGTAGGAATTGTTTACTGTGTCTAATAGTTTTGGTGGAGTTTGAACAAAAACTGAAGGCAAAGCAGCCGTGAGTGCTCTGCGTATATGTGGACCTCCTTCAGGACAGCTGGAAAAGCATTCCAGGAGGCCACCTCATGAAACTGGTATAGAGAAGAAAGTAGGGTCGGTCAGTTCACGGAGCAATTGGGGTTAAGGGTCTTGCTCAAGGGCCCAGTGGTGGGATCACTCTGCCGACCCAGAGATTTGAACCGGAAACCATCTGAGTCCCAACCCACAGAGCTGCCCCCCCCCCGAAATGTAGAGAATAGTACAAATAAACCTTTCTATGGGTAGGTATGTCCAAACATCTGACTGGTACTATATGTGTGTGTCTGTGTGTGTGTGTGTGTATTAATATCAAAGACTTAAAGCCCTACAAGCCCTGATACCTAACAAATGTTAAAATAAAATATATCTAGGACGTGTAGACCCAAGAATAAGGTTCTGGTGTCTTTTCAGACAGATATGTTTGAATATGAGATGACATTGAAGCCCATTGCTCAGCCATGCTGCACTAGCCGCTCCCACAGCTCCTGTAAGACCATCAACAAAAACGAGCCATGCGGTTCACGTTTTGGGACTGCGATCGCTTCAGTCACCGACCTTAACCTCGACGGCCTTGGTGATGTGGTGATCGGGGCACCTTTGGAGAATGACCATCGGGGGGCAGTCTATGTTTACCATGGGACAGGCAGATCTTTGAAGAAGCAGTTTGTGCAGGTATACCTGATTAATGTGCCGTCATTGTTACCTGTTTGCCATATTTGACTCACCAGTTTATCTGAACTGGGTAACATGGGACTGTAAGGGAAATTCAACACTGCAAACAACTTCATGTATACAGGACTGTAGTCAGATCCAACCCTGCAACAGTTTTTCCATTTGTGCCAAAAATACCAGGCAGTTACTATAATAGGTTTACTAATTGGTTTACTAGAAACAGGCAATGAATACATGAATGTCAATGCTAGAGGTGGATAGTTCAGGTCCAGAAAGTAAAAATCCAGACCAGGAGTTTGCTTCAGTCGACCAGTAGAGTATAAAGATTCACTGTCACACACTACTAAACTGGTTGGATAAAACAAAATCTCAAACTGGATTTTTACTTTCTGGACCAGCACTAGGGGTGGCATGGTGGTGCAGTGGTTAGCACTGTTGCCTCACACCACTGGTTCCTGGGTTTGAGTTTCCACCGGCGATGGGCTGGCCCCCCGTCCTGGGTTGTTTCCCGCCTTGTGCCCATAGCTTCCGGGATAGGCTCCAGACCCCCGCGACCCAGAAGGATAAGCGGGTTGGAAAATAGATGGATGGATGGACCTGAACTATTCACTTCTGGCAAATGCAGATTTTTTTTTCTCACTAGTCTTAATGAAACAATGAAATGCAATATGCAGTTCCATGAGTGATTATAGAAATAAACTTTTTAAAGAAATACAGACAAGAATATGAATAAATGTATGAATCATGATATGTTAGGTTTAGTGTATAATGCTAGATACCATACATATAAAATTAAATATAATATATATGAAATATGTTATATATAGAAAATGTAAAGAAAAACTGTAAAGCATTAGTTCAGAATGCCTTTCCAGTTTGACACACAGTAACTGCGGGCATGAAACATGAATGAATACAGAATGGTGGATAGATCTTCTATAAGTCTGATAATGGTGCTGGGAAGAAAGCTGTTCTGCAGTCTAGATGCTACAAGGTGGGGACAGGGGTCCCTTCTGATATCAGTGGCTGACCATAGGCTACAGGTGTTGTATATGTCCTCCATGGTAGGTAGCTGGCTTCCTTCTGGAATGCACTTTTCTTTGATGAGGAGCAGCTGGTGTACCAAAATGCAACATGTCAGAACACTCAATAAAGTAGTGCTAGAAAATGATAAGCAGCTGTTTGGGCAGGCGGACTTGCTTGAGTGTTCTCTGGAAGTACCTCTATTTATATAGTAGACACTTTTAAGTGACTTACAACGGAAGCAATTAGAGGTTAAAGGCCTTGGTCATAGGCTTAATGATGAAATGATTCTGGCAATCATGAGATTTGGACTAGCGATCCCCAGAGGCCACACACTGCTACTGTGGAGGATGGTGGAGTGGGCAGTCCATGTGAGGTCCTCTGTGATGTGATTGCTTAGGAATTTGAAACTGGAAACCCTCTTCACTAAATCACCATTTGTATAGAATGGAACAATGTCTTCACTATGTTTTCTGAAGCTGATGATGAATTTCTTGGTCTTAATGTTTATGAGTGCCAGACTTTCAAAATGGGGCTTAGATAACAGATTCGGGTCCTATTCCCTGTAGTGATCACCATTTTGTCATCCATAAACTAAGGAGAGTGTTTGTGATATGGGTGGGTACACAGTCATGGGTATACACTCACCTAAAGGATTATTAGGAACACCTGTTCAATTTCTCATTAATGCAATTATCTAATCAACCAATCACA
>JAODJW010000035.1:16955982-17003127 GCA_026777045.1 Hyperopisus bebe | reverse complement strand
ACGAAAACAATCGGACCACAAGCAAGGTACGCGATACGCAGAGAACTGTGACGCGTAGGGGAAAAATCCGTGATATAACGGGGGATCACTGTAATATTGAAATATCTTTGTTTGTTTAGAATACATAACTATTACAGCACAGACACTCGACAATGGTATATTATTTGCAAATATTAATAAATTCTCAAAAAAGTCTTTTAGACCAATTAAGTGAAATTGGATAATTTCCCACGGTACACCGTACAATCTCTCACGGCACACCGGTTGAAAATCACTGGCTTAGCCTACCACTGCTATGAAGATGACATCTACAGTACCTGACCTTCAATGAAGAGGACACCACAGTCTTGGCTTGAATTTCTGTATACCTCACTGACTCGATGAGGGTTCAGCACCTGCAGCTGAACTTACTTCATCTCTAGTCAACCAATTCTACCACTATGGCTGCACTGTACAACTTGGATAATGAAAGTTAACTCCATTATAGGTTACTAGGAAACTGTGAGTAATTATAGATAACCAGCTATCCTTTGCTGACCTCATCACAGCTATCTCCCAATCTTGTAGATTTACTTCGTGTAAGGTCAGGAAGATCAGATGCTATCTGTCAGAATATGCAACTCAACTCCCTCTCCAGGCAATTGTCATTTCATGACTACCGTCATTTTTACTGACAGAGCTGCCAGCATGTACTTCCGAAACCACTGTGGGTTATTAAAAATGCAGCAATGCGTACTGTGTTCAGTCAGCTCAAATCCGTCAGAATATAATGCACACCTCCTTCTTCAGGCATTTGTTGTTTCATGACTAGATTAGTGCAACTTTTTACTGACAGAGCTCCAGCACGTGCTGTGAAACCACTGTGAATCACTGCGCTCAAAATGCAGTAACACATCTGGTATTCAGTTGCAGCCAAAACACTCTCAAGTTACTTCTCCTTTTCTCTCTTCACTGGATCCCTAAAGGCACTTGCAAATTAAAGTACTTGGTACTCACTTTCAGAGCTATTACTGGGATGCCACCTACACACACAGAGTTACTCATTAGGACCTACATTCTGTATCACTGTCTGTGATCAGCAATGTTGGCTGATGATCCCTTCACCACATGAAAGGAATTCCTATGTTAGACATTTTTGTGTGTGGTTCCTTGATGGTGAACGATCCACAGCTGGTCAACACGAACCCTGAAGACCATCAAGAAATCTCTGTCTTTTAAATACCTCAGCTAACTCACCCTCCTCTGCTCTCAGCTTGTTTACTATTCCTGTGTTATGCTATCACTTAGCAACACTTTTCTTGTATATTACACTTGTCTAATAGGAACCAAGATCTCATGGCGCTTTGGTTTTGACTAGCTTTTCTAATAGATTAAATTGATGTATATACATCTCAAGCTAAACCTAGCAGGACTAAAACTTTTGGGCCGGTTATATGTAAAGTGCTTTGTGACAATGACTGTTGTTAAAAGCACCATATAAATAAAATTGAATTGAATTGAATTGCATTGAATTGAATTGAAAACTTGTAGCTCGTTGACAGCTGTATACAGTAGGGTTATGTTGCATTATCTACACTGTTTGTCACTTTGGACAAGTAAATAAATGTAACATTTAAAAAAGGCACATCCTGTCCGAAGAGGAGACTCCATAACAGAATAAACTGCACAAGCCTATTTAGTTTTTCAGTGTTTCAAAATCTGACACAGCAAATTTCAGGTTGTTTGTGGAGAGTATTAAGAAGCCTTTGGTTTGCCACTTTTGGTTCTTAGTATTATAGCCTTAAAAACTTGGGCCTTTTAATGACCTCACTACATTATTACAGCCTTCCTGCAGTCAACAGGTTTTACAGTTTGTCTCTACCGTTTATAGCCTTAAACATACCCATGTCATCACTGATTACCATATATTACAAAACAGATAAACATTTCTATGTTTTGATCTGGACCTGTACTCTAAACAAAAACATACTGCACATACATTCATACACACAAAATACATCGCACACATTTAAAAAAAGAACCAGGCATGAATGATACATGAATCACCATCGAAACCATGTTGTGAATTTCTATACAATTTGAATAGATCACAATCAGTTAGCAGACACAAAAGTTGATTTATGAGCAACTATTAAATGCATATATGTTCTGAAGGGGATGGATGTGAAGATGTTTCACAGCATAAAACAAGCAGAGCAGGCTGAACAGTCACCAGCCAGCAACAACGGGATGATCAGTCTGGGCTCGTACCTGAACTCCTTCCACTCCCTTCATGGGGAGCCAGGTTCTCATAACAAATCAGCACATACAGCACTTCTGGAGACATCGCTGAGGTGTTAAATACACACCCTATTACTTTCTCATCATTATTATAGCTCTCAGACAAAATGTGTACACATGATACCAATTGAACAGAGAAATTCTGAATGCACTTACAGTATGACACACATACAAATGTGTAGACTTTAATTCAAACAAGCACCAATTGTTAACTAAATTAATTTTAAATTCTAAATAACATATCTGTGAACTGAAATGAAGCTAATCTGATCCTATTTTAATCTAATCTACTTCAACATTCTGATATCTTAAAATGTAAACATAAAATTTCTATAAAACTTCCATGCATCTTCTAGCCACTTACCATAGGCAATGATGTGAGTAAATACTGTTCAAATAATACAAATATTATTATTTTAGATCTGATATACATTTAGAGATAATAGATAGACGCAGAAATAGTACAAGTTTTTTACTGGAGAGAAGAGTGCTACAGTGATGCAGAAAGTCAGCAGAGGCATTCATTTGTGAAATACTGACCCCTGCTGTTCATTTTTAGCTATACATTTCTAACCTGTGCTTATGCCATCGAATCATAAAAGCCCATTTTATAAGGAAATAATCATATAAGACTAGCCACAAGCATAACTCAAAACAGGATTGGCTGTTTTCTTGATAGTCACAATAACAGTCTATATTTACCCTTTTCACTTTTTTTTTACACCTAATTTATAATACTTTTACAGCGCCGCTTAAAGATGGCGCCCCCTGGTGCCACTGTACTTTACATATCTAAAGCTTGAAGGCCAAAATAAAGAGACGTCATAAAAGTCAGCTAAAATACATACATTACATACGTATAATATATTGAACAGTTACTTGTTCCTCTAACACTTAAGGCGGAATAAGACCCACAAATAAAATTACATTCAATAAGCACGTATTATAGAGCAGAACTTCATTTTGTTACACAAGGCGATTCTGGAGACTGGGGATTCTAATGATGGCAAAGATGTTTTTATTTATTTGTTTGTTGGTTTATAATGTAGCATCATTACAAAGCCATTCTTCGTTAAGTTTGCTACGAGTGGATTTGCTGACAGAATATGGCTGCTATACCAACCTCCTGCTGTGTAAAAGGCAATTTTTAAAAATATTTTTTATAATTTTCTTCAGTTGAATGGGTATTCATTTTAATGGTTATTGACTGGAAACTGGGATATTTCCAAAGGTATACTATTTCAAGAGACACAGATTTTTTATTATTTTTTTTAATCTATGATTCGGATACCTAGTTTGCCCGGAAGATATCAGATAATCTCTGCTGCTGTGAGCAAGTGTTGTGCCCATAGAGAAATAGTCACATTAAAAAATGTCACAACTTTAGGCATAAAGTTAAATGACTTTAGAAAGTACAGATGGTTAATGTTAAAATAAACCAGGGATAAGTGGCACAGCACAAAAATCACACAGAAAGGAGTCGTAACGACTGGTTACATTCACAACCACGCCCCATATTTCTTAAAGTTGCATTGAATACAAGATTCAAAATACAGAAACTAGTATTTGGCATCAGATGAAAATGCGGTTCGGTGTCCATTGGCTTATGCACCTTTTGATGGACCGGCATCCTATCAAACGGCACCCTTGACTAGTTCTCTACATTTCTGCCTTAAACTGTCTTTTGGAAGAAGGCAGAGATGAGCATCTACAGGAATTCATTCCAGAGATTCAGTGGGTAGAATCTGGCACTCTCTCACCGTCACGGCCCAAATTGGAGTCATGGTTAGGGAATTCAAAGTATCCCACTTTTTTCGGGGGCGGGGGTGTTTGCATCACTGCAGGCTAGTACTGAATGGCAGTGTCTAGACGGTAGCCTGTTCAAATCCCACGGTCAGAAGACCAATCGTATCACTGCTGGGAAGTTCGGCCAGACCTAGTCTCTCCCAGTAGAGCGACATGGAACACAGATACCAAACAGATCCTACATACCTGCACTAACACAAATGAAGAATGGAAATATAACCAAGATTAGCTTTATTGTTTTTTGGTGGGAGAAGCAGAACACAATGGCACTCAATTAAGTTAGTGATATAAATTATACCATACACAAATACACGAAAATATTTTGTAAGCGTGCATTCTGAATGTTTTAGGTACTCAAAAACGTTTCACCTGAGGCAGACAGGTGAAGTGACACTGCACCACTCCAAAATTTACCAAAGAGATGCAACTAGTTTACATAACATCTTCAGAGGAATCGCCTTTTTCCAAAAACACTTCAAAAACTGTATTGTGCACTTCATATTATATTCTGTTCTTTAATCTGAATTTTACAGAACTTCTCAGTAATCTTCGGTTATTTGTTTGTATCACCATTGCAATCCAATTTATATATATATTAAAAAAAAAAATAATAATTCCTTAAGTGTTCAGCACTTGAGAATGGTCGGCAGTAATACTCTTTGAGCTCAGGAAGGGAGAGTCAGGAACCTCACGCTTTGGAAAGGGCCACTACAGTAAACCGCAGTTCCTCAGGGTCCCGGGCCATGAATCTCTTACAGACCACAGTGGCGTCCTGGAATGGAAATGACCATTAAATCACTGCGCTACTGGCAGGCCATTGTCTGAGGGTGAAGAAAAGGGATGAGGTAGGTTTCTTATGAAATATTAAAAGGAAAAATCGACTGGAGTTCTAGGGTAAAAAGCTGTTACATCAAACATCAAAACACATAAGCTGGTTCTGCTGTCGTCATAATGAGTATGGGAAATGTGGACTGAGTGGGAAATTGTATAATTAACTTCAAAGAATAAACATCTGTGATAGGATAGCTGGAGCGTGAGATGCATGCAGTTTTACCTCTAGAAAGTTGTCCTCTGTGGTTTTCCCATGCACAACGGGAAAAGGCTTACGACCATCTAGGAGAAATAACACAGAAGAATGACTATAAAACAGACTATAAAACAGTACTGTATGGACAGTATACATTGGCTTAGTCCCACGCGTTTACCATTGCTTGTTTACTGTGACGAATAACTAAGCATAACTTTTATAAAGATTAGAACTAATCATAGACCAGATTTACTAAGCAGAGCAAATTAGTATGAGGGTGTAATCAATCAATTAAATAAATCAACGAATTAAGCACCAATGGAAGCAGCCAGTTTTGTGGGTTATCTATTAAAAATGAACAAAATTTATAAACAAAGATGCAGTCAGTTAAACAACAGCTGACCCAATGTACCAACGGCAGCGCAAAATAAGACATGCTGCCCCCGCCCCCCCAGAGTTAAATAATGACACAATATGCAATAAATTTTCTATCACAAACCTTAGTAAATCACACTGTGTGATTCATTGAAATAAACCCCACCCTCAAATTCTGCACTATGAAAGTAAACCCCTAGAAATGCAAGTTCAATATGGCTGGTGACAAAAAAAACTCTCCGTGCCTCTCCACTGCTAACTTTTCACTGTGCATGTTTAGTAAATCCCAACAATACTATTTTAACGATTAAAGAGGGTTTACGCTGGCACAAACGATTAGTTATTCTGGCCACAGCTCTACATTTAGCGAGAGAGATTCAGTCGTGCTAGCTTCATGGGACCTGTGGTCTATCAAAGTAAAACATATGAACTATGAATGGGCACAAAACTAAATCATTTGACCGCTTAATCCTTAGTTACACTATCAAGCACTTTTTGATGTGTCGGTGGAGTCAACTTAATATGATTATTCTTGGTGGGATCAACAAATGAATGAAAAGGGTAGCGGAAAAACAAAATCCCACAGTCAGGCTGAAGTATATACTGTCCCTTCTGTGGCTGACAGCACTTCTGTTTTGAAAAAAGGCTTCTGGTCTTAGAAAAACAGAAAGAAACATCATGGAAATGCAATAATAAATCGTGTTTTTTCTGAATGTTGCGTTTTGTTACGGAGACAATGTATCAAGTTCATACAGAGCTGCATACAAAAAAAACTACATCTCCAATAGCAACTGGACAGAAAAAAATGTAGCTGATCTTACCCAGTTCATAAAGGTGTCCTCCAACGTTCACAAAGGCAATGAAATGCAAATCCACTTTTTCATCTAAACTTGGGGCCTAAGAAATTGTAACAGAGAAGGAAATATATACAATGTCCCCTTACATGTATGTACACCAGCTATAAATTTAAAACAATTAGGAACCTAAGTTTATAAATAAATGAAAAATGACAAACATTTCTAGAATGGGAACTCCAGTATGACTCAACTATTACTTAATATATACAATATCATTAATAGTCAATCAGTTAATAATAGATCTTTCTCAAGATCATCTAATAGTAGAAGTTTCCATGGCAACATAGACATGAAAATCTGCATCACTCACCTCTGTCTGTCCTTCCTGCGCACTGGACTCGTGCGTTACACGGATACTCTGAAACAATCCAACATGCCATCATTGTGTGACCACAAAATGTCAGAGCTGATAAACAACAAGCAAGACATCTGCTGCAGAACTTAAAGAGCTGCCCCTATCATTGTGTCTAGCTATGTGTATGAAGCGGCAAGAGAAGCACAGGTTCCTCGCGGCAAACTCACAGCCACATAGCTCATAAACGGTACTTACTTCATCTCTCTCCAGGAACGCAGCCTTCTCTTCTGGACTCATAGAGCTGGACTGGTCAAGAAACTTTTTCAAGGCGGAGTCGGGTTCTGCAGAAGAAGAATGTTGCGCGTGAAAACCGACAAAAATAAGCAGGGATTCTTAAAACAGCACAGATGGTTACATTGTTCAGGCACTTTTGTAGGCTGAACCAGGAATAATACCTTCAGTGTTTAAATTCAACACACTATGATAGTGTCCCACAAACACTGGCACTTACCGAATTCCAGGACGCCTTGGTTATTTGCCACTGCGTGAATAAGGCCTATTGTTCCACAGGCATTGCCTATCGTTTGCTTCATGAAATAAACCTTGGGACTGACTTCTTGCCCCTGCAGCTTAATTTTGGCCTCCTCCTCCAGTCTGAAGGATTCATACTGGGCAGAAAAGAGGGATTAGATCAATAAATGGGATCTTTTAGAGATGGCATCCGAATTCAGTGCTTCACCATTACTAAAATAATAGGTCGGTTAGAAACAGGCCTGCTGCACAATCCCAGAGAGACATCAAGGAGATGAGCAAGAGAAACTCCTTCCAAGACAAAGCTTTTCTTCCCTCTAAGTAAATAATTTGGCCCAGGCACCTTGGTGTGAACCCGAGCACGTATAGGCGACTGTACCTTCTCTGTGACAGGGAAGAGAAGCAGGACCGCACACACAGGCCTCGGTACCATGCTGAGGAGCTCGGGTTCGAGACCATACACATCTCCAAACTGCCAGGAGGGCTGCAAACCCAGCTGCCGCAGAAACTTGAGACAGAGCACACGGCCATATATTATCAATCCTTACATAGAATTAAAATTTTGTTAACCTAAATATCTATACCAATGAGCAAGTCAACTAACAAAGATATGACCAATAGGTACCCGCCGGAATCGTGCAGATCTTAATTCAACTCTACCAGCAGAAAAAAAGTAACATTACTACTATTATCTGCATCGATATTTTAATTACAAATATCGGTCTGAATTATTGCCTTGATTTTGCTTTTATTACATTTTTCGTTGCCTTGTTAACTTAAACATCACCACATTCATTACGTAGCAGCTCCAAAAAACACACTTACCATCAGCGATCTCGAAATAAAACGTAACTGCATGCTTGTAACTTTAATCCGGCATGAAAGCATGAGCACACTACGGGAATCTTCCTGTAGGTGACTATTACCACATAAATGGTCTCCATAAAAACAGAGAAATGTGACACAAGGCTGCCGTCTCTATACCTCGTATCTGAGCAGAGATGCACATATTTCTCAGGACGGCGACCAGTTTAGCGAGCAGCTGCGCCCAGCGCTCCCCACCCAGGGCACGCGCCTCTCGCCATATCGCAACGTAAAAAAGCTCCTTAATGTCTGCAGCATATTCATCATACGAGCCGAAGTACGGCCTGAGTTTCAGATTTACTCACTTGGTTCATAACCTGAAAAAGGAAAAAAAAAAACACCATTAGCCATTGTTCCCCATAGACCCAGATTTTGATAGCTAGCGAGCTACCTTTACCAAAAAAAATTAAATAAAGCAACATGTTTTAAAACATACATCGGGATTTGCTTCCAGCGGTAACCAGCGTTGTCCCTCCATTTAGCCCTAGTTATAATTGGTATGATTTAGGCTAGCTAGTTAATATATATTATTAAGGGTTCACTTTAGTCGGGCTGCCACTTGACAGATCTCTCACGCTTCCGCCTCTGCACACTGGACTCGAAGTTGAAATACTTATGGAGGGGTCATGTACTTTAGTAAAACAGTATATTACAATTAACACAAAACAAATAGGCACAGATGACAAGAAATGCTGAATTATCCTAAACAGTATAATATTCTATGTTATGCAAATGCACAGTAAAAACAGCGCCGTGTATTTCTAGGATTTAAAATACAATTCCCCCCTATGAAATGGACTATGCCGTGTCAGAGGGAGCGGATGAGCGTCCCCGCTGCCGGAGTGAATCAGCATATCCGTCATTAGAAAAAGAAGCACTAGGTGGCGCAATTGAAACGTCAGTCGGCGATATTGAGCTGCTGCACGTTACTAATATACGAGGGGAATCTGCATAACCGAAACCATACTCTGATAGTGAGTTTGTAAAGACATGACATTCATCACTACTTGGTGAATAGCTGCATATTGATGAACTGCACTGAATGTCACCTGTCTGTAACAAGTATTGTTAGTCTTGCGTTATACCAGCTACCCCAATTTGACAAGCACCACAAATGCATTGTAGTTGTTTGGGGGGTTAGTATATAGGTACAAACATTTTTCATGAGGCATTTCATTAGTAGTTTTTAGTACTTCATCACAAGTGCGCGCCTGACCCGGTCCTCGCCCATGCGGTGGGCAGCCTCCTGTCACGTAGGGCCACGCCTCCCCGGGGCATGGAGGTTCCTCCCACCGCTTGTGCGCGCCTGGTCCGCTCATCTCCCATAGGGTGGGCAGCCTCCTGTCACGTACGGCCACGCCTCCCCGGGGCATGGAGGCTCCTCCCACCGCTCGTACGCGCCTTGTCCGGTCCTCGCCCATGCGGTGGGCAGCCTCCTGTCAAGTACGGCCACGCCTCCCCGGGGCGCGGAGGCTCCGCCCACCGCTCGTGCGCGCCTGGCACGCTCATCTCCCATAGGGTGGGCAGCCTCCTGTCACGTACGGCCACGCCTCCCTGGGGCACGGAGGCTCCTCCCACCGCTCGTGCGCGCCTGGCCCGCTCCTCGCCCATAGGGTGGGCAGCCTCCTGTCACGTACGGCCACGCCTCCCCGGGAGTCCGGAGCCCGAACCGGGCGCTGCTCCTATTAGCGTTTTATAACAAAGCGGAGCTCTGAGTGTGAGCGAGTCCGGACCGCAAAGGACGTAAATTCAGACGGATTCACTAAAATAAACGCTCTTGCAAACCTAAATATAACAGTCCAGGTAGCCGAAATATTTATTAGGACAGATGGCTGTAGGATGCAAACGGCGCATGTTATGTATTCCAGGGATATTTACATGGGATGGAAATAAATAGTCCACCTATTGGACAGCTTTGGTTTTCCATACGTTTTCAGCAAATGCAGGCAAATGACTTTTATTAGAAAATAACGGGCACATTTTATCTTCTGAAGTTCTTCTAACTGTATTCTAGCTAAGGGAATTTTTAGTTTGCTCATTAGACAGTCATTTCGTTTTGGAAAATTCAGACGGGGTTTTGTAGTTAACTGGTGTTTGCACTTGCTGCAAAGCCAACAGACAAATGCCTTAATACGAGTTTATGTGCTGGAACCGACCTGAGAGATGGAGCCCGCAAAGAACCAGGAGGTCAAAGGGGATAATCCCCTGAAGACAGACAGGAGGTTCATGCTTTGGTATATGGGATGGTCTCCTTTGGACAAACGGACTACGCTGCCTATGCTTCCGTGGCTCGTTGCGGAGATCCGAAGGAGAGGCGAGAGAAGCTCCGTGGGTCCGGCTCAGCCCAGGGAAGTGGAGCTGACCGTCGCACCGCCTTTCATACGATGCGTACCGGCCAGATCCAGCAACGTTTCCGTGTTTATCTTCGAGCATAAAGCGCAGTTTGTATCAAGGTTCATTCACAACAGCCAAGACCACACGTACTTCGCCTACCTTATTCGGAGCCAGCCCGACGACCCCGAGTCAGAGATGGCATGCCATGTTTTTAAGGCGTGCCATCCCAGCCAGGCAAGTACTAATAGTTGTATACCAGGTATATTCTTAAACTTTATAAGGCACAGCGTTCCCAATAAGTACATAAACCGCGTCCTTAATGTTGAAATAAGATACCTGTAACCTGGAAGAACACACCTTAGGAGTCCCGTGAGTTCAGTATGACCTTACTGTGAGGTTCACAACACAATGAAAGATATCGCAAAACATTTCTGCACCACGATCTGTAATCGATAATATGTAGATAGTTTGAAATCACAAAAAAAAACCACTGAACTGTCGCTGAGTTGATGGATTTCACTAGAGAGATTGTGAGAGGTTTGGTCTGCTTCACGAAATATCTGTAGACTAGGCTGGAAGGGAAAGTGAGAAAGTGAAAGATTTGCAGTAGCATTTGATGGGCATCTGTCCAGATGTTTTAGACTCATTTGGAAATTTCTATCTGAACTGGCTGTGTTAATATATACTTATGCTACCTGCATACTGTTCCAACATCCCCTACTGCACATATATGTATATACAGTATATGGGGGAAAAAAAAACTAGATTGTCTACAGTATAGTGAACGTTTCAGTGTCTTGACATACAAATCTGTATGATTAAATTTAGAACTGTAGTTCCCTTTGTAAAGTGTTTCATTAATATGTAATTAGATTGTTTAATGTTTTAGCAGTCTCTTACCAACAGTGTATAACCTTATCTGTCCAGTTCTTGAATGCCTGTCTTTGTTTGGTTGAATCACAGGAGAATACTGTGCTTAGGTGATAACCCAAAACGCCACCCAGAGACAAGGCAGTCTGTTCATAGAACACATACCCTACCGGCTTTGTTTGTACTTCCTACATAAAACATCTTTATGCAACATTTCTGGAAAAGTTGGTTCAGGACTGAGTTCCCATCTTGCTGTCCTTTGAGATAAGCACAAACACGTGTGACTTGACTCTTAATTTACAGTTGCAATTTAACATTTGCTCCTTACTTCTGCTGTGTGGCATGTATCTGTTTTTTTCCCTCTTCATTCACATAATAGTTTTACGGTTCCTTATCAATTCCATATTTACTTCACTGTTACTTTATGCCTTATCGCTTCCCACTAATTCTTGCTTTGGCCGCCCACCTTGCGTTCCACTGTACGATATAGTTGGACTGTATACCTTGCTTGAGACAAATAAAAACCCGAATCCCTGGTGAAGCGTGGGGTGTGGGGTCTGCCTTTTATCTAGCACCCCTGGAGGGAGGTTGGCGGTCAGAGCCTAACTGAGATGTAACTCTTTTGCTGAAGGTGGGATTTAAACCCGAGACCTGATCACTGGCACTGGTCCAACCTGCACACCCTACAAGGAGCTTCTCGTATCGCTCAATCTTTTCCACCCATTAAATAAAATGAATGGATATTGCCATTATTAAATGTATAGAATAACCAATCACAGCACATTGCGTCTGATGTAATCTGAAAATGAAAGAATGGCTCTTGTGTATTTAGAAGCTGGAAACTGAATATGCAAATTTCCCCTGCTTTTGAGAAGATGCTGCAAAAGTCAGGCATAGGAATTAAATTCAGTTTTACTTTTATATCGTTGCCTAGATCAGGCCTTTAAAGTTTGATAATGCTTTTTTTTTAGCTTGTTGTTCACTGTATTTCCTTTGACTTTCTCTGAACGAGCCTTTTCCCCATTGTTCGTTGTAGCTGTTCCTGTTGTCAGACAGAAATTTATAGCATCTGTTGCTTAGCTCTGGGATGGTTGGGGCCGAAATGAGGAGGGTCATGGACAGTTGAGTCCAATGTGGTGTCGCATACCAGTGATAGCGGCCATTACTTAGCGTACAGCACATAGCGTACTTATGATGTTCTGAAAGTATGCATTTATTATAAAGCAGTTATACCGTGTGCCACGTAGCTCTGTAATTAATGTACATTAATACCTCTAGACAACAGACAGCAGAATTCAGGGATATATTGTTCACTTACTTAATTGACAGCATTTGTTAAATTTATGTGATAGCTCAAGTTATATAAACATGTTTCTTTTCAAATGTACCAATCAGATATCTTTGCCATGATGGTCTCTGTAGATGAGCGATTTCCTCTGGCGAAGGGCTAAGTAATATGAATGGTGTTATAGTGGGATGCTGTTGTTCTTCTGATTCCCTTCTGGTTATACTGGAGCCACTGGAATGCGTGGTTGATGGTTGTGTCCATGGTTGCATGATGTTGGGACACTTGTCAGCTGTTGCAGTCTCCCATCATGGCCGAGCTCACCACAAGATCTTGATAAGCTCTTTAACGTTGCGGCGTGTTCACTTGTGAGGCCTCTGGAACCTTCCAGTTGTAACCTAGCTTTCCCAGTTCCATCCACTGGGTTAATCATTATTGTTTTCTGTGTCTTCAGGCAGGTGGAAAATTTCTGAGTTGCTTTGTGTGCAGGGTCACATGTTGAAATGTGAGGTGTTTTTTAATTGGCTCACAGGACCTCTGGGTTCAATATAATGCGATGAAAGGCCCGTCTATAAAAACACCCTGAGTAGTGGAAAGTCAGCAGTTTTATTCCTTAAATACTGGAGCAGTATGCCGGGTGATGTGATTTTCCATTATTAATCTCTCATTCATGTTGTACATGTTGACTTTGGTAACCAAAGTCTACTGTGGATGTATATACTGACTCATAATTTTCTTTCAGTATTGTGCTGTCTGCTTTTTTCCCCCCAGAAAATATGGAAGATTTTCTATACATGATGATGATCCTTAACACTAATTTCAGATTTAAATTTAAAGTCACTGATTTTTTTTTTTAATCAAAAGTGAAATAAACCACGTGCAATATAAATTTAAAATAGGTTCTTCCAAAATTTATTTTCAGATGTGTGCACTAAAGTAGATTTTGACACAGATTAACAGTCTTCCGATGGTTTTCCAGTTACTTCACGTACTTTGCAGATTGAGCGCATGAAAATGGATATTCTGGACCCTGGTGATACTGATGTTAATGGTGACGTACGTCGTTAAGAAATTAGAAAATTACAGTGAACTGTGTCAGGTGTCCTGATATTGATGTTAAACTGCTCTCAGGTCATTTGAGAAGTCGGGGTTGAAATCCCCATGAGTTTACATCAGAACTCCTGCACATCTTACTAATGTATAAACACCACAAATCTCAAGTGAATGAATTCCAGGTGCAAGAACCTATGCGATCTGTAACTTGCCCTGTAAATGGAGTTATCTGGAAGATTTGCGAATGGTCTGTGTGTCATTTGCCATTCACATCTGATTAAGTGTCTGACAGTGGCACATGTGATGGACTCTGTTGTGATGTACGGCAGTCTCACCTAAGAGTTACAAGTCAGGATAGGAGGTAGTGCAGTGGGATCAGGCCAGTGCAGTTGATGGTTTCAGTCACTGCAAGGCTAACCCTTCTGTTTGTTGTGAGAAAAAAAGTGATGAGGTGTCAGTCTTTTCCGATTCACTGCACTTATAGAATAATCTCTGATTGCACGGATCTGCACAACTCAAGTCTTCTGCGTTTTAGAGCACACAGAGTGAAAGTAGACCAATCCCCTTGTGTGCTGTCAGAGTCATGTTGCATTTTACTCTAGGATTACCACCTTATCCATGTCAGGGAGGACACTTTGACCTAGGACAGGATTTGTAAACTACCATTTCTATCAAAAGCACTTAGTTCTTGCTGCATGCTGATTGGTCTCCTATAATCATGCATGTGTCACTAATGTTAATGTGAAACAGCTGGATGAGTCTTTCAATCAAGGAAACAAACCAGTCAAAGCACAAGAAGAACTGAACCGTTTATCTGAGCACAGGAGCCTTTCAGCTTTAAAGTAGATTGTAAAACCTGAAGTAGCTCACAGTGTCCTTCTTGACATGGATTTAGGCGGTAACTTCTGGTGTGAAAATGTCCCCTGTATTGGATTCTCACTGAATACACATCCGCCATATGAGGTCCACTCTGCATTACACCTTTTACAGGGTCATGGATCATGAGATGGGCTGGTGTTTTGCTAATGTATGTGTGACTATTTTCTTCCCTCAGATGGCTTTCAGTCCTGTTCCTGTTAATGTTTCCACCAGGTTCCAGAGGTTATCAGCAGTATCAGGCAGGTGTCCAAGGCTGCGCTTAAGGAGGACGCCAAGGCCAAGTGGAATGGCGAGGAAGCCTTCTACAACTCTCAGAAGTTCGAAGTGCTGTATCGTGGCAAGGTGACAGTGCCCCACAAGAAGGTGCCCTCCACCCTAATCGACGACTGCATCCATAAGTTCCAGCACAAGGTGGAGCAAAAGGATGTCTGCCTAACGAAGAGCCAGTGTGATTCTGTGGATTCCTGCGTCCAGTTCGTTGTGGGAGATGATGGGGTTGGTAGTGGGGAAGAGGACACGAAGGACGACAGGCCGGCTGAGGAGGACATGACGGGCGAGCAGGACCTTTCTGGAAGCCCTAACCTGGGTGATCTTCAAGAAGGCTTCCCGGAGTGCATTGTGGGAGATCGGGGGCCAGGTGCACAGAGAGAGTTCCGTGTTAGATGTAACAGTCTGAAGCCCAAGGAGCAGGGGTCCGAGTGTCCTATACGCAGGAGGCACGGTAGCGCGCCTAGTCAGGTGCAGCCTTCTAACGCAGAGAAGAACTGCACCATGCTCTTCCAGGTACTGCTGTATTTGTCAGCCATCATCTACCACTGCGTACAGTCAAAGTGTACAGATCTCTGTAGTTACGGCTGCTTGCTTTTCTAACAGTCGTTTATAGGTTATCGTACTGGAAACCATTCCCTTAAGTTAGTCGTGCAAATGTGCTAAGCTGCCCAATAGATGTTATACCTGAATCCGACCCAGGAATCCAATTTTGTTCTGTTACACAAGCCAGGCATTGTTATTCTGGCAGCATGTTTGTCACTGACACACACTTTTGAAGCAGCGTTTCATCAGCATGAAAGGACTGTTATCTGTGCAAGCAAATGCGGAGTTGGTAGCTGGAGAGCTTTGGCCAAATGTTTTCCTTAGTGGTAAACATGTCATTTTTTTAAAGGCAGTTGCTACGGCTGATGTGCTTTGGAGCTCAGTGCTGCGTGAGTGTTGCTCAGTAAGGAAATGTTTGGATTGGCAGCATTTCCTGTCTTTTATTTACTTTAAGTCAGTTCCCATTTTTCTTTTCATAAGTCCTGACCTTGATTATGTGTACATTTGGGTTGAAGGAGGCTCTGACTCACGCAATTATTCTGGGATGTCTTGTTCTCTGTTCTACCTGATCACTGTCTTTCTCAACCACCTTCCCCTCATAGGTTGGACGCTTTGAAGTGAATCTCATTAGCCCTGACAGCAAGACTGTCGTGCTTGAAAGGAATTTCAAAGAAATTTCTTGCTGCTCGCAGGTTTGTGTAAAATGTTTTTTTTTTTTTTTTTTTTTTTTGGCATCTGACGTGGCCTTGGTTTTTCTGCTGTGTGTGACTGCTCTTGGAAAATTGACGTGTTATTTTAAGGAGCTGTCAGTGCTACAGAAAACATGGTTCGCAGTTCTGGATTATCTTCTCAAAAAACCTCTTAACGTGCAAATATCTTGCATTTAAACTAATTATGATGGTGTGATTTTACATCTGCCTTTTTTGTCCTGATTTGTTTTTAATTTTTATTATTCTTTTTTTTTTTTTTGGATGAATGGATAGGGAATTAAACAAACGGATCACTTTGGGTTTGTCTGCCGTGACCTTGGGGATCCTGGTCCCAGTCAGTACGTGTGCTATGTGTTCCAATGTGCCAGTGAATCTCTGGTGAGTGGCTCCTTCAGTATGCTCTGCTGCAGTGTTTCCCAATCCGGTTCTCGGGGACCCACAGCCAGTCCGCATTTCCGCTCCCACTGACTTCCCTGCCAGACAGTCCACATTTTTGCTCCCTCTCAGCTCCTAATAAGCAAAGACATGGACTATCTGTGGGTCCCCAAGGACCAGATAAGAAAACGGTGCTCTATCATAACAAGAACCTCCTTCTAATGCTTGGGCTTTT
Organism: Hyperopisus bebe; assembly: GCA_026777045.1. Lineage (NCBI taxonomy): Eukaryota > Metazoa > Chordata > Actinopteri > Osteoglossiformes > Mormyridae > Hyperopisus > Hyperopisus bebe. Next base: position 16,986,538 of record JAODJW010000035.1, on the reverse strand, counting down.
TTTTATACCATAGATGACTCAAAATATCATCGTAAATACAAAGAAATTATGAGACTATGATAACCTCCCACAGATTTCAGTTTTGACATGAATATGTACTTGTTGAATTTTATCAACCAGGAGGAACGTCACATTTAGCCTGGCCTGCGGGACATGTAGCCCCGTCTGCGGGACATGTAGCCCGGCCTGCGGGACATGTAGCCCGGCCTGCGGGACATGTAGCCCGGCCTGCGGGACATGTAGCTCGGCCTGCGGGACATGTAGCCGCGTCTGCCCGACACGTAGCCCCGTCTGCCTGACACGTAGCCCCGTCTGCGGGACATGTAGCCCGGCCTGCGGGACATGTAGCCCGGCCTGCGGGACATGTAGCCCGTCTGCCTGACATGTAGCCCCGTCTGCCTGACATGTAGCCCGGCCTGCGGGTTACCTGAATGTTTGTCCACAGGTGAGCGAGGTGATGCTGACTCTGAAGCAGGCCTTTTGCACAGCTGCTGCCTTACAAAGCACCAAGACGCCGGTGAAGCTGTGTGAAGCCTGCCCTATGCACAGTCTGCACAAGCTCTGCGAGAGAATCGAAGGTGCAGAGCACCCCTTGGTCCCGCTCACTAGCTGGTGATACGTCACGGGGGGGCACCCTCCTCACTGGCCCTTCTGTGTCTGCTCAGGTCTTTACCCCCCCAGGGCCAAACTGGCCATTCAGAGACGCCTCTCTCAGCTGACTGATAAGGAACAAGCTGATATCTTCGAAAGTGTTCAGGTCAGGTGATCTCCGTTCATGCTGACTTGGTGGCTGTGGTAGTGGTTCACTAAAATGGAGGAACTGGACCTGGGGCACAGGGACTGGGGGAATGGGGAAGTCGTGTTCCCCCCCCAGTATTTTATTAGTATTCATCCATTCTTCCAATAAACAGAGCTCGTGGGGGTTTTGCTTATACAAAAATGTTCTGAGGGCGAAACAAAAAAAAAAAGAATGGTATGGAGAGAGAACCAATCAGATTGTAGAGGAGGTGGGTCCCAGCATCCAGAGGAGGTGGGACCAATCAGATGTCTTCGTCCTGCCTCCTCTGGTTGCTTAGACCCACCTCCTCTACAATCCGATTGGTTCTGAACGATAACCAATGATTTTTCATTCTGCCCTCAGAACATTTTTGTGTAGGTGAAACTCTCATAACTTAAAAATGTATGTACAAAGATCCGTCTATGCTTATGTCGCCTCCCCCAATATCAAACTCTCTCCTATGCCGTTGGACAGGGCATTACTAGGATGTAACTTTTTAATAGCTGTTTTAAGAGCCGTTGGTATTAAATAACATTGCGGCATGTTTTCTCCCATATTTGTCCATGCAGAAGATGAAGCCTGCCACTGATCAAGAAGAGAATGAGCTGTTGATTATCCACCTGAGGCAGCTGTGTGAAGCTAAACAGAAGGTTCACTTGCATATTGGAGAGGCTCCCCAGGTAATTATCTTCCCTTGGGGCGTCACATGTGGCCTGACTGATGTCTCAGGGTGATGTCAGAGCATTCAAAACAAGGCTGTGCTCAATGACCCAATAGCACGTTTGCCTTCAGCATGAGGACGTCATGGGTGGTTCGCTTACTAATCCAAAAAGCTGCTAAAGTCAAAACACTGACAGCTGAAGGGCTAAAGTGTTCCTCAAAATATCCCACTCTATTAACGCTTCTATCTATGTTGTCCAGTATACATGTAAACGTTTTGTTTAAAGCAGTGTTCCCCAATGCGGTCCCACAGATAGTCCATGTTTTTGCTTCCGGGAGGTGGGAGGAAGCAAAAATGTGGACTGTATGATAGGGAGCAAAAACATGGACTGTTGAACTGTTGGTCCCCGAGGACCGGATTGGGAAACACTGGTCTAAAGCTATAGATCTGGCTTGATGTGTTGCCCGGTAACAGGATGCCCGCAACAGCCGTGTGTCAGACAGTGCTGTGTCTGGTCCTCGCTTCACGCTGGACGTGCTAAAGACCAAGGCCCGCAGCTCCCTGACCAGCTCTCTGGAGAATATCCTCTCAAGGGTATGTCACTTGTGCCATTTTGACAGATAAATATTACTTTCTGGTATTCTCCAGTGTTTTGAAAATCCCATGGTTTCTGTGCACTGCTCGATGTCATTTGATTGGTCTTTCTCCTTAGTGTTCCCATGGCTGACACTGATAGTGTCTAAATATTGCCTTATAATAATGAAATATTTATTCAGTCTACATCCTTAAGCCAATATGTTTCTTGCCCCATTGATGTTATATGTAAGGGTAAATTGAAATGAAATGAAGTGTAGAACCATACTTGAATGTGTTTTAGTGATGTTTTTTTTTATTGTACATCTACGGTCATCTGGCATTGATTTAATGCATAGAGACTTATTTGGTATGTTGAATGGTAATGTGTCTCCTCAGGGAGCGAGTCGAGTGCGAGGACGCTTGGGAAGCTTAGGAAACATCGGCAGCTTTGAGCATGTGAGCGTCCCTCCGATCGTGTGCCTTGCTCCTCCGTTTGAGACCCCAAACATACACCTGTACGTTTTCCGGTGCCATTGTATAATAAGGCTACCCATGTAAAGAGTTCATGAATGGTTTATAATCTGGTTATTAATTAGGTTATAACACTTTGTAAATTATTAATAGACAATTTTAAGCAAGTTATAACAGTTTTAATATTAATGAGTTACTACCATTTACAAGTAGCAAACAGGAGCCTTATTATAAAGCGGTATCCCTTTTCCACCTATGAGTGAGCTGATCCTGGTCTTCCCCTGATTGCTGGGAGATATCTGGCTGAGTACTGTTGTCTGAGATCTTCTCGCAGACAGTGTTTTCCTTTTACTGTGGGTTGACGGCTATGGAGACTGTTCCCATCAAGCCTGTCAGTCCGGTATGAATACAGAGACTGCAGTGCTGGTCACCTTTATTAGTGTACGGAATGTGTCGTGGGTGCGAGGTGGGAGAATAGGCGGTGTCTAGTGTTCATCCATGCATTCCACAGCAAACAATACACAGTAACCACGTTTACAATCGACATGAATACAGAAATACACATATTATTTACACCGTTTAAAGATTAACGTGGCGTGGTACAGAGCATGGCAGCTCCTAACCAACCACATGGCGTGACATTATCAGCCAGCTGTCACGGTGAGTGAGATCATCACTCATACGACATCGATAACGGTTGAAGTATGCAGCTACCTTTACACAGAAGCCCGTTTCCAAAAAAGTTGGGATGCTGTGTAAAATGTAACTAAAACAGAATGCAATGTTTTGCAAATCATATAAACCCATATTTAATTGAAAATTGAACAATGACGACATCAAATGAGAATGGGACAACCTTTCACTTTCGGCATTCCAGCAGCTGGTCTCCTCAGTTCCCAAACGTGTTGTTAAACAAGTGTTGTTAAAAGAAGCTGTTACAATGTGCCTCTGCCCCAAAGTTTTTTGAATCGTGCAGGCATCAAATTCAAACTGAGCATATATTTGTCATAAAACAATAAAATTTCTCAGTTTCAACATTTGATATGTTGTCTTTGTTCTAATTTTAACTAAATGTGGCTTTATATGATTAGGAAATCATTGCATTCTGTTTTTTTTTACATTTTACACAGCATCCTAGTTTTTTTTTTTAAATGGGGTTGTATTAAGGGTGTAACTACACACACACACACACACACACACACACGCACACGCACACACACACACACACACACACACACACACAGGGTATGTGAGTATTTTAGTCTCCTCCATTTTGTAACTAGTAAACATGCTGTTCTGACTACAGCAGGAAGCAGCCTGTTTGGGCAGACAGGAAGCTCAGCTCTTGGCTCGCTGAAAGCAGACCTTTCCTCTCCACGATTCAGTAAACAGGCTTGAGTCCCACTGGACATGGGTTCTACGGCACGTACCTGCCGCCTGCGTGTAGCATGCAACGCTCAATCTTTAGTATTTGGATGCACAGAAGTTTAGCAGCATGTAAGTCTAGGAAAAGGCGGTTTTATGTTTAGAGTCTGAGTTGTGTTTATGTGCTACACCCAGCTTTTGTTTTGCACTCAGCCATAATGGGATCTGTTTAAACGTCGAGTCCTGGGAGAATACTATCATTGTTAAATTATTTTGGCTTGTACTGATTTTATTTTTCTTTTCCCCGAAATCCAAGTGGTTTCAGGAAAACCTTGAATTGACAATGTGCACTGCAAAAGCAGGAAGGACGGCAAGCCACCCACTTCCAGTATTCTGATTGATCAGTTTCAAAAAATACTTCAAGGCTCATTGTACTGAGAAAATAAAGCCAAGCTCTTAATTCTTAAAATGTATCTAACGCCCATGTAAAGTCAAAGAATCTTAACTGTCATCACACCTGTGATGGGTCAACAGTGAGGAGAAATTAGCCTCTCTTAGTCGTAGTGAAAATAATAAATATATATGTAAGATATACAGTATGACAATAAGATGTAAGATACAAAATAGGATGAATGTATGAAAAGATAACAGAACATTGGAAGTTTTAGTGGAGATTGCGTGACTGGGTGTACTCATATCGATACTGATATAGTCAGTAAGTTTACCTTGTGGTATATTACTCTGTTCGTGGGGTTACTTATGTATTGTGTGCCTTGTGTGTGTGCCTTGTGTCTGTGCCCCGTTCTGTAGCGGATTTGAGATGACAGTATTCTGCGTATCGATGGTGTATTTGCTTCCTCTCAGGATGATATCTCAGCCAGTTCCCCTCCTGGAACGCCCTGTCTGACCTCTCCATCTAATTTTGAGGAAGACCCAGATGACCCACAGTTCCGACAGCGTTCCCAGACCCTCGGGCACTTGCCCGGCAAAAAAAGGATTTCCTTCAGCGAGGGCCAACCTCACGTCAAGGCGCCGCTCCGCCGGCAGCAGTCTGTGGCCCCCGAGCTTCTCCGGAGCAGGTCAGTAGCATAACCTGCTAACACAGATGATCCAGCCTGCCTGCCAGATCTGCTGTGTACCTCCTGCTGTTGATGTTCTAGTCATTTCCCATGTGACCTGACTGTTTAGAGACTTTAGGTAAACTTTGGCAGCAAGGAGGACCATATTGGCTTTGGCCAAATTATATACTCTGTTTGGATCCAACCGTTCTAAGCGGGTCAGGGACGAATGTAATATATATACAATTTCTAAATATCCAAGTGATTAAATTGTATGAAAACCAATCACACTACACACAATTTTTAAAACAAAATGATTGTGAAATCTGTATGAACGTGATGGTTAATATTGTAGTTAATATAGGTATTTATTTATTTTTCATAGGTCTTCTAAATCGCCCTGTCTCTGGTCAGACTGTGTGCTGTCTCTCCCATTCGTGATCACAGCCTAATTTCTTGAACAGCTTATCAGAGGTGGGTAATTCAGATCCAGAGAGTAAAAGTCCAGACCAGCATTTTGTTTCATCCAGTTGCGTATAAAGAATTACAATCGTGGAGTAAACAGCTGGTTAGTTGAAACAAAATAATGGTCTGGATTTATACTCTCTGGACCTGAATTACCTACCTCTGTATCTAATACCAGAGTCCTTTTACTGGGCGCTGTGGTTCCCCTGGTTAACATCAGGACGTATGGGACGTGATATGGGCCAACACCCAGTCAGAAAAACACTCAACAGGCGCGATGAGAGGCGTGTGTTATACTCTTTGATGTCAGTAGCTCTGCAGACCGTTTTCCTGTTCTCTCTCTCTTCTTCCTGTACCTTTTTCCACACTCGAACCACACCAATCAGCAGCTTCCTCTGGCTGTTGCATTTTGTTGCTTGGTGGTATTTGAAAAACAAGAAACACTGACGGTTTACTTCAAGCCCCAGATTATTGCTTGCTTGGTTTCACTAGGAAACTTGATTCTTACAAGTAAAATATACTCTAGATATGAAACATTTTGGTTTTTAATATTTTCCATTACTGCTAATTCATAGTTTATCTAACTGGTGCCTAGCAGGTGTGCATGAAGCCTGTGTTAGTTTGGGTCTCAGCCAGGAATGCTGGATGTTAATGGCTTACGGACCCTGCGGCTTTCCACCTCTGGCCGCACAGTGGATGGTACCACCAGCAGTGGTGGAACGGGCAGGCAGAACAAATGGGGGCATCTCTTAGCTGATGTACCTCCATCTCTCGGCCTGGGTCACTCGGGGGTAATGAAGGGGAGGAATGATGAGCCAGATATGCTATGGGCGGCATCTGGCATTGAAGGGCTTTGACTCACGAAGCAAAGACCTTCTTTTTGTTGCTCAGACATGCTGCTTATCCATACAAATACAAATTATCCTGTTAAATGGGGAAAAAAAACACTGATATCCGATCTGAAGGTGAATTATAGTTCTGGCTTTAATCCGCAGGTGTATTTTTTTCAGTTTCAGTCATATAAGCCTGCAGACTGCATTCTTTACTGTAGGGATCTGTTCTTTACGGACTAGTGTGTAAATCACACCACCCAGTCATAGTACAGCTTTTTATACTTAAGTGACATGCTTCTGCAAGGCTTGTCTGTGTCACTAAAATGAGGTTGTGTAGGGTGAGTGATCGATCCTAGATAATGTATGTAATTGCAACCTGGGTCCAGCAGGGGGCGTCTGTCTACGCCAGGGCTTAAGCAACATTAATTAATTTTTTCCTCCCCTTTGGGGAATCAAATGCCAGTCTCACAAATGACAGGTAGGGATACTAACTAACAACACTACACTAACAAGTAGTTTGATACCGTAACGCGAACCTGCAGGACACAACATTGGGAGAATATCCTCGCATACAAAACCATGGAAGTCACTCGAACCTTGGTGTTGTGAGGAGGTGTGAGGCAACAGTGCTGACCACTGTGCCTCCTTGTCATCCCCTATGTGTATCAGTAATAAACGTTTATATTACATTTATGTAACAGATGCTCTTATTCCAAATTGATGTCGATATTTTGAGGAAGCACGGTCAGGTAGTTCCTGCAGCGGTTTGGGGTAGCAAGCTTTGCTGACTGCTTGGCCGCCTCTCTCTCTGGATGCTGTGTGGTGCAGTAACACGGAGGGACAGAGGAAGACCACCCTGGGGTGCGGCAGTGACTCCTTCAATGCTGATGTTGCCCCGGTAACCCTGCGGAACGTCTCCTGGCGCCAGAAGATCTTCCTCCAGGTGGCCTCACCAACGAACAAGCCTTCAATAGGTCTGCATCTCCCATCGCATGATTGATGAAACCAACAGTGCATGTGGAACCTTCTCCAGCACCCAGGACTGATTTAATCTCTCTCCCGGGGGGGGTGGGTAAGGTGCAGACGGTCTGGCTGATAGGGAGCTTCTGCCTCTGTCTCCACATGCCGTACCTCAGGACCACGACTCCTATGGCCGCCAGCTGCCCTTTGACCTTAGGCCCTTTGTGGGAGGAGTTCAGCACTCCGCATCTAAGTACCGGCTCCTGTGGAGGTGGGCCATCCATCAACAGGTCCTGCTGCTCCACATGGAGAAGGAGGACAAGCATCTGGAAGGTCAGCTCACCCCTCCTGTGACGTTCTTTCTAACAATGACTTCAGACATCAGACATGTTTGTTTCCTTCTAACTACTTGTAAAGATGAAAGTGTCTCGGTCAGATTTTGATGGTAAACATGTTGGAGTTTCAGTTCGTCACTGGATGAAATGTTTTTTATACTGGGTATCATATCTGTTTAAATGGGAAATCTAGATATTGTATCTCACCACTTATTTTAATTCAGGTAAAGTAAATATTGTCCAGTTGACTTTCTTGGTCTGTTGTCTCTCTTTTGCCTTCCCACTGTGTGGCATAAACAGTGTGTATTTAAATTGAAGGTAATAATTAGGATAAGTCCAGCATTTGAGTAAATGGATGGATGAGGTTAGTATAACTGGTTGTACTGCATTGTTGCTTCTAGTCGTGCCATACAGTGTCCCTGTGTTTGGTAGCCAGCAGAGATGAGCTGCCAGTTCAGAATATGAAGCTCAGCTACGAGGAAGTTGGCCAGTGTCCCGAGGACTTACTGACCTTGTGGGAAATGAAACTGGCTGCTCCCTGTTTAGCCAGGGTCCGGTGGAGCAGGGAGGAAATCCAAAGTACAATCGGTCATGGTGAGTGGTCCCTGACGTCTCTGATACCCAACTGAGACTCTGTACCTTCAATGGCCGTGTTCCTGCTTCCCGATCACCTGTCTACCTGCTCACTGCTAGGTGTCCCTAAAAGCCGACGGGGGGAGGTGTGGCGGCTTCTGTCCCAGCAGCACCGACTGGCTCACTGGCCCCCCTGCCGGCAGCAGCCCCCAGAAACCTCGTACCAGGACCTGCTGAAGCAGCTGACTCTCCAGCAGCACGCCATACTGGTGGACCTGGGTAAGCTCTTGAGGTGTTTCCTGAAGACCGTGGGGGGTTCCGATGACTTCAGCTCCTTCTATACCCTGAACTGTTCTAGACGTTATCCGGGGGGGGGTTGTGTGTCTGAATGCGAATGTCAGACATTAAACAGATTTTACCCTGCGAGCTCTCTATCTATCATGCAATTGGCGGGACAACGGGAAAATACACACATCTGAGGGCAAAGAAGAAGGATCATTTGCACGAAGACCCCAGCAAACATGGCTAATGGAGCAATGACAGGATTACAGAGCTTCTCTGGTTGTGTGTCACGTGTCAAAGGGCAACTCTGAAAAATGTCTGGGCCTGATTCCCCGGACGATGTCAGGAGTTCATGTGTGAAAACGGCGTGGGTGTAATGGTTGGGTGTCTTGTTCCTCCATCGAGGAACCACACTCGGGAAACATCTGGACATATTGTCACGTCTTTAGGTGACGTTCATGGACAGACGTCACACAATAACATAACCAAACCTCACACTAAGGCTGGCAGAGTTATTCTAATTTCTTTGTTTTTAAACAGTCAGAACAAAGAATATGTATTTGGGAAATACCTTTTAATATTGTTAAATTAATTAATGTTGACATTAGTTATGGGGACCAAACTGCCAATACTGAGTCTGATTCAAGGCCAAGAACTTGAAGGATAAAGCCTGAGTCATGACAGAGACTTTGGGGGGTCAAGACCAATTCATGTGGGCCTCTTAGGGTGAGAGATGTCTAAAACCTGAGTACTACAACAGTAATTAACAAACCGCTGGCCATCATTCATAAAAATGATCGTTCATTGATGCAATTTAGCTGTTAGCTGTCCATGTTTCCTGTTTTCATTTCTTGCGCTAATGGAAATGGAGACACAGCATTTTACACATACAGTAGAAGGCAGCCATCGTCCTGCTTCGCTGTAATGTCTGTATTCACTTCACACGTGCCTTGATTGGTTCATTTATATACTCAGGTAAATGCTGATCATACAGCCTGTTATAGCAGCAAAAAGCTCTGTAATCACTGTACCTCTTAAGTTTTGGCTGTGCTGATGGCAGTGCTCTGTGTGTGTGTGTGTGTGTGTGTGTGTGTGTGTGTGTGTGTGTGTCCGACCATCCGACCATAGGGCGGACCTTCCCCGCCCACCCATATTTCTCCGCCCAGCTGGGGGCGGGGCAGCTGTCCCTCTACAACCTGCTGAAGGCCTACTCCCTGCTGGACGCGGAGGTGGGTTACTGCCAGGGCCTCAGCTTCGTGGCCGGCCTGCTGCTGCTGCACATGAGCGAGGAGCAGGCCTTCGACATGCTGCGCTTCCTCATGTACGGCCTGGGCTTCCGGAGACAGTACCGGCCTGACATGGTGTTTCTGCAGGTGAGCTTACCGGCAGCAGGTCCGAAAGGCTTCGGAGGAAATCCTAGCTCATCTTTATTTCCTAGCTGTTATTCCATCAGACCACATGCTAGTCATGGACTTTATTCATTAACTAACTCCTGGTCACCAGAGATTCCTGTCTATCTTCTGATTGGTAGCTGAATCAGACTCTGTCTGTTGACCTCTACGGTTCTGGCTTCAATAGTCTTCACCGTGTCATTCCCCATGAGTCTGTGAGCATGTGTTGGGATTCTGCACAGTGACGGTCCACCTTGACAGGCACATGCACTGTGGCTGCTTAGTTTTACTCCACTGCACTTCACAAAATAATTCACTCTTCATAATGTCATGTTACAGCAGATAAGTCTCCGTTTCCACCTTTGTGTCTCAGATGCAGATGTACCAGATCTCCCGTCTGTTGCATGACTACCTGCGAGGCGTCTTCAATCACCTGCAGTGTCATAAAGTTAACCCCTGCCTGTATGCCGCTCCCTGGTTTCTCACCATCTTTGCCTCTCAGTTTCCCCTGGGCTTCGTGACTCGCATCTTTGGTACGTTTCCGGATCATTATGCATGACGCCTAGCGTTGACGTTTGGCCCGGGACATTAGAACCCATGTGTATGTTCTCTATCACTATTTCTGTGTAGTAATAGAGTACTGGCAAGTCCCCGGGTTAATGAGATCTGTTCCCTAAGTCGGTCTTTAAGTTGAATTCGGAGGTAAGTTGGAAAATTACCAATACATCCCAAAATAATAATTATACAGTAATAATAAAAGTAACCGCATACGGTGCTGTGCTGTACATGAAGCCGACAAATTGCTGAAGCTGTGCAGAACATCACAAGGTAGTGTGTGTGTTCGTTATTATGATCCACTGTATTCAACCTGAAATTTTAATATGATAGACTTCATAGCCGTCCATTCGTAAGTACGAGTTGTCCGTAAGTCGAAAGTTCTTAACCTGGGGTCTGCCTGTATTTCGGTGTCGTTCACATTTAAGGGGATAGCTTTTTCTCTGACGTGATTTTGAATGCCTTTTCAAATTTGGGGGGAGGGAGAGGGAGTGAAACCGAAATATTTCCTGTTGGGTTGTTTGTGGTTTATTGCAGATGTCCTGTTTGCCCAAGGCCCTGAAGTGGTCTTCAAGGTAGCCTTGTGCCTCCTGCAGAAGCACGAACGTAACATAATCGAGTGTGACAGCTTCGAGACTCTTGTGGATTACCTTAAAACGACCATACCTAACCTTACCATGACGCAGATGGAGCAAATTATTTCTCAGGTGGGAAAATAGTCACTGATACTCCAAAGTACTGTTGTATTACATCGTTTTCAGTATGTGTCAGATGAGAAGAAGGATCCATGGTTAGTGATTTCTGTTTATCCTAATAGGTTATGGAAATGGACATTTCCAAACAGCTTCATGCATATGAAGTTGAGTACCAAGTGTTCCTGGAAATGTCAGGGACTTTGCCCCTACCTGAAGACTTTGACCGCCTTGAGAAGCTGGAGAGAACCAACATTGACCTAAAGAAGCAGAATTTGGACCTGATGATGAAGCTTCAGGTAGATGGGTGGTCTGGCATGTGCATGTCTGAGTGCATGTAGTACTGGATCTACGTAGATGCTTAGTGTAGAAACATGCCAGTGGTGTGCATTTTTTGAAAGGTTGCGAAGTATATTTATGTTCTTGTTTGTTCATGTTTGATTTATTTTCGCTGGGTGCTTTTGACTGCCAGGAGGTGGTGCCAGAGCTCTCTGAGGGTAGACACAAAACAGGAAAAGTTGAGAAAAGCATGGAAAATGTTTTATGGGTGAAGCTAATGCTGACAACATAACTATAAGAAGGGGTTTGAGAATGTCTAATCAAATTGTACTTGTGTTTCTAGTATGATGAGAACATCTGTTGATGACTGTTTGTTGGTTCTAGATTAGATCCTTTCTTTGCCACACGATGAAGATCAAGGCTAGTAAATAAAACACAACTCTGTGTATTACATTTTCTTGGTAATGAGGCAAGATGGCCAAGCTGTTAGGCTGTGATGAAGAGTCTGCTGGGTTTCCTTACAGACCGCCCATGTCAAGGCCCAGACTTTGGAGGCTAACGTGGAGAAGTTTGTGGCGCAGGAGTCCAAGATGCAGCAGATAGTCCGCACTCTGGAACAGGAGAAGGCCTTTTACCAGAGGAGCGTGGAGCGTCTCCGAAGCCGACTGGCACCGGGGACGGTGCTGGATGTTGAGCTGATTGCCATGTCATCCGGCCCGAATGGGCAACTCAAAGCAAGACAGAAATGACCGTGACTCAGAGGAGCAGCTCTTGCAGCACAAAACGGGCGTTAATTTAGAGTGCAGCATATCCACATTCCGGAACCAGAGTAGTTATAAGTCCAGATGATTAACATGTTGGCCAGCTGCTCTGATGTGTCATGGGAGATGTTCTAATCATTTGTAGCTGGTGCCATGTTCTGCTCTGTTCCCCTGTCTTCTCTTTTTCCCCTCCTTCATTCTTGTTCCTGCTGGGGCCCTGTGCTGGCTTATGTTATTCGCTACAAGCCAAAATATTTGCATATTCTGTAGTCACACCTATTTTTTTTTGATGGATATCCCAGCATTTTTGGTAGGATAATGTAGTTTGGGCTTTCTGACATTTTGTATTATAAACATAGAGCAAAGTGGTGTGGACCGCATGAAGTTAGGCATGACCCAGTGCTGTGGAGCTTCAGTACCAGATCTTTGGCTGCACTCCCAGTGACATGGCAGGAAGTAGGTTCTCCGCCGTGGAAATGTTCCACCATAACTGGCTCTTCTCAGCTGCAGCTTGCTGTCCCGGCGCTGATTTTGAGTCTGTTCACGAGTGATCAGCCTGCATCTTCATTGAAAATACTTAAGAACTCGATGAATGTATTTGCTGTCCAAAGGGAAGTGCATTATATGACAAGAGAAATCATTTTTAAGAATGATAAAATGTATTAATCCTAGTTGTTGAACTTTGGACCAAATTTTACCTCCCGTTTGATTGAAGTAGCAAAGCTGTTTGCCCAGAGTCTGTCTGTTTACCGGATGGTTTCCTGTGTGAAAAACCACGGTGCCCATAAGATCTGAAGTCTGCTAAACACTTTGCATTAACTTTGGGCTGAGAAGTGGTCCCACGTTAGCATAGCATAGCATAGCACAGCATAATCTGAATTCTTATGATTGTATCCATTTGCAGTAGCAAGGCGACCGTGATACCTGTGTGATTTTTTATTTTTTTCCTGTCCGAGTTAAAAAATCTCTGCTGTTTATGGACGTGAACCTAGAAATTTAATGTATGCACACAGCATAGTCACATACAGTATGTGTGAGTAAACAGTATGCTGCATCTGTGTGGTAGATGCCTGTCTGCTGGTCATATTGGAAGAAGAGATACTGAGGCAGATGATTTTTGCTGTAAGTGGAGTTTCATGTCGTGTCAGAAAAGATTTATCAGTGCTGTGTGCTTCTTCTCATATTGTCTTTCACGTGAAAGAGATGGGTCATCTCTAGCAAATAGTAAAACCACAAACCAGTATATGAAATGCATTTGCAGAAGCTGCTTATACACACAGAGAAGACAGCATTTATCATAACGACACTTACTTACTACGCTTAAAAGCAAAACTTAATAGCATTCCTCGAAGTATGGGTAATTTTAGTTTTTTTTTGGGGGGGGGGGGGATTTTCAGAATGATTTTTTTTTGGCTTTCATAACCAAATCTCTTATTACTGGCAGACTATGCAGATCATATGATTTGTCAAGAAATCTACATTAGATAAAACTTTAAGTATGCTGTGGAGTGGTTTGTTTTGTAAACTGCAAACCGTATGTGTTGTGGTTTCTATATGTTTTTAATTAAAAAAAAAAATGTACAGTCCTTAGTTTAGTCAATCAGTTGGTTCTTAATCTGTACACCTGTTATATAAACATCATCGTCTGTTGACAAAAAAAAAAAGATTTAATATATGCTCTTGCTTACGTTTATTGTTTTCATTGTCAAGCTTTTAACTACGGCAGCAGATGTCTTATCCCTCAAAGTTCTGAATATAGGTTCCACCTCCATGTGTAACAGCATTGGTGAGAAAAATGACTGATCTTCTGCTTTGAGACAAGTGCTGGTTCCTTTTAACTTCCTAATGAATGAAGGCATGCAATGAGGCAGCTGTAAATGTCAACTGTGAGCAAGAGTAATAGCAGACTCTGTCTGAAAGGTGTTTTAAGGTGGAAGTGTTGTTTTACTTTATTTTATTTTTTGAAAATTCAGAAAACTGTGGTGCATATATGTGGACAGAACTGTGATCTGCACTTGCAAACAAGACATCGATAAGAAACCATGCAAATGGCTGTTTGCAAGAATAAGTAAGGACAGAGTGCATCGCAGCATTTCACAAACTAGAGGTCTATTTGAATGCAGTTTAGAATCTGAGACGGAGCTGCTTCATTTTGCATTATTATTGTTTGTGATGCACCAATGTAGCCTTGGAATTAGTCAGCTGTCTTACCACCTTTGCTGTAAAAATTAATTTTAAATGACAGTTATTTAAAAAAGTAAGAATAATCTTTTAGTCCAGGGAAATAAGATCCGGCCACCCCCACAGTACGGGACTGACATTCTTTCCATCGTTTAGGGACTGGCAGAGTAACGGTTAACCCGAATGAAGTGAGAATGTTTGGGGACGGGGCCGCGATCCGCCGCTCCTCTGGCTTTTAGTCATAACCCTCCATGTTGCTGCGTTTGTTCCAGCATCTCTCCACTGTCCGCTGTCACTTAAATGGAAAATCCTGCCATTTTGACCAGTTCCTTTTAACCGCCGTCTTTAGCTCATTTGTTTACCTCAAGTTTTAGTGATTTATTGACAGAAATGTGTTCCTTTTATAGGCAACTTACTGATGCTTTTGGCTTTTCTGCTGAGGTTAGAGTTATACTTATAGAGCTCATCAAATGTGGAAATATTTACGCAGCGTAGTCTGGGGCCTGGACCACGAAACGAGATTTGTTGGTTAGCTGAATGACTTGTTGGGTTTAAGGTTCCCCAGTTCGAATGGACTATATCTTCATTCGCTGACATTTAGCTCAGACTATCTTAAATCCAACAAGTTATCTTGCAAACCCAAAAATCCAGCCTGGTGATCTCTTAGAAAAACATCAGAGTCATCAGGGGAAGCACTGTGTGAAATCAGACTGCAAATCGAGGTCAATGCTTAAGCCCTCATTGGCTGGAAGAACCTGCAGAGGACATTTGAGTCTCACCCTGAACATGGGCTTTCCAGATAACAATAAGATGTTGCTTGGTCATTGGCGAGTGAACAGAAAGGAAGATCTAAAGAACTAAAGTGCATTGATGTGGAGGCTCCTGGAAGGTGTTCTTATTTTAGTTTTTGAAAGGGAAAATATCTATAGAAGCAGAATGTTTTCTTGGACTAGTACAAGTTCTGCTTGTTATTAATACAAGGAGGTGATGGAGAACAAGGTAGTTGTTTGCATCAGTCATGTTGCAAGCTCTCTGCTGTGGAAGTAATTCCTTTCAGCTGCTCGCAGTTTGCGATATGCAGTGTTTGCAGTATGAGGAAGTCCAGTGATTGGGCCCCAGTGAGCGTACAGTTCTAGCAGCTGCACAGCTGATGCTCTCATAGAGACTGGCTGCTTACACATTAGCCTGGCTGTTTCTCTCTGACCACTACTGCTCCTCCTGGTGTTTCGCTGCTTACATATACATTGTGTTGTATTTGTTAGTTGAGCATCTTTGCATTGCTGAAATCATGACTATTTCCAGTATGAAGTATATGTAATATAATGATGTTATGGTGTTTGCTGGCGTGGCTAAAGGAATTACAGAAAAAAACACATCTTAACTAGATTCCAGTGGTTGCAGTGCTGACTGATTTGAGTGCAGAAAGGGTCCAGTGATGAGTGCCAGGGGTTAAATTGGCCACTTTTCATCTAAATAGGCAAAAGAAAACAACAGACTTCAGTGACTGTAAAGGCTATTTACACATGCTGATGTAATACGTAAGATGTACTGTAAAACCACAGGACAGAAATGGCAAAAAGCAAAACTTTTGAAGAAACATGTTACATGTGAATATTTAAGAAGCGATACGGGATTCACGCGTATCATACTGAGTGGAAGAGCGATTGAGATCATCTATGTGAGATCTGCATGGTTGCCCTTTTAATGAGCACATCTTCCAGCTCACTGGAACCACAGAGACTGTTAGCCTAACAGCTCAGTGGGCTGTGGAAGCTGAATGGAGCCTTTCAGTTCTGCTGCTCGTCTCCCTGGGGGTGAGAGACCGGTTGCCATGGTTATCCCGGATTCCTGCAGCTAATGGGTGGGAGTTGTGTAGCTCTGGCAACCTGTTCTGTCTGGGGCGGAATATGAAGACTGCTGGGTGTGCGGTGGCTGTGTTCTGGGACACCGGAGGTCACACACATCGCTGGCCGCCTTCCCTTCCCTAGCCCTTTATTTTCTGTCTGCCAGCAGCTGCTAATATGATCTGGTGGTTTGGCACAAGAGAATTGCGGTAATTGGATTATACTTTACCAACCGTTTGGTAATCTCACCACCAGCAGTGACCACATTGCTAGTAAGAGCCTTTACTACATGCATATAATTGGATGATTTTAGAACACATTTCCTGTCAGTCCAACCTTACCTTTGCTTGTTTCTCCTGTAGTACCTTTGGAAATATTTGCCTTCTGGTGGACCATTTTTTCACCTGTACAACAATTTGAGATATGAAGATTAGGGTAATTTATAGAAATCCACTGTTTATTGAAACCATGCTTTTTACAGTACCAATTCTTCTGGGCCATGTGTTGCTGAATTCATCATTCATAGTCACAATCAGAAGTTAATGGGCAGATCGCTTCTTTAACTGGTGTTCTCTGTCTTTCCAGTCCTTTCTATAATAGATATAATTATGATCTGTCATGTCCTTTCAATTCATCACACAGTAAATCTTTCTGTAATTGTAAACAGCTAAGCCTATATATGCGGAGTCCCAGCATATTCCTTATAGGAACGACTGCAAAATTTTGTTCTGAACAGTGCTCAGAAAGAAAGAACTTCTGGTTAATTCTGTCAATGATTAGTATGAAGGAAATAATAATACATATTTGAAAGGCCAGCCGAGCGAGCGGTGATTAGTAGCCTTGTATAATGTCTGCAATATGTCTGTTACTAAGAGTTTAGAAATCTTCTAACCCTCTACAGCTGCAGTGTTGAAATAAGCATTGGTAGGCTTCAGGGGGAATTTGGTAACATTCTAATGTGTTTGTAGAATCTACAATTATACAGCTACTTCTCAGATTCTAACAAATATACAAATTATCGTTGTCATATTTGTGATGGGGAGAGACGAGGACTTGGTAGTTGATGCCCTGGATATCAGATGGAGAAATTATGGTTTCCAGGAGGGACTCTGCATTAATACAGTATATCAAGTATAAAACCTTAAGCTATTTAAATAATATGCAAATGAATGGTAAAGTAGCTAATAACTTTAGATGAGCAGTATTGAAAAGTCTCAGAACTGGCTTTGTCGAAGCAACACAGATGTTTAACTTTTGTGGTACAGAGCTTGATGTCATTCTTGGAGCTTGAGTTGGAGAATCCTTGGAGGAATTCAGTTTCCGCAACTTTCCGGCCGATTTAGTACATTCTGCTATGTATATTTATGAATTTTGCAATACATTACAGAAGACATGTTTTCAGGGTCACCTACGAGTGCAGTAACAAGGGGTTCCCAGTACTGTGACTTTGCAGCAGGCTGGCATTACATTTGTGAAGGACTGTGCTGAAGTCCAACAGATTGCGAGTCTCTCGAAACACCAGGCTTCCTTAAGGACAGTGGAGGAGTCATTGCAGGCTCTAATCCCTATATACCCTTTACAACAAAGTACTGTCTACACCTTCCCATTCAAATATTTGTACATTAATGTTAAGTGCCATTTTTTGTGGGGAGGGATTTTCCATACATTGTTACTTGTTTCAGTTTTAATACTCTGCCACTGATGCCGATTTCTTGGCTTTCATTTAAGATCAGTACTGAGTCACAGCTGTGTTTGTCCAAATATCTCTTTCAGTGACTTGACCACAGCAATGTCTACACCCATTAGATGACGTCCACATCATTTGTACCTAAAGATAATATGCTTTTCAAGTACTAAGCTCTTGTTGCTTTTCATGGAAATGCTGAAATAAAGAATGGTTTACAGACCAGCAAAACAACTTAGTGACCACCAATGACCATCATGAGCTTTTTAAATGAACTACATATAAATCACTTCACAGCAAGAAGTGTCTCTGATCCCAAAAACAGTGAGATTGAGAGACTGAGAGTGTTGCTCTTGTGGCTTGTACCTGTTAAGTATGTGAGATTATTCCAGTTTCTAAGTTTCTGGCAAAGTAATAACCCATAAACAGTGGATCTAAGCAAACATCTGCTATGCAGTGTGGATGGGACACTCCTTGAGCAGATCAGACTTCGCAGAAAAGCCCTGCCCTTTGTTACATAACCAATTTCCAGCCAAAACTTGATGTAATTAAACAAACATGTCACAGTGCAGCCCATTCTCAATGGCCAAAATCTGAAATTGTTAATCATATTTGACTGTCGTGTAGCCCGTAGTTATACCAGCCTGGTCCTCCCAGCCTCCTGGATCATATATTATCTGTCCAAAAGACGAGAGTTTGTTAGGCGACACGGAGCAGGGGTGTTACTAGAAATTTTGGACCCCCTGAGAAATTTTATATATAATTTTGTATGTTCAAGGATCCCTGTTAATTGTTGGGCCCTCTGAATCTGCCAGGGTGTTCATGCCCTTTCGATGCCCCGCCAATCCCCGGACGGTATCCCTGCCTGTTCACCCATTTACACAACGGGTTTCCACTACAACACCAGCTCATGCCACCTGCAGAAAGCAGCCGTCTGGATACTGGAGCAGGGTATAGGAGTCTAGGAGAGCCCTTTGCCATCTGGTGCTGGGAGAACCAACTGCAGCTCAGCATGGCCACGTCAAAGGAGGCGGTGGTGGATTTCAGGCGTGCCACGGGGCCCTGGAGACCAGTCACCACCAGGGGGGAGGAAGTGGAGTTGGTGCCGAGCTGTAAGGGCCAGGGAGGGGTCATTTGACCAGCAGACTGGGCAGGGTGAGCAACTTAACGGCATTGGACAAGAAAGGCTGGAGCCGACTCTAATTTTTGAGTAGGCTCAGGTCTTATGAAGTTTGAGGATGTTCTAGCAGTCCATAGTGACTAGTGTACTTCACTATACGTGTTTTTCAAGTGAAGCAAAATAAGTTCAGGGAAAACTCCTTGGGAAATCCAGCTTCATCACAGAACTGACCCTAGACACTCTGGAGGCAAAACTGGAGAAGTTCACAAATAGTTCTGTCCATCCCTTCCATCTCTTGCTTTTTTGCACCATTGTGAGTTAAGAGGCAGTACTGGGGATTGGTTGTGCCTGGTGGCATTAAGCACTACAATGCTTCCCCCTGACCTGGAGCTCGTGCTCCAACCATACAACATGTCAGGACAACATTTAAAAATGGGTCATGACGCCCTATATAACTATGAATGGTTATGTGCATTCATGTGTATGCTTTGGTGATTCATTTCTTATCTATTCATTTTCGCACAACTTTGTTTGCACTGTGTATTGTCTTCTCACTGTGTATTGAGTTTTTCACTGTTATGTTTGTGTCAGTGCACTTTGTAATCCTTTGCTGCTCTGTGCAACTGAATTTACCGTCCATCCATCATCCATCCCTTGCAAATCATGTTTGCAGTCTAAGACAAAGCTTTGAGTGTAAGTCAGTATAGTAAAATGGTAAAATACAAACTGCATTGTCTTATGCTCATTCATTTGTCTTATGCAATGTCAAGATTATGGATTACACGAAGGACATTTTTTTGTTGATTTTCTGTTTTTAGCTATAGGCAATAGGTAAATAAATTCCGAAAGAAACACTTATCTTTAAGTACAGCGAGTCGTGTAGCCTTAGTTCAAGTGGTAAGGCAGGCATGTATTTCTGACCTGCGCTTTAGTGAAAAGGCCCTTAATTTATCACTGCCTTCCCTCTTATCCTACATCTACAGATTTGCTCTCTGGTATCTCTAAGCTCCCACAATCCTTCCGAATCATTTTAGATCATGATAAGATCAGTCCATCACGAAAGTGAAATTTACTACTTCAAGTTAGATCCATGGGTGTATGTGGAAAAATAACGGGAACCTCAGAGAAGGCTCTGACCATCCATCCATCCATCCATCCATCTCTCAGTTTCTGACTCAGAGCTGGGCCGTGGCCAAGGCTTCAGCATATCTACAAACGAGATCTCTGCAGGCTCCTGGAGTCCTTCTTCATGGTCACTTCCAGTGCATGAAATTTGTGCCAATCCTTTAGAGCAAAATGAGAAGTTTAATAATTGAACTAATGTGAAAAATACATCATTCCTGCCCCCCCCCCCCCCAAAAAAAAAAAAACAAGTAATTGTAGTCTGTTCATCTGTGTGTTTTCAGTCGTTCAGTTTGGGATCTCCCATCATAGATCTGTGCTGCTACAGCGAGTAAGGCATGAATAAGCATTTTGGAATGCAAGCCAGGTGTAAAAGTGCTCAGCGTAATCGCATGGCAGACGTAACCAGAGACAGGACTTTGAAGGCGCCTCGGCGTTGAGACTTTCAGCATGAGCTGCTGTAATTTTTAAATGGTGTCCTTGACAGAATTTCAGTGGAACCTCAACATTGCTTAACACAGTAGTGCATCCATCATCCTCATGATTCTGAAACACCACGTTTAGCATTTTCAGAATTGACGTCGTTTGCATGAGCTAGATGATGGCAGGTGAAGCTTCTTTATGCGCGTTTACATGCATATACTGTATTTATAATGCATGAATCTTAAACATTCTCTTAGCACGGTGCACATTTGTATCTTGCATGAAGATTAGCATAAGGTCTTAAGGTTATGAAGACTTTCACTTGCACTGCCTTATGTAAGTACGTGCAGGTCTGTTGCTTGCGATTTGAATTGCTTTGCAACAGTGATAGTGAAGAATCCTTAAGATGGTTCTTTATATAAAGGTAAGGACTGCTTAACCTGAATTTCCATGCTTTGTGCCTACAAGTCTGTGCTCACGCACAAATTACACGTGCGTGTTCAGGCATAGTTAGCTAACAGTAATTTTCAGTGAGCCAGACTGAGTCACCTTTTCCAAAATAGGAGACAGTGAAAGTCTTGACCTGTTCCGATTTGATGTCAGTATCTGTCCTACCTGAACCAAAATTACAAAATTTGAAGTTTTATTTTGCTGCCTACCATTATTTATGTGGCAAGAAACATGAAATATCCTTAATTTTTCCTTGATGTGGTCATAAAAACTGTGGTAGTTTACACAGCTAGAGACATTAGTTTTCCTTGTAGAGTTAATTGAAAATAAATAATGAATTGAGGAATAGTGGACTTTATTCCCATCAGGACTGACATGCTTGAATGGGATAAGGACCAGAAACAGGTTTGAACAAGTTAAAAGAAAAAAAAAAGGCCAAAAAGCATGTAGGAAGATTTGGTAGAGAAGTAGTGAACTACTTTGGCTTGGCTCCAGTGCTGTGAGTTTGAAAAACCTGTGCATTTTAAAAGTATTTTTTGTGTATAGCATATTATGCTACATCGATTGAAATGTTATTATTGTTGTTAGTTTGGAAAATGTTTTTTGTTTCTTGGTTATTACAGTGTACATTCATGCAAGTGAAAAATGGGATTTCTTTGAAATTTTCTACATTTTCTAAAAAAGTCTGTTAGGCATTCCATCCCTATGAAATACATGCCTGTATTCCAGTTACATGCTTAATGGTCCCCAGTCATCAGTTTCCCCGCGTGTTTGTTCAGTCATACAACACCATGCCTGCTTACTATACAAGTTCACATACGCTTCAGTGGTTTTGCTGGGATATTTTTAAGCAGCCACTTTGTGAGGCTTCTTAAAGATGTGTTCCCTAGGCCCGTGACTAATGAGTAATCACTGGTTGGTTTACGAAAGACGGCTTCCTTTGCTGGAGCAGCACAAATGGGAGGACCCCGTCAGAGCAGCTGTTCTTGGGAAAACGAGTCGGGGGGTGGGGGGGGGAGCGGATACGGTGGCCCGTGGGATGGGGTGGGGCCAAGTCAGTCAGGGTCTCTGCTGCTACAGGCCCTGCTGGCTCTGTCTCTGTTGCCCTCTTTTTCTCTTGCTACTTGCGCCCTAAAATGTTTCGGGCTGCTTCTCTATTGCCCGTTTTTTCTATGATCCCTCTACTTTATTCTGCAGTGACCCTTTTTCTGAGATGGATATTTTGCTTTGCTCCATTTCGGTCAAATACTTTTGGCCAGTTAAAAAAAAAAAATGGCTGCCAAGCACAATAAACCCATCAGACAGCATAAAAGTAAAGTTGCATTCATGCTGGTGAAGACAAAAGTGTGGTGCAGTTTTCACCGATCACAATGAAGAACAGTTGCTCTGATGGCTTGTGTTTTAATTTTGTTTTTTGTGGATACCTGTCAAAAACAGTTCATTTGACCTAAAACAACAGCCTAAAACAAATAAAGAAGACTGGCCAACGCACAGTTGACAGTACTAGGCTTTTTAACAAACGTTGCAAAGGGGGACCTATGAAATAATGCTGTCCTGGATAGAGAACCCCACCCTCTAACTGCTGTATAAATAGATTCTTATGACAGGGTAATTCATCTCTCAGGCCGTGAAAACAGCAGCTTTAAAAGACAGCTTGTAGAGACCCAATGCTTGTTAGAGCTGGATCAGCAGGCCAGATGCCTGGGATGTAAACTCATGAAGGAGCGATTAATTTATCTGTCATCCCTGACTTTGACAGTTGTTGTAAATCTGATTTAGCTCTGTGCAGGGGCAGCGAGAAGTTCAGCGGACATTAAGATTTCAAAGGAGCGATATCAAGAGAACTTATTCAGGACTCTAATCCGCCAGGAGTCAGTTGAATGTTCCCCGGTGGATGAACGAGTAGTTTTCCCCATTGTTAAAAGAAGCACATTTGGCAGCGATTCCCCCAACACCACCAGCCCCCTCCCGCCAGTGATTCTACCAGCCTTCTGCTTGTTGTTTTCAAGATGGTGGCAGTCACGTAAGGCACCCCGGAAAATGAAAAGACGGAGCGTCAGGAAAGCTATTTCCTCAGTGATTGATGGTAACAGGCGATCTGCGGTGGTCATGTACTGTGATCATCTGCATATGTGAGCCTGGCTAGTTATTCCTGTGGACACGGTTGGAGTTTTCTCAAGTTAATTCTGTGCTCTTGCATTCAAGCTGTTTTATTTATTTTATTTTACAATAGCACTACTATAAATAATATGCGAATGGTTAAAAGTGTCTTACAATGAAATCAAGATTACAGTGTATACACATTAGTCATTAATAATATCAGTATACGTATTTTTTGTAATGGTTAACAAAAAGCAGGAGCACCAACAGCAGGCAGCAATAAATGTGGTATTACATTAGGAGATGTGAAATTTTTGTGCAATATTTTCACAATTCTGGATGATTTATTTTCAGTATGCGCGTTACACAGTCAGATAGAACACCTGTTTAAAATAATTTTAGTGCTT
Organism: Hyperopisus bebe; assembly: GCA_026777045.1. Classification (NCBI taxonomy): domain Eukaryota; kingdom Metazoa; phylum Chordata; class Actinopteri; order Osteoglossiformes; family Mormyridae; genus Hyperopisus; species Hyperopisus bebe. The sequence goes on along the minus strand of JAODJW010000035.1, from coordinate 16,963,172 downwards.
TATGAGTTTTAATCAAGGATTAAAAAGGACAAATAATTACTGTGTAGACACTGTATGCTTCCCCAGGTTTCTTTTCAGCCACGTTATATTGTAATTGTGTATCAAACACAAGGGGTGTTTATGACCTACTTCTGCATTGCCTTAGATACATTGTAATTTCTGCCTTTTTCGGAAAATATTTGTATGTTATTTTCAATTTCCCTGATGGCTCTGCTTTGTAAGGCCTGCTGTGGGAGATCCATTAAGATCTTCCATGGACCCATATGTTTTAAAAATCATATGTGCTGTACAAGGATCACGTTTGTAATAAAAGAATGACAAGTACAAGCCGGAGGGTGGTTTTATCTGTATTTGCATGCAAATGTTTTTTTCCTTGAATTGTCAATTCCTATTTTTGATATTGAAGGGGGGGGGGTGGAGGTGCAAAAGCAACTCATTTGCATGCTGAACAAATACTTTTGACAAGAAGTAACCCAGTCTTAATAAATATGGTGACTAAACATTTCCACCGCTTTTGTCTGTCAGACCAACAGCTGGGTTTAAACTCCTTTCATTTAAACTCTTTTCACCTAAGAGGAAATCAAAGATAATCCTGAGCTTGATGTCGAAAGAAACTTTTGAATTACTGAAAAAGGTCACAAATATACAGGGCAATGGGTTTAAGCAGTAAACCCCTCACAAAGAGTTCTGACAGTCTACATTTCCCTGTGCTTTAAACAAAGTCTTTGGAAAGTTCTAAGCACATTCTGTGTGCATGACTAAACCTATTGAGGAATTGAGAGAGAAAGAATCTCACGGCTTAAGATGAAACTTAAATGTTCTGTTAAAAACAAATGCCTGAAATCCATAAAGAAGGAATAAAATGCATTAGCACAAAAACCCTTAAGTCACCTGATCAAAGTGCTTCTAAGTTTTCTCTGCAGAGGGAACAAAAGGGTGAGTTTGCTTCATTTATATACCTTTGAAACTCATACTGTAAAAGTGTCCATATTTCGTTATGGCATATGTGGGAGTCATAACTACGCATGTATATATTTAAAGTCGTACTGGCTGTATGATCAATTTTCACTGTTTATTCTTTAAGAAAACGGTTCCAACATTACATTACTAGTTACGGAGAATCGTTCATGAACATGAAAATGCTGAGGCATAATTCCACAGGAATACATAGATTTATTAGTATTTATTTATATATCTGGAATTAAGTGTGTTCGTGATAAATTATGAAGGAGCTAGCAGGATATATGTTTATCTTACGAGTTAGAGCAACATCCTTTCGAAAATCCATCGCAAACGACAGTTTGTCACAAAAGCAAGGCGCACAAATGGACGCCTCTACCTCAAATAATGTTTTTTTCCCCTTTAAGATGAGTGCCAGGAAGATGATGAGCAGAGATGTGAAAAGCTGTGGATTGGCCAGCCGGCCGCTGATCTCCCTGTGCCTTTTCCTTCCTTCTGTGTTGTGGTGCAGCATGTTAGCAAGTCTTGTCTCCCTGTTGAGGTAGCTTTCATTGTGTTGGACATGGGAACAGAGCCATTGTCTCTGCATCTGAAGTAGTGGGGCGGGGGTGGGGGGGGGGTAATATATCATCATTGATCGTGATTGGGTGGAATGCGGCCATGTGTATGAACATGTAACAGCCATATTTTGCCCATCCTAGGAGAGAAAATGTTTCTGAAGCCGTGTCACCTGACGGGAGGGACACAGCCGGTGTGTGACGGACGTGTAGCATGCATTTCCTTTATCTTATTTTGACAGCTTCATGTGACCTCCGTGCTGCTTAAGTGCACATTTGCTTAACGTAAGACTGCAATCTTGGGGTGTAAAGATGCAAGGCCTTTTAAAGAAGAAATCTGTAGTTACTTGGCAAGTAACAACCGTAGGACAATTCAGGGGTCCGCCTGAGGGGTTAGGTTCAGCAGATCAAGCCAAAATGCTGTCATGCAGTGGAATGGTAATGAATTCCCTCTGTGCCCCCCCCCCCCCCCCAGTCGCAAAGTGATATTAACAGTATGGTAAATGTTTTCCAATATTATCGTTTCCAGTATACCAGTATAGAGTTCATATCATAACCCTAGTACATCGGCAATAAAATTATGTACAGTTACCTGTGGTGATCACTAACGAGATTCTCTTTAATCATTTTGATCTTTGTTGAGGGAAAATTGATCTGGTTGAACATGGGCTATTGAATTTTGTTGGTGTACAAAAATAAAAATGCCCGTGCTCCGGTCCATTTGATTCTCCTGTAAGATCTCCTGTAAGACAGTGGCTGAGTTATAGATAGTTTGTTTATTTATTTTGTCATGCTAGAGCAGTATCAATATTATACTTAATATAGAATATGAACAAATCCTGTTGTTATCCCAGAAAAAAAAATCAATATTGAAAACTTTGCAATAGTTTAGATATGCACTTTGTTTTCCATAAAAAATAAACAAAAATCGAGATTTGCAACTTGGCCTGGCTTATCACGACATCTGTGAGGTCAGTGCAGGTCTTTCTCCTGCGCGGATTTGTATATGGGCCGCTATTCGTTGGTAGTCTTGGAAGAATTGCCGCATTCCCACAAGTCTGTAAGCCTGAAACGTTACCCTCTGCTCCTCTTGCTATTATGAAGTCATAATAGAAATGGGAGAGGAGAAGGAAGCAATATTTAGACCTGCTGCGGGGAGTCAGTGGAAAAAGAAATGAACTGTGCTGTTTTAATTACGTGGATAATGGTATAAATTATTTGGACATCTAAGAGCCGGCAGCAGAGGGGTATGTTCTTTACTGTTACAAAACAGAGGACAGTAAGCATCTGACAGGTCGAAGTGTCTGAGGCCAGAGAAATAATTGATAACAGCCTGCCTGCATCCAAGGTCCTTTAGCAGTAATTGCCAGCAGGATCTGACTCTCTGATCTCACCAGTGGTATTTACCATGCCAAAACAGCCCGACTTTGACAGATTGCCTTCCTGCGGTAATAAGTTAGGCATGTTCCCTCTTAGAAGCAATACTTCTCTCCCACTCCACAAAATGAGAGGAATGATGAAAAATGAGGTACAAATATTAAAGGGAGGGGGGATATATGGACGCACAAATTCATGTAAAGACAGGTCGGTCTTGCAATGGCGGTTTTATTTTATGGACTGAACTGTTCTTGCTGCTCGCTAGTGTGCCTTTAAGCGATTTTATTCTGCACTAAAGCGGCGGGAGAACTGGCACAGTGTGTGAGTGTGTCTTTGTTTATGAATGAGAGGCTGTCACTGAGCGGCATTATTAAAAGTTCATGCATCATATGGATTTGATTGTAAGTGTGTATGAAGTGTTTATTACTTGCGGGCTTTTATGTTTTCCTGTTGGATCTGGGACCCACGGTTTAACATTGTTCTCGTTCTGGCCTAATTGAATGACACTATCAGAGTTTTGTGAGCTCTGAGTCTTGGCGCCTTACTCAGTCCTATTGCCCAGAGCTATATGTGTGCATTCAAGGTTTTATTGTTGGCCCGGAAATTCCTTGATGGGGTGTAATAATATTGAGCTCCCCCTTTCATTCGCCTAGGTGATAGAATCTCCTCTACCTTGTATATAAGGACCCCTGTGTGCTTCTCGGTGGTGGTCTGTGTTCTCTGGCATAGTTAAAAGCTTGGCAGCTCCACCCTATAGCTGTCCAAACATGGTTTCACTTCAGGCACCAACATCAAAAGCTCTGCGGAAAGACCACTGGAAAGTGAATCCACAGGGCGTCGATTGCTATTTATTTATTTGTTTATTTGTTTGTTTGAATTTCTCCGTATGAAACGCAAGGGGCCCTTTTTGTCCACCACCATGGATATTTCCAGAAACATCTGTTTATTGGATAATACAGTGATAAATTATTTGCAGCGTTTGCCATGACACCGTGACACAATAGACTATAATTGTTAAAAGACTTCGATTTTAAATTTCGACGTGATATTTTTTTCTGCCAAGGAGAGTGGTGAGAGTCGCAGTCCTCTGATATGTGATGATGCGCCTTCGATTACATGCAGCTGCACACCCGGCGTTGCATTATTTGCGAGATATCTTGAGTAATTAAGTGAAACAAAGGGATAAATGAACACGAAAGGAAGTGTTGGGTAGGTGACAAATGTTACCACGTCAAAAATCCTGAACAGATACGAATACCCAAATGGACAGTAAGTTTGCAAGGGCTGCTGCAGAATCATGCATATAAAATTAAATGTTTTTGCATTGATAAGCAAATTAAAATTAATTCAGCAAACATATTTCATAGCAGTGGACAGCAGTCAGGCCAAAGGGGAGAAAGCCTTCCCAGCAATGCGTGTCCGAGAAGACAGGTGATAGATCACATTTTATCCTGCTTTGAATGTCTAAACATAGACGTTTAGAGGTGGACGCTATGTGAAAATGTAAATAGACTTTACAGGAGCTGTGGGGTCAGTCCTGATACAATTTATGGTTCTGGCATTTGCCCTGTGGTCATCATTCATTCCCGTTTTAAGCCAAGCCCCTGATCACAAGACCTTCAGTTGAACTACAGCTGACCTGCAGTATATCTGACCAGCTGGAGTTCAGATGCCTTAACGAGAACCATTCATGTACGTTAATAATTGTGTGACTAACAGAGGGTGCGTCCCCCTCCCCATCTCTACACATCTGTCTGCTTCATCATTATGGTTTAAATAGTGTACCATGACATATGATTGCACTGTTATAAAGGCATATGAATCTTGAGTCATGAGGACAACTGCCGCGTTAGTGTTCATCTTCAGGGTGTCCGTGAATTTTCCTAGCTGGTGGTTTACTTATGTGACGCTTTCCTCATATGTGATGAAAAATTTCTTCCATAAAGAGGAGAAGTGACCTCTGAGAATATACCAGCTACCACAAATGTGTGCAATAGGTCTACTTTTTTAACCTGATTGGTTTAGTACATCGACATTACGGATTTTAAATTTAAAAAAAAAAAAAAAACATTAATGACTGTAATATATGTGCATCCTTTTTATGGTAGCATTGCTAAGCTATCTGTAGCACGTGTTTGTGAGTTTATGTCAGGACAGTCATCCTGTTCAGAGTGTCCTGTGCTTTGTTCCCTGACTTCCTGGCATAAACTCCAGGCTCATTGTGAAGCGGTTATGGAAACTGTAGGGGCAGAGTTAGCTAGGATTTAAATTTTTTATTGCATTTTTACTTCTTTTAAGTGCATTTATATTACAAGGCATTAATATTAATACTATTCATAACAAACCTAATGTAATATTGTAATTTAATCATGCAATCGTAATTAAATTATAAAGCTGGAATCAACATTCAGACAAAATGAAATGTGCTTAATGTGGAATACAACTACTATGTATAGCTGTTTCACAGTTAAGACATACGCAAGGAATGTAATTATGTATTTTAGTGATATATTCAGAGACTAATCCCTATACAGAAGACACTAATTTATAAGTGAAAAACAAAAGAAAGCAAATCCTTTAAAATGTACTATAGAATATGCTGAAGACATTGAAGTGAAAATCATTAAGCATGTGGATGAATGCATATAATTTATCATTAACCACACTTAGAAAGCAGTATTGTTCTTGTAGCCAGGTAAATGTCCCGCATTTTGACTGTGCATCAGTTCACGTGCAGACACCTGTCTAAATTGCACTCAATCTCTTGAGAAGTCCTTTGATCTTCGTGACAGTTTGACTGCATTAGGAGGAGTGTAGTGGTTAATCCTTTGCTTAACTTATTCTTTTGGCACAGCTAGAGGCCTGTCCAAGGATAATATGTCAGCAGTGGGCTAAATCCTAATCAAACAACCAGGCCAAAGCTGTAAGGAGATGGGGTTTAGGTGTGGATTCTAAAATTCGTGTTATTCCGAGATGCCTTCATGAAATACAGGTTTATGTCACAGTAATTTTTTTTTCCCTTAAAAACGTACTTAGTGGTAAGATCGTTTTTTTTTTTTTTTTTTAATTGGCTTTGCTTTCCAAAGACACACCTATTTTCCTCTCAATTACATATGGGATACAACAGAGAAATGTACATTACCCCGAGTATAATTTTTTCAAATATCTGCATGTGATTGACGATACATAGTTATGTTTAGCCATTAGACAGGAGTTTGCTTTGAAAATTATCAGGAAATAAAAGGTGCATAAATTTATTTACTGTCAAATGTGAATGTCAACTCTTAAGGAACAAAACCAGATTCTGATAGAAGGACAGTAATATTAGGTTTTCGAATCCCTGGTGTAACTTGGTGTTTATGAATATTTATAAAGTGCTTAACTACATATGTAAATACAGTTGGGCCTTCCTTAGGTGTAGCTTCTAGAAAGTTCTTGGACTGACAACTTTGAGAATTTCGAAGAATGGGCTGCTATAAACAGAGATCGTTCTTCTCTTTGTCCGACGTTTTATTCCTGTGACTAATATGCAAGTTGAGCTACAGCTTGAGATGCACCATGTGACCTGCATGCTTTTATTTCCTGATATTCCATCTTGTCGTCCTTTGCTCATAGCAATAAGAGCTAAATTGTTGTGACCCAAGACATGTGAGGAGGAAGAACAGGCCTTTTGTTTTTAATTAAACCGTTCAGGTTCATGGACTTTCACAGCATGCCTTAGCGGCAATTCAATCCTCGCGGCATCATCTGATTAGGAAGTCATGGTGTCATAAGTGTTTTAGTCATATAATCCATACATAAAATATAGGCTAAAGACAAACTGTTATTCACAACAAGATCCTTCCCCTGGGTGGGGATTGAGTTCTGGACTGTTATACATGAAAAATTCGCGTAGTTAATGTGCAGTGGCTCAGAGACCGTATCTTTCCACATGCTGATTTATTTGTCCTGTTCTGTGTTTTTTTTTGTATGAAGGTATTCAATGTTACTTTTACATATTGGATGCCAATAAGAAATGAGCACTATTACTGTAATTGTAAAAGTCATCCATTTGTTTGTTACATCAGAATGGCGTGTAATGGAATTACAGATGAATCTTGTTAATACTTTTGCGTTTTGTACTTTTATAACAACTGCTGCACCAAAGTTTGTTTTAGGAGATTTCGTAATAGCCCAACTAGACCCACAACCACCATATTAACAGGGTTCTTCTCTTATTTGCACTTCCTGTTTATAAATTCCGTCATGAAGAGCAGTATTTTTCCTGCCAGATCTGGCATTATTAACTGATGAAAG
>JAODJW010000035.1:16932358-16946198 GCA_026777045.1 Hyperopisus bebe | reverse complement strand
GGGGGGGGCAGGGCTGCTAGAGAACAAGGAAAGGTCCCTCCTCATCCAGAGGCACCAGACCAAGGCTGCTGGCTGGTAAAAGACAAACAAAATGCAAAACAGAAACCCAGCCTTATCTCTTTGCCTGGCCTTTACACAGGACGTGTTTGGACTCTTGGCTAATTATTTGATTTAGATGACTGTCGCGTGTCAACATTATAAATGTTACTAGGTTATCTGCGTGAACTCAGTACCCTGGGAGGTGACGCTATTAAATAGGCCCATTTTTTCACTTCCTATTTTTTCTTTCATCTTTTCATACTCAAGCATGAAGTGTTATATTTCCTATCTATCTATCATCTGTGTATATCTATATGTGTGTGTGTGTGTGTATGTGTTTATACATACACATTGGAGAAGCTATTTCACTTAGTATATTGTTGCAACGCTCCTTGGCTGCAGTACATGAATGCAGTTTACTAGGCCAGAGTTGGATATGTTGGCATCTTCCTTTTTCATGTCATAGCTTGAAGTGTAAGTTGCTGTTGCCATTGGACACTGAGGCACAGGTCATGCTGCCGCTAACTCCTCCGCCCCCTGCGGCGACCAGCTGACCTTGGAGCGGCCAATCAGCCGGTGAGATTGGCGGTAAACTGGCTCTTGTTCCCTTTGAGTGGGCGGTGCTTGTGCAGGTGCACCGAGGCCAGGAGGGGGAAAAAAAAAAAGGCACCAAAAAAAAAAAAGAGTTTTGCAAGCGGGCAGATGTTACGTCTCTCCATTCTGCAGAACAGAAGCATTCCTGCAGAACCTTAAGGTTGCAATGCTCAGCTCCCATGCAGAATGCGTGCTGGCTGCAGCCAATTAGCGACCACTTAGGTTTTCTTAAAATGCTTAGAACATAGAATTTTTTTTTTTGAATAGTCGTCTCATGGAACCTTCTGTCTCCTTGAAGACAACAGTGATAATTCAGTGTGTCAAGTATAATAGCTTAAATTTTAATGTGTGGGAATGATGCATTCATTCTGATATTGAGCGTAATAATACGCAGTGAACTTGTCAATAATTTGTTATAAATATGTAAACGATATACATGCACTTTATTCAAATATTTTAACTGCTAGGAAGAAATGTGCTGTAATGTCTTGGCCAGGCAATATTTCACATCCTAATGTTACCTTTATGTACCTGTATATGTTTCTACCTGGATTTTTGTCTGTCTGGTTTGTTCCTGGTCCTGGTTTGGACATTTCAGTAGTCCTAGGATTGTTCGGCTAAGCTCCATTCCTCCAATTTATGCAGTTTTGTTAGAAGGATAAAACCTCACCAGATGCCTTCTTGTAGCCTAAGTGATTTTAGTCACATGATTTGGGAAGAAATATCGGGTGGTTTTTTCCGTGTGCTTCTCAAATCACCCGTTGCTACTGAGGCCCCTTGGAATGGAGCAGTGGTCTTGTAGGAAATACCACTCCTTACAGAGGGAGAGATGTGGCATCATTAGTGCCGAGATGTATTGGATTGCTTTGTGATGACAGGATAGCAGCTACACAGGACTGTAGGGACTGTGGCCCCTGCATTTAGCTGATTAATAAGCAATGCTGGTTTTTAACACATTAACTACAGGTCATATTGGCATTGGTCATTCTGGAGAGAACGTTTGGTCAGCAACAGCAGCGTTCATGTATAACACATTCCATCCTTCCTCCCTTATTCTGTGGCACCTTACACAGCTTGGTTGAATTTTAGTGGGATAAAAATTCTTTGGACATTTTAGATCACTTGTGAAGTCATGTGCTTAAATCAAGCTTAAATCTTCACCATAGCTCACTTGGTCATTTCATGCATTATTGTGGAACGAGTGGAAAATGTTTGGTAATGCTTTTCATTAATTGTACCTTCATAAAGCATTCATAGAGCATTCATAAGCAGACTGAAGTTTTAAACACACTATATGTTGAAGCAGATTATGTTGTGATCAGCATCCCTTAACATTCTAACATATTAGTAACGAACATTACATGATAATAACAAACGTTATACTTGTATAACTGTATAATGTATATTAAAGCTGGTAATGTATGTTAGGATGTTATGGTATACTTGCATGCTGCTTATGAATGCTCTGTGAATGCATTATGAAGGTGCACTGAATGTTCTTTGAAGGCATAATGAATGCATTATGAAGGTGCATGCAGTTAATATAATGTTAAATATTACCAAATGTTTAAGTGCAGTCTGTTCAGCGTGTCCACAGTACATGACAGACACGTCCAGCTCTATAATGTTACCTATATTTGATTGCATTCCGTGTTGTTTAGTTTCGTTTGGTTTTTTATCAACAACAAAATGTCTTTCGCGTGCCAGGATCCCAGCTCCGCCAGGGCAGATGCTACAGGCCATGGGGTGTCGCAGTGGAGTCAGCTGTTAACACCAAGGCAAATTAGAGGAGTTAGGGGGTGTTAGAGGATAAACCGTAAGCCCTACCGGTCTGCAGTGGTATAGGGAAATGTGAGATTGCTCCAAAGCAAGATGGACAAGCTCTCCACCTTGGTACGAGACGAAAGAGGAATACTTGGAGTGCAGATGTATGTGCTTAACAGAGTTGAACTTTGAAAGGCTGAACGCCACCATCACACTAAAAGACTTCCTGCTAGTCTCCCTGACAGGAGTAGAAAAGGCAGAAAGGTGAATGGAAGTGGTCAGCTGACCATGATGCCCTAATCATTCGGCTCTAAGCTTGAGGCCATACTATCTGCAATACAAGTTCTCAGGTTTCACTCACAGCTGAAGAGGACACCACATGTGACGTCATTAACTTTATTATTGTGTATTTTCCCGCACAACACCATAGCACATTCATAGCAATCAATTACACTTCTTTCTACAAGGTCCTTCAATCTATTTTGGTTCTGTGTGAGCGGGAAGAATACCCACAGTTACATCTCCAGTGCCTGGTTAGACCACATTCTTGTACACCTGGTCAACAAATGCAGCCCCCTTGTTTAGCTGCAGCTCTCTCTCATCAACTCCTTGAGAATGTGATCAAACAGCTGCTTGGTGGTTCCAGACTGGGGCTTGTTTTGCGAAATGAAAGTGATTCATTATTATGGTTGACAGACCGCAACAACAAAACGTGCCCTCTGCATTTAAACCATATGTGACATAGCAGGGGGCAGCTAATTTGGCACCTGGGGGGCAGCGCCTTGCTGGTCAGGGATACGAACCAGCAGTCTTTCAATCCCAAGTGTACTTCCCTAACCATTAAGCCACAATTGGCCCTATGTTGGGTGCATGGTGAGAGCATTGATGGTAATGTCAGAAATCAGGAATGGGCAGATAAGTTAAACATTTTCATTAAGAATTTTGAGATATACTCATAGAATCACAGCTGTCTTGTTCTACCCTCTGTCAAAGTGGCCGTCATTATGTTTATCTGTCAGTTACTTTCCACTCAGGTCAAACAAGAGTCTTAACAGCCTCACATTGGCTGCTGCACACCAGACTGCTTAAAGCCTTCCATTTGGAAGAGGCAGTCCTCCACAATCTCAAATCACTAATGAAGAACTTCCAGTTTGCATACTAGGTACGTGTAGGTGTAGAGGGAGCTATCCCGTACCTGTTTCACAGAGCCTTGACGAAGTGGAGTAACAAGATGAAGATTCTCTTCTTTGACTATGTCCAGTGATTTTAACTGCTGGCAGAGAAGGTGAAAGTGAAGCAGGTTAAGGACACTACAGTTTCTTGGACCACATATTCCCCCATCATCAGGTCACAGTTTATTCGCATCATTAACTGCACATCTGATGTGGTGCTGTGCAACAAGGGGGCGTCACCACCTTTCTTTGCTCTTAACCCTATAGACCAGGGGTCTCCAACTCTGGTCCTGGAGAGCTACCGTCCAGTAGGTTTTCTATCATACCCGGCTTCTGACGTATTTCTCAGGTAAATACCAGGGACAGGTGTGGCTCATCAGAAACCAAGTTGGTCAGAAAACCTACTGGATAGTAGCTCTCCAGGACCGGAGTTGGAGACCCCTGATATAGACCTTAGATGCAAACAAATGTCATCTTCAGAAGATCTCTGGTGATTCTGTGATTGTGAGGTGTATCAATGAAACAAGAGAAGAGGAATATAAAGATCTGGTGAAGAGTTTTGTTATGGAAAGTGATTAAAGAACCAACTCAAAGTCAGAAAGGCTAAATTGTTGGTCCTGGAGCTGATGACCCTGTCACCATTCATTTCTATAAGCCTGACCACGTGAAGAAGAAAAATGTTGAATAAGTTTTTCTTTTGGAGGAGCTTGACCTGTCCTTTGTTGTGCAGAAAACTGCTTCATACCTGTGTCTAATATCCAGCGCCATGTTCTTTGTTTTCTGGGGCATAATATCAAGGTAGCTGGTAGGCTGAACAAACCTTCGACCCTAAGATGCATAACTGAGCCCGTCAGATGTACCTTCCTGCTTAATGCCATCTGTTTTTACTTCAGGTCTCCAGATCCCTCAGCCCACTCAGCTTGGAGGACACTAACTCAATGTTTTTTTTTATTCATCCCTGAACCGTTCCACTTGCACTAAGTATGCACCTTCCATGTAGGCAAAAGATGATTCTAGCTCTCTATGCTAAACACTCACTTTTCATCTTATCTTATCTTATCTTATCTTATCTTATCTTATCTTGTCTTATCTTGTCTTATCTTATCACCATGAGCAATATTGTGTCATCCTATATCTCATTTGGAAAATCTATCAATACACCTCCCAGCCCTGATGATGCATCTTATTTCATTGTTCCTGGAAAGCATCCCTTGTATTTGAGCGAATTTGCAGCATTATTGTTTTGTATGTGTTTACAGAATATGTAAGTATATTAATCCTTTGTTTCACATACACTGTAAACTTCATTTACATATACTACCATACTTACATAGATACCGTATGTACTGTTTTCCTCTATTACATAGACTGTTATGCAAGCATGTAATGTTTGTATGAGTAGCTATAGAGAATGATGCTGTGTGTATAAGAGTATGATAGTAAATAAAAGAGAGTATGACTCTGCATGTAATAGGGTATAGTAGTGTTTGTGTAAGAGTAAAGTGGAGTATGTATGAGATAGTGATGCTGTATCTAAGACCAAGGATAAATTATCTCTCAAGGGTGGTCTCAGAATGTATGGCTTAACACATACTTCAGTGGGATTTCATAAATGCAATGGGACCTTCAGTGTCAATATGCTGAGGATCCAACCATCACTCCCAGCGTTAGAATTCCGACATCCCCTCCCAAGACCTCAAAGGGTCACTAAAGTACCTGCAGAACGTGCAACAAAGATTTACCTCTCGTTCACACTCATAACAAAGTTGTCTGCATTGTTCCAGAGGGATAATAAGCCTGCCTATTGTTCCATTGACATGGGTTTGATACAACATGTTCTATTATTCAGTTTTCTAATGGGTTGCTCCTTTGCCTAGAGTGACCTAAGCTATACTTTTCCTGTTGTCATGGCCTCAAGTTTCTTTTCAGACTCCCTGCTTTTTGGGTTTAAAATCCCCCATTACCATCTTGTGTCTTATAGAGTAGGACTGAGGTTCCATTAATATACAGCATCACACAGTTTTGCATTTGCTCTGTTTAATACATTCCATGCTAATTTTTATTAATTTTTTTCTCCATTGGTGTTTGCACGGTGAATCTACATTTGGATTAAGGTGTCAGCCAAACAATATGCGGGGAAAATATGTGTTAGTCTAGTAAATTTCTTTTAGGCAGGATTTTATTAATTTTATGCATATACTGTATATATTTAAACTGGCATTAAGGAACGTAATACTGTACTTCCAAATTTAGAATAGTGTTTCATGTCATTTTTGATAGAGTATTGACAAAAAATAGATTAAAATATCCAGTAATTCCGACAGCAAATAAAAAGTTATAAATGCCTGATTTTTAAATAAATGTCTACATTTTCCCCCAGATATATACTACCATTTTGATTATCAGCATTTCCAGACATTTTATTAAATTGAATTTGGTGAGATCTTTTTCTGAATGTATTCTTGTATTGCAGTGTATTTTTTTATTTTTGGTATTTTTTAAGCTCTGTTGTTTTAATCTTGCATGGTGAGAGCTCTGCCTTGGCATAATAATTTCCCTCAGGATGAATAAAGTTTTATTTAATCTTTTTTAAAAAGTTTGATTCATGATTCAGTCCAAATTAAGATAAAGATAGTGTTAATTATCCCTGACGAATATAAACCTGAATGACAGACTGAAGTTTTAAACACGCTATATGTTGAAGCAGATTATGTTGTGATCAGTTTCCTGACCGCACAATGGCCAACACCAATACCATAGGCTCCACCCATCTACGGCCAGGGTGATATCGTCCCAATGGAGTATACCCTCGGACAGAAGTGAATCTTCCCAGGTGTGGTTGTCAGGTCAAGATCTTTCCTAGAAAAAGGCACAAAATTTTCCACACCAATAGCCTCATGTCATTGATTTGTATGTCTAGCACGTAACTGAAATAGGGTGAAGGTTTGCAGGATCTCGCTGGAGATGTGGATGGCTAATTTAAAAAAAATATATACTAGAGTGGACATCTCTGCAGGTCCAATTCCAGCCACCCAGCAGGCGACAGATCAGGCATGAGCCGTGTTCAGCACATTTACCGTGTTCAGCACATTTACACTTATACTCATGCTCTGAACTTGTAGTAGCTGTATTCAGCTGGCATTTTCTGTCAAATTTCCTTACAACAGCCACCCTGTTTAATTATTCCTTTAATTTGATAAGAGTTAAAATTTTATAAAGATGATTTAAAGTGCTGAGCCTGCCTTAGTTTTAACTTGACAGAGAGGATTTGTCCAAATGGAGAATTGCAGCAAGAGATTTCAGCCAATGACATCTGTAGGATTATTTTTGTCCCTGTTAGTGAAACTATCATGGATTATTCCCCTCAAGGTAGCGTACACAAGCATGTGCCACTGAGAAACCCTAGAAATGCATATGAGAGATCCTCCCTTCTGAAAGCAGTTGCTTCCAATGTTATTTTAATGCCTGTCTCCATTCTCAAACATATGGGATTGTCATACAGTCTGCTGGCATTGGGGAGAGTATTAGAATCAATTTCTTGACCCTAGTGTTCTAACCAATATCCATTGCTTTCCCTGTACTGGTTTAACTCAAATATTAGTCATTGTGGAATGTACAGTCTAATGAAAAAGACTGGCCATTACTTGCTCCAATGTTGGCTTTGAAGTCAGGTTCGTATCTGATAATGTCACCTCATCACCTTTGTCCTAGTGTTACCTTTGGCTTAATTTTTATGGCTTTGAATAATAGTACCTTCCCTTTTATATATAAAAAATATATAATTACACATAAACTGGGCTTAATTTCCATATCTTGGGGGATATTTCCATATGTTGCTGCATGTTTAACAATTCTCATAACTTAATGTTGTGATTATAACATATTTTCTGAAATGTAAAACTAAAATATACCTGGTAATGAAAAAACATGCTCCATTAAATTAATCACGTGAAAAACTGTCTTTTTCCAAACAAATGTAGTTATGCTGGATATTAAGATACTTCTGCCATCAGTTTGGAGAAAGCTGAGTAATGTACTCTCAAACTTTGACAGTAAGCATTGCATACTGGGAAAGCTTGGTCACTATCCGGTATCCCAGCCCCTGCATAATGAAGATGGTTTATCCCTATCACGTATCCATCCCCCTACATAATGAAGATGGTTCATCCCTCTCAGGTATCCATCCCCCTGCATAATGAAGATGGTTTTTCCCTATCATGTTTCCGAAAGAGGAAGCTCGGGTCTAGGGCACCTGCATTTTCCCATCTCTCTAGATTCTGTAAAAGAAATAGATCAGCAGAGCTGTGGGAGTGGTCTATCATCACTGCTGCTGGAGATCCAGGAGGCAAGATTGCTGCCTGTCATCCACCTTCCTCCCAGCCCCCACAGCCCCAGAGATCTGCACTTCATACTCTTCCTCACTAGCCTTCCCCAAGCCTGAAGCCTTTTGTTTGACAAACTAAGAATTTCATCTATCCATCTTCCAGTTGCTTCCCCCGTACAGAGCTGTGAGGTGGGTGCGTAGCGGCCATCCCAGACAGCAAGGGGTGCAACGTAGGCGACCCCCCCAAAAATGGGCGCTAGTCCGTCACAGGAAACACACACACAATATGGGCATTTTAGAGATTCCAATTAACCTCAATAGAGACACTGTTTACGATTCACATCTTATTTTCCTTTTAGAAATCACCATTTTATCTTACGGCTTTTCGTTTAATAACCAGAGTTCTCAAAATTTCCTGGCATGTGTATTGTTTATAATTAAAGGTGATTTAGCTGTTTTTTTTTTTTTGTAAAAAGCATGTTTTCCTCATGTGCCTGATATACAGTATCAGTAAATGGAAAAAAATAATAAACATAAAAGAGAAATCACTCTGTTTAAAAGACCAAGTACTGACAAGTGTGCAAGTGGCAGCTCTGTACAGGAAATCCAGGAGGGCAGATAGTGGGGCAGGGAGGGGTTCTGCTATGCAGCCCAGGAACTACGTCCTCTCACTAAACCCTGATTTATCAGTCATGCAAATTAGTTTTGCTTCCTTTACACTAATTTGGGTCCCCAGAGGAGCTTTTCTGAGTCATAAACATCCCCACTGCCGCTTCCAGGCGCGATTTAGTGAAGCACTGAAAACGACAGACCCATATTTTTAAAAACATACAGGGAGTGGAATTGCCCAGTTGCCAATTAATGATGTGCATTGTCCATTATAGGTGAACAGTACTTTTGTGAAGAAAGAGACACACCACTTTTTCTTGTATTCCTGTTGCCCCCCCATCTCTCTCTCTCTCTCTCTCTCTCTTTTTAATGTGGGAGGCAATATGCTGTCAACAGCACAGAGAGCAGGGACAAGAGCTAACCGAACCTGTCGGGAACCCCCCCAAGAGGCCCCGTGTAATTCGATGCATGCTGTTAAAGCTTAGAGCATATTGTCTTCCCCAGCTCATGTACTCTCCACCCACCGGCCCACCCTGCATTTAACCGATCACGTGACTGTGGTAAGTCATTTGCAAGTACAACAGTTTTCTGTGAGCCCTCATTCATTTCCTGAGAACTACACTGAGCAGCTGAGGGGCTTAAAGGGGGGGGAGTCTCAGAGAGGCGGGGAGCAAGAGGTGGCGAGAGAGAGACAGAGAGGGAGAGAGCGAGAGAGAGAGTGAGAGAGAGAGAGAGAGAGAGAGAGAGAGCGGGGGAGAGGGACTGTATAAGGAAAACAGTTTTCAGCGCTCTGCAGCCTCTGACAAGGTCTGTGTCGTTTTTCTTTCTCGTTTTGCGTCGTCTGTCTCGTTTGTTCCGCTGTCGCTCTGCCTTGCGTGCCCCATCCACCGTCAGCGGCAAGCCGACTGACATGCTTCCCACAGCACACCGCTATCCATTCATCATTTGACTGGGAACACCATCATTGTGCGAGTAGTCAGTTCGCAATGTAACGGCCGCCGTCTGTGCTGGAAGCTACGGTGTGCAACTTGAACTGTCAGCAACAGATAACACTGCTGCAGTGCGGGATGACAGATGCGCTCTGACAGATGATTGTGTGATTCATCGCTGCGCCTGTAGTTTCGGAGACAGCGGCGGAGTTGTAAATAGTGCCAGTGAGCATTTTAAGACTTGCTCAGAAATAAAAGAGTTCTGAAATTATTGCTGCTGTTTGCGAGCTGATAAATGTTTGCTGATGTGTGCTTTGTAGTGAATGTTGCATGTGTGAATTAAACACAAAATCCTGTGTAATTCCTGCTGTGTGTCAGATGTGTGGGGATAGCGTAGACTTGTCAGGGTTGGGGGGTCGTGGGGGGGCAGAGGGACTACCCGGAATGTAATGGGTTAAATATCTCAAGCCCTGGGAGGTGGTAGAAGAACATGAAGGTGGGACAGGAGGTGTGGCAGGTGAGGAAATGGCAGCGTTACACGAGTCTCAGATGCCATCCAGTGCGGAGCACTATGGCACTGGTGAGCCGTCGTTACTCACACAGGAAGAAGGCCAACCCTCTGGTGGGGAAAGTTCCAGCACTGTTATTGTCAATTAAAGTAAACCTGGGCAGAGCTGACAGCAAAGATGTTTATATGCTGCAAGCGGGGTGGGGGGCAAGTGGTGGGGATTTGTGGGAGGTGGCAGTTTGGAACAGAGCAAAACTTCAGTCCCAGAGTTAGGCTTCCTGACTTTACACACTGTGTAAGAAAAAGATCTTACCCTTCACTTCTGAGTCAGGCCTGTATTCATAGATTTGGTGGATTTTTCACAGATGTTTGGTAACAAACACATCAAATCTGCGAGGGCACATAAAGGAATAGCCCTAACTCTTGCATGCTCTCTATAAATGTTATATTTATTTTAGAGACGTTGTGAAAAATATCTGTCCATCTTTCCACCACTTGTCCAGTGCATATTGCTGGCGGTACTGGGTATAACACTGGGGTACTGTATGGGATGCCAAGCTTTTGCAGCATGCAAACAGGCATTATGGGAAGTGTGGCCTACCAGGACGTCTTTGGGCTGTGATAGGAAACCCGTGTGAGATTTCAGGGGGATCATGTACAGTATGCTACACAAGCAAGCTAAAGGAACTCAGAAGTGTAGCCGTTCTGTATGTTTTAGAAAACATAAATTGCACAATTTGTGTGAAATGTCAGGCACTGGAGATGTCTACTGGTTTTAACAGCAGTACCAAGTTTTAATCAGTACCAGCAGTTTAATTTATTTATTCTTACTGTAATACAACAGACACTGAAATATTTGTGGTATTATCAAAAGACACCGATTTCATATTGACAGTTCAATATTATTATTTTCGCTGTGCCTATAGTGGAATAGAACAGAATGCCTTTATTGCTATTGTACAGGCAGCAAATATAACAAAAATGCATATGAAATGTATTCATGCTGCCAGACGCCATATCAAATGATAATTTAATACTTTATCAGCGGGATTACAAACAGTTGACTCTGTATATCAGAAATGAGGTAGAATACATACAATCTGTTCCACGCTCCGTCCCTGTATGTGTGTGCGTGGGAGTATCTGGTTTTAAATGGAGGGGATTGGGGGACTGTGGGCATTATTGGATATCTGTGGTCTGCACCCATGTGCTCTGTGTATGCTCCCTGGATACAGAAGAAGGGTGGTCTATCTTCACAGGCAAGTCAAGTTGCAGGAGACACTCAACACAATCAATGGCAGCGAACACATGACAGACGGCAAACAAGGGCCGAGTGCAAACACAGCAGACACCTGCAGCATGTCAGGGTCATTGTGGGTTTTTGATCGCATCCTGCAAAATCTGGAAGTTCCTCTGTTTTTTCATGTGTCAAAGATCATATATAATCATCCTTTCTCTTGATCATAGCTGTTGAATCTTTGCAATACTTTTAGGCTGTCTCTGGGGTTGTAAGTAAATCTTGGAGTTCCATCCTTCTTGCAAACACATGACCTAGTCATGGTCACCAAGAGCCTATTCCTGGCCACACGGGGCTGGGGAACACCATGGAGAGAATGGGAGTCCATTACAGGGCACATTTACCTTCATATACCACAGGAAAGCTTGAGATGCCAGCCAACTGTATGTCTTTAGTTTGTAGGTGGAAATTCATGATATAAGGGAGAACAGCCAAGCTCCACACACACAGAGAAGAGGCAGGATTTGATCCCCAAACCTCGGTAGTCTGAGGCAACAGTCCCTCCCACTGAGCCCCCACTGAACTTGGAATTCCATCAGCTGAAAACAGAAAATAGAGTACTTGAGTATGAAGGCATGTAGTAATTGTAGACATATAGTTGACATGTTTTACATTCACTGGAAACATTCAGCTATAAAAACAAAGTGTTTTTCTTATAAAACTGAAGTTTAGGAGAGTTCAGCTGTCCGATGAATGAATCAGAACTATTTTGGCTGTCTTCCTTTTGAACAGTTGAGTTAATGAATTGCCCCATTACTAATGTTTTGGTGTACTCAACCCCTGATCCCCAACTCCCACACAATTTTGTTTACTATAGTCGTGTTCAGTACACACTGCGCACAGACAAGCTGTGCAAACTTTGATGCAGGGAAGACAAGGAAAGGACAGAGCTGTAGACTGAGAGGCTGGTAATTCTTCATGGTAGAGGTCTGGCTCCAAAACAGGTTACACAGAGAAGGATGCAACATTATTATTTTTTTTATAGCAGTCAGGAACCTTTTTTAAAATCTCACATAAGTTCACATCACAACAGGAACTTAAAAAAATTGACAGATTTGAATAGTCTATTTTTTAAATGAATGTAAAAATCCAGTAGAGTTTTCCCTACTGGCATTGGTTAAACAAAATGTGGCCACTTCAGTGCAGAGTGAGCGGAGGCCTGGGTGTTTCCTGAAGAATCAGCCCGAACGGCAGCAGCCCATTTAAGCTTGGGCTCCCCTGCTCCTGCAGGCCAGTCCATGGGCACGTCTCGGACGGCTCACCTTGTTCCTGTAACTATGTCATTACTTTGTCTGCAGTTGCAGGTGAACATTCTAGAGAATGATGCAAAACAACCTGCGGAGTCAGTCCTGGGCCAGCAATGTAGCACGTTGTTTTCCACAGGACTGCTGTGTGAGCGTGTAGTGAATAACTTCACTTATCACTGCCTAAACTATTCTTGGTGAGGACCTCAGGGCATGTTTTTAAGCCATGGTGCACGAATCACTGCTGTATTCTTCCTCACCGTATCACCTGCCTCCATGTTATAACAATGCTATATATAAATGTCTGCTGTACTGTGCGTCAGTGAATTTCTCACCGGCATATTACCGTATATAAATGTCTGCTGTACTCTGCATCACCAGAAAACCTCTCTCCATTTAATTTCGCTGCTGTACGAATGTCTCCTGTGCTCTGCCTCACTGTATCACCTGCCTCCATGTCGTTATGTCACTGTAATGCAATGTCTGCCGTGATATGCATCTCTGTAACACCTGTTCCTATGTTACTATCTCGTGGGAGTTTTACTTAAAAAAAAATGTTCTGAGGGCGGAAGGAAAAATGATTGGTTCAGAGAGATAACCAATCAGATACAATCAGGTAGTGGAGGTGGGTCAAAGCAACTAGAAGAGGTGGGGTCAAGACATCTGATTGGTTGGTCCTGCTTACTCTAATTGCTTCGACCTACCTTCTTTGCAATTTGATTTGTAAAACTCCCATGGGCCATGTCACTATGTTACTATACATACATGTTTTCCCTCATATTATATTATATTATTTTTATGTATTATTTTGCAGTCAAATACCAAGTTCACTCATGCATTGGATAAATTCCCATTCACAGAATAATCTGTGATCAAATAAATATGCTATTGCTATGGTTTTACTAGAAATTATTCTTAGGAAAAACCCGGGTAAATAAAACCCAGCCTGGGCCATTTTCATTACATGTGAATCATCTGTTTGAAGCAGGTGCCAAAAATTGAATCTATTATCTGTCTATGTAGTGTGATCTCCTTATTTTGCCCGGAAGATTTGCGAGGAAATCTGCACACATGGTAACTTTTTTGCATTGTATATACACACATACATACACAACACACACACACACACGCACACACACACACAAAACACACACATACACAACACACACACACATACACAACACACACACACACATATACAACACGCACACACACACACACATACACAACACAAACGCACACACACACACAACACACACGCACACACACACACACATACACAACACACACACATACACAACACACACACACACACACATACACAACACACACACATACACACATACACAACACACACACA
>JAODJW010000035.1:16921348-16932258 GCA_026777045.1 Hyperopisus bebe | reverse complement strand
ACACACATACACAACACACACACACACAGGGGTGTTGCTAAACATTTTGGGCCCCATGACAGCAGATCATATTGGGCCCCCCAGTCCAGACCAATCCAGTTATTTTCCAAATTTTAAGTAGCTGTATATTTAGGCCCCCTGTCAGTTTGGGGCCCTTGGAATCGTCCTAACTTTCCCCCTGCTTACAGCTACCCTGCACACACACATACATACGCACATACATACACACATACATACATACATACATATGCACATACATGCATACATACACACACATATGCATACATACATACACACATACGTGCATACATACGTATAATCACCCATGTGTATTATGAAGTAAAAAACCACCTTTAATTACAAGAGAAATTACAGCTGATGATGGTTTTCATTGTTGAAAAACCAAAGCAAATGGAACCAAATGTATGGAGCAGTGTGACCTGATGTCTGCCTGTGTCTAGCAGTCGGTCTTCTATAAATTCAAGTGTAATTTTTATAATGAATAGCACATTCCAATGTTATGGAATGTGGGCTATGCTCAGTCCTTCTACCCCTGCTGCCAGTAATAATAATTAATGAGCCAATAATGATGTTGATGATGATGAAGATTCTATACATAACTGGAATATCCCGCATAGAAGATGATGGTGATAATGATGGCAGGTGAATCGGGGGCCTGGGGTGTGCGAGGTCATTACAAGGTCAGTTAGGGGAGGGGTGGGGGGGGGGGGGGGTGTGGCGTTAGGAAGTTTCAGATAGGAAACACGCTGGAACCTCTCATTGTAAAGGGAAAATCCCAAGTGTTCTTAAAGGCTGACAGAGTGGTTTAAAGTATCATACAGCTGGACCTTCCTTCACGCATGTGAGCGGCTGCGGAATGTTGTAGGTCAGCAGGACTGAGGAGCACAGATCTGAGGGGTACTGGCCCGGTCTCCTGCCTGTTGGTATCAGTACCTGAATTTGAACAGACGAGTATTAGGTTGAGTAAATGGGATAAATTGTAAGCTGTTTCGTATTGCAGTGAAAAAGTCATAAAAATATTTTATGTATTTATTTTGATAATGGGTTTGGGAATGAAAATGTATACTGACGTAATTTTAATGTTTTGTAGCGTTAAACAAATGGCATCATGTTCTCCCACACACCTTGTCTGATACGACGTTTAATGCGATATATCGTGCTACCAAAAAGTACAAAATCGCAACCGCCATATCTGTTTTATTATTAAGTCACATTATCTGAATCATGAAATGCATGAATGATAGAGTTTGCCTCCATTTTTAACTCTGCACAAAAAAAAAAACATTTCTGAGAGCTACTGTGTCAGGAACAATGGGGACCTGAGCTGAGGTGTGCTGTGTTACAGTGACATTGCAGTGCTTCCAGTAGAGATGCAGTGTTAATGATAAATATCTGACATATTTCAGATAGAAGGAGAGTCATAATAAACAAATAAAATTGGGATTTTTGCGATATCTTGAAATAATGATGGTTTTGACCTATCATGCTGAAGTAGTTTTTCCACAAACTGTGCTATGCCTTTAACTGAGCTGGTTCCAGCCCTCGAATTAGAATGGAAACTTAAAAACCTCGGGGTGACCCTAACCCTTCTTTCAGAGGCCCTCTGTAAGTGTGTGAACACGGCCTGGACCCGAGCTGTATCCGGAAACTTCCGCTCGGCAGGATTAGCGACACAGTATCTCCTGCAGCAGAAATAGCAGGAGCCCAAGGGCATTCCATCTCAATAAGTGAACTTCCGTTCACTAGCTTGCATCTGGGGCCAACCTGGTGTTTACATGGGTGTCACGGCTCTATAAATGGGCCGAATTACTCAACCAGGTTTTGAAGCAAGCCAAGGGAAATGAGGTAGTCATACATGCTCCATTTTAAAAGCAAAGCTGGAGTATTCTGGAGTATAAAAGCAAACCTGTTCACAGTCATGTTCGTTTCAGTGACTATACTCACCACCACAGCTAGTTCAGTGCCAGGAAGAATTTTTAAGCAGCGCAGAGAAACTGCATGTTCTTTAGGTTGAGTGTATATCGCATAAATATACAGCTACTTATGTTTGTAGCTTTTATTTATCGATGTTTCCTTTACATGTTTCGTCTAACATCAGATGTTTTCTTTTTCATAGCTGACGGTGCATAGTTGTGTTTTAGCAGTCCATAAAAATACCTGCCTGTGGGGTCTTCATTTCAGTAATCAAACACTTGCTTCAGCAAGTGTACTGTGCCCAGTCTGGAGCGGTACTATCTGCTAAATTAACTGTTTAAAAACAATCATGGCTTTTCAATGGACAGAGGGAATATGTCCATATCTAACCTTATGCATAGTAAATGAGTCCAATAAGCACATGCACACAGGCCAATTTCATGAGTTACTGACAGCCTGAAGTTAATACTAATACTGAAACAGTTCACCTCTCCAGGGTCTAATTCAAAAATGCATCCAAAGTTGTTTCGGCCAATTCGCCTGCCAAGGAAAATTAGCCTTATAAAATGGAAAGTCTGAAGTCATTTATGGCGTGCCAAAAAGATTAAGCCAAAGCTGTATCCAAAGTACTTTTACAGTTGAAAGAGCACTCGTCACTGTGCCCTTAGACTGGGCCTGATCGGGAATATGAATGACCAGCGGCCTTTTCTGAATCCACGATATGGTGGCTGTGGTCTGGCTTTTATGAGTAGAAGTTTGCAGGAAGCAGCAAAGCATTTGTGAAGAGGCCAGCAGAGAGGAATGAAATGCAGGGAAGGGAAAACCACAAGGCTTTTGTTTGTTGCATGGCTGGTCATCCTCAGGTGAAAATGGACAACTGGAAAGCACAGCAGGTCTTTTAGATAGTCACAGATCCTACCCCAAGATGTGAAACGTGAAATTAGGTCAAAATTGGGTTTAACAGTTGGTGGCTAGATCAGGTTATAAATCTGTGTCTGGAAGGTTGTGGGTTCAAATCTCATAACTGAGAGGGAAACACATCACTGCTGGACCCTTGAGCAAGACCTTCTAACCTAAATTCTCCAGGGACACAGACTCTTTGACCTCAAAATTTCTGCTAATATTATTTTTCCCCTGAAATGCTATGGAATTCAGTATGTGCTTCCTTCGTGACAACGCACGCTATGTTTTTACTGTGCTAGATGGAAATACAACGTTAAAAATGCACAGATGGGCCAAAACATTATGACCACCTCCATTGTGAAGTGAATAATGGCGACTGTCTCGTAAAAATGGTGCCTGTCAAGGACTGGGATATATTACATGGCAAGCTAACATTCAGTACTCATACTTGACATGCTGAATGCAGAAGCAATAAGTTGGGCCTAAGATCTGAGTGACTTTGAAAAGGACGACTGGGTCAGAGCATCTCGGAAATGGCCTCCAGGGTGTTCACAGTCAGTCATGGAGAATACCTGCTAAGAGGGTCAGAGGAGAGATCTGCCAACAGGATGTTAGGTGGCCAAGACTCGTAGATGAGGGATGTGATTCAAGGCTATTCCGTGTGGTACAAACCAACAGTATAGCTAATGTGGCACAAATGGCAAATGAATTTGATGATGGTCGTGGAAGTAAGGTGTCACGCAGTAATGTATGCATTGAGCCCTGCTTGTTGGCGTATACAGACACTGAACACGCTGAACTGAATTGTTGATGCTGGGCTTTCTCTTCTGTCGATGTGTGTTTTTAGCACACAGGAAATGAAAGTGCGCTGGCACAGAGGAAAGGGGATAGAGGTTATTTTAAGTCTGATTATAATCCTGCAGTTTCAGACGTTTTCACAGTTTATCATGTTAATGTTAATCACAATAAATAAAATCAGTCACTCAATCAATCAATCTATCTATCTTCTTTCTTGTGAGAATACTACTAAAAGTTCATTTTTTCTTTTTTTCGTAAACATCCTTTGCCTTTTCATTTACCATGTTGTATTTCACAGTGAGAGTGCTGGTCATACTCTTGTCCCTCCCCCATGCGATTGGGGGTTTGGATCTCGCCCCCTCTCTATACATCTGGGTAGTCTGCATGTTCCCCTCACTGCATGGATTTCCTCTGGGTAATCTGGTTTCCTCTGATAAGTCCAAAAACTGGTGTCTGTAAATCGTACATATTGTGTGCCCTGTGAGGGATTGGCATCCCATCCAGGGTGTTCTCTGCCTGATGTCCTGTGCTGCCTGGGAAAAGCTCCAGAATCCTTTGCTCTGTGCTGGAGATGGATGATGGATGTATCATTTTTGAACTGAAATTTCCCACGCTTCTTTGTGAAGTTTTCAAAAGAAACTGCGGTAACTTCTACCTTCATATTGCTAATGCCTACCATCCATCCATCCATCCATCTATCCTTGGGTTCAGATTGGGCAGGCTGTTCTTTCTTTGGTTCCAGAGCCCGAGTCGAGCATCTAGTCAGTATCTCTCTGCCTCCTTCACCAGCTCAGGCTCCTTTCCCACCAGAGAGGTCACGTTCCATGTTCCTATTGCCTGATTTGGTCACCGATGATCAGTCAAGGCCCCTGCCGTCCTGCCACCCAATCTACACTGCACCCCCCTTCACGCAATGGCCCACTGGAGGGTGGACCCATGTCATTTCTTCGGGCTATACCCAGCCAGACCCAGGGATAGAGGCCCAGTCACCAGGCTCTTTCCCCAGGGTGGAGCCCTGGTCTCCTCAGTCTGGGCGGGGTCATAGCTCCTAGGATCACAGAGGCAAACACCTCCACCATGGTACAGTGGTGATCCGAGGTTGCTAATGCCAATGTGATGTTAATGGTATGCGTCATCATAATCATAATTGCTCTAATGATTGCTGAGATGATGCCGATTTAGATGACAGATATTACTGAAAAAAAACTAACTGTAAAAATGCTGCAGTACTGACAATTTTCCATCATTCAAAATATGTCAGCATGTGATCAGGGAAGATTCTGGTTTTTTTTTTTTACAAATTCTTTTTACTTTTAATTGATCCCCCAGTTTACTGAGAAGGGGTCCTGTGAAACTGCTGACATCACTAGTTAGCGCCGTGACTAACTGTGGTTTCTGAGAGTGTGAACGGCAGATTTCAAATTGAGACTGAAGATCAAATTCCTCAGTAGACTCCATGACTGAGGTGGATTCTCCTGTCCTTCTCTATTCCGTCAGGCTGCACCAGATGGCAGCTGTTACTGTGCAGCAGAGATTTTGGGGCAATACAAGAAGACTGACATTTCTGGTCCTTCCTCTGGACCTTCGCTTCATCGGTGTCTCATGCTTTCTCATTGTTTACAACTACACAAAGCTAATGAGTACTACATTTTGCTTCCATGTTTTGGGTATCCTTTATACAAAGTGCAAAACCTTATTTTGTAGTTGCATACAAATTAATTATATTAAACATGTTCTGAACCACAAACTAAACTTGTAAGTACCCTGTATTAGCAGAGCATATAATATAGCAAAAGAAAAGCAGATCAAATAATAAAACTGCTGGTTTTGTTACTTGACAGTAATTACTTGCGAAGAACAATGTGTTCTCTTCCCTCATGGTCCATACTCAACAACTCTATGACATGCTCAGGGTATCGATTTTCTCCTTGTGGACAGCTGATTTCCAAGGGTGAAAAGCGTAAGAATAAAGGACACGGAGGATCGTGTTCACATGCTGATGAGAAGGGTCTCCAGTCAGTAGCTGTTGGTGTCAATCAAAATAAGCAAGCATGCAAGCAAACAAATGAAAGACTTCGGTTTACTTTATCATCTTTACAATGCTCCCTTCTTCTTTTATGATTTACTGGTCCATAAGCATTATCTGTGTTAATCCTTTAATCGTGATAGGGCGTGATGAAATGGGTGTTCAGGTAGCAGTACTGGCCATTCTTTGTCAGCGTGGCTGCAGCCTTGTGTCAGGGGATATCTTTCTGGACCGCCTAAAGCGCTGCAAGCTCAATATTCTGTTGCTATAGTTACACCATAAATCTTGGAGCCAAAGGACATGCCAATCACACTCAAATTACAAGACTACTGCTAAGAGTTGTATGCACCTTAGGCATTAATTAATGGTATAGATCACGGTCACAAAAGAACTCTATAAGTATAATACATGGCATGCAACAGTCCACACTGTATGAAGTTGGGAATATTAAAAGATGTTTTTCGATATACGCCTGCTTTGTATGTCTATGGAGTAACAGGAGATGATTTGGTTCAGACAGCCAAAGGATTTTAAATGTGTTTTTCTTATTGCTGTGTTTTAAGCATTTATGGAAAAAGTGCAGAATTGAAAAACTATGACATAAAAATATTTTATCATAGTTCCTTTTATTATAATTTATTATGTTGTTACGATTTCTTTCATTTATATGTAAAAAAAAATATCCTAATACCAAAGTATATTCTTGCCCCGGCAGTTGCTTTGTATGTTAGTACCTAAGCATTCCATTATATGAGGCTCTAGCTTTGATGTTTGGCTTCCTTATTTGGATTCTGGATTTTATTTGGAGTCTCTGTAGATGTGACACCCTTACAGTACGTTTAGCAGAAGGGGATCCAATGCTGAATGGAAATGAGAGACACAATTCCTGCATTTTTTGCCAAGTCTGAAGTGGAACGGAGATGTTCAGAACATGTTTACCCTGCTTGCAGTCATTCTTGTTTTACTGCTAAAATAACAGAAGATTGGGTCGTACCAGGACACTAGCAAGAGACACTTGTCTTGTTGTATTTGGTACTTAGCAAAGACGCATGTATTTTTCCTTAAAGCATAAGACCCCAAGCAGAACCTACTTCTATTTACATTTTATTCTTTTTTTTTATGGGAAAATCCGATTGCGTAATATTTCAGAGATAAAAATGTGCCTGTGAACATGGGGGAAACAACATGGGTTTGGGATAACAAGTATGGAGATAACAAGTACTGGGATAACAAGTACGGGGATAACAAGTATAAGGATAAGTATTGGGATAACAAGTATAGGGATAACAAGTATGAGGATAACAAGTATGGGAACAACAATTTCACTTGAAATCAAACTAAAGACATTCATTATACATGTAGCTCTGTAAGACCCATGATGTCAAACATGGAATTTACAAATCTGTCCCATAACCATCCATATGCAAGAACAGGTAGAGCTAAATGGGCAGATACGAGATATGTGGAAGATGTCATACTGTAGCTCAGGTACTTGTTCTACCAGACCCTCCTTATTCATCAAGTGTGTATGTCACGGAAAACCTTAATGAATACCTGCCATTCACAGTCGGCTTTGTTGCTTGGGAATTATAAGATCAAGGCCCGCTATTTTTCTGCCTAGAAATGGAAATAGATCCCAGTTACTTACAAGACAATAAATTGCCTACTGCAACAATTGAACTGCCACACTATTCATGACACTGACGTCTAATACCAGCTTTCTGTGAAGTTCTGAGAAGAAAAAAAAACTTTAATCACAGTTATGTGATTTTGTGAATAATATTTATTATTAATGATTGTTGTATTCTTTAAATGCACATTTAAAGGGAATTTAGGCAAAAAAAATATAAACATAAGGAAAATCGTTAAAAATGGATTTTCCAGAGAGAAATGTATTTATTTTGGGAGGTAAAAGTTAGTGATGTGGTAATTTTCTGATAAACTGAGCATTGGATGTTTTTAAACAATATACCGATATCCATCCATCCATCCAAGTCTAGGACAGGACGCCTGCAGGCTTTGACCCAGGTACCACTCCTACAATGGACGGGCTGCCTTTCCTGTGTTTTATTTACTACCTGGATCTAGTCTTAAATGCAGTGTATGTACTACGTAATAAGTTATGGATGCTCTTGGGAAGCTCTCCCAATGAGGCCCTTAAAAGGGAATATTTATGGTTAACCGAATAACATAAGAGAACTTTGGTTGCCACGTGTCTTGTACTTCTTGGGATGGGCTCCAGAATCAGAGTGAACCCCTACAAGATAAGCAGTTGGAAAATGGATGGACTACATGATACCTGATGTGATCCACTTAAACAGTTGGCATCACTTTCCACCTGCCATTGTATACTTCGAGAGTAAAGGACTGTGTCTCTATTTAAATTCACATGCTACTGGATGTCAGCATGTGTAAAATGTAACTGCTTATTTGTAATAAACTTCAATAAAAAGTCATGGTACTGTGGGTGCTGGAATTCATTTGCCCCTCCTTCCATTTTCCTTCTCGCAGACACCATTAGCAGCAGGATGCTAATGCTGGACGGTATGCCTGCAGTCAAATCAGAACCGCTGGAGTCTCAGCAAAGGGTGAGTCAGCAGACGCTTCTCCATTACATCTGTAATACCTGGACATCTTTACCTGTAATGAAGCTGCCCTTTTAGCTATATCTGTAATGGACTGGCTCTTGTGGTGATGACTGTAGTGGACCAAGCCTGAGTTGATGTTGTAATGGCACAGTCTTCCAAGCCGCACCTGTAATGAGTCATGCTCCTTAGGCATACTGGTAATGAAACAGCCCTCCCAGCCACACCTGTAACCGATCAGCCGCATAAACCTCTGATGGACTAACCCTCTTAGTTGTACCTGTAATGAACGATCCCTCTTTACTGCACATGTAATAGACCAGAGCCATCCTCGAACTTTCTTCACATGCTCTACCTCGCCTTTGAATTAGGAGGGACAGTTTTATACACAACTGCTTAAGCTTAAGATAAACACTAAAATAAGAACACTTACATAATATTTTAGCCGATTTTTGTCGTCATATTTTGAATTTCCTGGGAAAATGTGATACGATTCATTGATTTTAAAGTTAGGTTACCTAGCCACAGCTTGTAATAGTGTTATTTACTGTAAGTAATCACTTATAGAGGTTTTCGATGCATCTAGGAATTATGAGCCCCGATTTACTTTGTCTTTTTGTCATTGTCTTTTATGCTTATGGAGAAGTTCACAGGTATACTTAGTTTCAGGTATAAATTAGCAAAATGTTTTCCCGCGATCTGGCCAGAATGTGTGATGAGTCTTGGCTCATGTTCTTACAGCTTCTACAGAAACAGTACATAACTTAAAATATAGTTGTATATTTGAGCTGCTTTTTTGTAGTCCTATTCCCATTGTTTATCTGTGTCTTCGTTTTTTAAAGGGCAGCATCTGGCTTTGATAGACTCGTCATAATAAAAGAATATAAATATAAAATGTGTTTTGTTAGAATATAAATTCATCATTCTTGAGAAAAATATGTCATATTCCAGGAAATACATTAATATATTAATGGTTCGTGACACATTAAAAACAGCTGCTACGATGGGTTGGCACCCCGCCCCGGGTTATTCCCTGCTTTGTGCCTATAGCTTCCAGGACAGGCTCCGGACCCCCGCCACCCTGATTAGGACAAGCTGGTATAGAAAACGGACCGATGGATAAAAATGGCTGTTCATTTTACAGAACTACGTTATTTATCCATAGTGCCTTAGCCCACGGTTCTGAAAATGGCTTCTTGTCACTGATTTCCTCATGTGGTGATGTCACTCAGCGACAGGGTTCGTGCGGATCTGCTTTCGAAGCGTATCATGCTAATCTGGCAACTTTTATGATCACGTTCGACACAGACTACAGACGCATGGTCCTCATTTGCATGGCTTGCAGCCAAGGTCTTTCTGGAAACAGTCAACCCCTCTGAGTCTTTGACTTGTTACCGG
Source organism: Hyperopisus bebe (assembly GCA_026777045.1). Classification (NCBI taxonomy): domain Eukaryota; kingdom Metazoa; phylum Chordata; class Actinopteri; order Osteoglossiformes; family Mormyridae; genus Hyperopisus; species Hyperopisus bebe. Next base: position 16,922,613 of record JAODJW010000035.1, on the reverse strand, counting down.
AAAATTAGCTGTTCTAAGTGCTTGCCCTAAATAAGAGAATGTCACCCAGCCTGAAGCAGAGGGTGTGGGAGGGGGGATGGGGGGGGGCAGCTGGGATAACTGGTGTTCTGAGTTTTGAAAGCCTGAGTCTCAGGACATTCATTACCATGGACAAAAGTACTGGAGGACAGTCAGCACTCTGGGAGAAAAAAGCCGGCCCTTGGATGAACAACCATGTTTTTTTTCAAACCTGAACTGGAGCTTAAGGGAGACTCACTGACATACCTCTGGGGTAACAAGCTTAACCAAACATATCATCAGTATTAAATCATTTCCCCTGGGGACCAATAAACTATACTTACCTAACTACCTATGCACTTTCATAACCCAGTCATGCCTTAATGGCAGGAACAAAACCAGGATTACTCTATGGAGGGAGGCAGGTTGGAGTCGGTTAATAAGATTTCAAGCACTAGAACTTTTATGTGGCCACTGTCCTCGGCAGTGGAGTCCTGAGGAGGCAGGGCGACACCTGAACAGAAGGACCAATTTACTTTTAAAACGTGAAATTAAACTATTGGTGAAATATGGCTACTGAAACAATGTAATCTATACTTCCAAAATACAATATGCAGCATCTGTCCGGAATTTGCCTGCATTTCTTTGTTGTTTTGTCACTTAATTACAAAAGTGTTGGTGCAGTGCAATAACTCCCAACAGACTGTGATCCAGATTCTCATTTTGTGCAAATGAGCTTAACACTGTAATAAAAGCCAATTCTGTAAACCTTTGACTCATTTTAGATATAAACTGCTACTATAAAAGCTGAAGAAACCATGCAATATGATATACATATAAAGAGTAAGAATAAAATAAACTCATTTTAGGGAGTTAGCTATCAGTGATACCATGTCCTTCCTTTAGATCCAGCCCAGAGCAGCAATGCAAACCCAGGGTAAGAGTGAAATCTAACAGAAACCATCTAGTGATCCTTAAGAAACCATCTAGTGATCCCCCCCTCAATAACCAGAGGAGTATATAGTACACACTAGGGCCAAAAATCCTCCCCCAGAAGACTGTACCTAAGAGCCTGAAGACATCCAGAAAAGTGATTTAATGTTTTCGTTGTATATTATTGGTTTTTGCATTTAAGTCTTTTGGTAACACTTTACCTGAAGCAGTGATCATAATGCATAGTAGATACCTTCATAATACACTCACCTAAAGGATTATTAGGAACACCATACTAATACGGTGTTTGACCCCCTTTCGCCTTCAGAACTGCC
>JAODJW010000035.1:16886183-16921248 GCA_026777045.1 Hyperopisus bebe | reverse complement strand
ACTGGATGTTTTTCCCTTTTCACACCATTCTTTGTAAACCCTAGAAATGGTTGTGCGTGAAAATCCCAGTAACTGAGTTAATACTCAGACCGGCCCGTCTGGCACCAACAACCATGCCACGCTCAAAATTGCTTAAATCCCCTTCCTGTCCCATTCTGACATTCAGTTTGGAGTTCAGGAGATTGTCTTGACCAGGACCACACCCCTAACTGCAATGAAGCAACTGCCATGTGATTGGTTGATTAGATAATTGCATTATTGAGAAATTGAAAAGGGGTTCCTAATAATCCTTTAGGTGAGTGTGTATTATAATGCATTCATAAAGTATTATCAACACAGCTATAACTTTCTAGAAAAAGGCATAACACATCATAGACATGTTTATTATGCATTATGAATGCTCTATTAAGCTCTCATCTATAATGCAATATAGATACCTTCATAATGCATTATAATGGTCGGTATAAGAATTAAGGATGCTTTGTACTGCATTATTAAGATATTTATAAGATATTTATTTATAGTGCTGTTTATAATACTTTATGAATAGAGTATAATGCATTATGAAGGTATCTATAATACATTATGCATGACTGCTTTAAGTAAAGTGTTACCAGTTTTTCTGAAATTCTAAGATCAAGTTGTATATGTTTATTCTGTCATTAATCTTATTTCTTGGGTTGGCAATCAAGTTGTACAACTCATTAACAGCCAAGAATAAACTATCCATTAAAAAAATAGAAGCTAACACAAACAAGTTATTTCATATACCTGATACTGCCTCCGTTACTTTAGTCTTTCTCAGCTTCGTGTCATCAGGCTTCATTATGCTTCACTTCATTGAACAAAGTCCACACAGAAGTTCATCATGTTCACAAAAATATCAAGATTTCTACATACAAAATAACCACACAGATGTAATGTTGCTACAGTTGTCATAAGCTGTAAGAAGCTGTTGTGACATGGTGTTATGACATATTCCTAACCATGTTCTTATAGTGTTTCAACAACAAATGCTACCTTGCAGAGTTAAATCTTGGATGCTAAAAATAAGGAATTTCTATAATGTCATACTTTTAATAGTTAATAGTTTACACACGGTGATTGTATATTATTTAATATCTGAATTTCACTTCTTATTTCGTTTCTGTTCCTACATTTCAATTCATTGCTTGAAACTTTCTGTTTCCTCAATAGTAAATCAATACCTCTCTGCCATTGTGGTTCTGCTATATGCCATAAGATCGTGTTTGCTGACTGTTACTCTGTTACTTCCTGTTCAAAGGTATTACAGTCCAAGATTAAAATAGCACATAGAGAATATAGTCAGTCACTACAGCCAGCATTACATGCAGAAAGAATGCTACTCTTTAAACAAAATACACTAAAACATTTTTCACGTATGATGTTACAATACACGTATAGTTTTGTACTAGTTTAACAGTTCAGTAATCATTTCATTCATGCCCATAGTTTTCTGGATGTTTTTTATTTTTATTCAATCCTGATAACCTGTAAAATTATATAAATGTGTACTATGATTCAAATTTTACTAACATTTATTCATTTCATTCTACTTTAAAAATAAGGTTTGTTTAGCATCAAAAGTGCTGTTTAACTGGATAAATATTACACTTTTCATTATGATTGTGACATTTTTTTTCCAAAAAACTGAACAGGACATGTAAGTCTTTAAACTTGCACCGCCTAAAAAGTAAATGCATGATTTAAACGGTATAATTTAAATTACTAAACAAAACCCCTGAATGGTCAAAAATACCTCATCAAAAATCATTAAAAAGAGAATTGACAAATGCGGGTGATAAACAGCACACCAGACAGGACACAGCTTGCCTGTTTATTTTTTTAGCATTAAATAAAACTGGCTGAAGACATTAGCAGAACTAAAGAGCTGTTCTTGTGAGGGTGATGGGAACCAGGAGGGTGAGACAGCTGGTGTCTGCTGAAGTCCTTCCTCTCAGAGACGTTCTAAAGTAAACACAGTACTTTTCTCCATGGAGTAACTTTAAAGTTCAAATAAGCAGTGGGAATGCAAACAAGTATCTGAAACAGCAGTAAGTATACTTCATCATAACATACTTTGATATGTGCATTTTTGGTGAACGATGGTTAACTTTACACTCTCCTTATTGTAATACCTCTGTCCAGTGAGTAATGAGCAAATTGTCCCAGAATTAATATTTACAGCTTTGTTACAATGCAAATAATACATACTGAATTGGCGTTCATGCTTTGACTGAGGGAAACGTCGCAAACAGAGAATCTGTTTAAAAAAAATAAATAAATAATAATAATAATACATTTTAAACTTTCTTGGACTGAACTTTAAAGGGACTGGCTGCATTTCTCTTCCCCTTACAGCCCCAAAAAGTCCATGACTACTCAAACATGGATATTCCACTCCTGTTAAGAAAAGGGAGACCTGAGTTTCCACGGCGACAGCTCCCTGACCAGTTTCACACACAGACTGAGCCCGTGGACTTGTCAATCAACAAAGGCCGACTCTCCCCTCACCTCGCTGGGACGTCTCCTCGGTCCTCTCCGGCGATGTCTGCCTTCTCTCCCTCCCCCACTTCATCCTGCCCCCCCACGATCATCTCGTCAGCCCCGCCCTCAGGGATCTCCCCCGTGGTGACACCGGGTGCTCTGCTGCCCCCCTCCCCCGGCATGAGGGGCCAGTCGTTTTTGCACATCATCCACCCCGTGTCCCCTTCCAGCCCCATGACCCTCCAAAGCCCCAAGCTCCCCAGCCACGCTCATCACATCCCCGTGGTGGTACGGGCCACGCCCATGATGTACGCGGACATGCACCCCCCCCGGAGCCGCAACTCCGCAGTAATGCTACCTCTGCTGGAGAAACGGAGGACTCAGGGCAAGGGTAAGCAGACGCTCTTCTCCGTTTGTTTAGCTTTTAAGGGCTGCCACCTTGATGATGAAATGAAATGGTTGTACATGAATCTCTAAACACCGATGCTTCTTCATCAGCATTGAGATAAATTATGAAATGCATTATTCTAATTAAGCTCCGGTAGTACAGTCGTTTTGGGTAAAACCTCCACTTTAATCAAAACCACACGTTCTCTACCACCCTCGCTCTCAGGTCTGCTGTCAGTTTTCAGTAGCTGGTCTCCCGATCTTTAGTTTTTGAAACAAATTCCTTGACGTTCCTACTGTTGATTCTGTAAACCTTTACAGCCCCGCTATCGAATCTGCGCTCAGCTCACAGCGGGGCACCTGTGTATTTTAAATCTCTTCTGCATAACTTAGCCAGTCCAGTTCTGTTAGCTATAAGGCTATTAATTTGCCCAGAAAATAAATAAATAAATAAATAAATAAATAAATAAATAAATAAACATTTCATTGTAAGTGCCCCTGTAAGCACCACCTTTAGTCTGCCTGGAAGACAGGAATACGTAAAAATGGACCCTCTTTCTGCAGTTCTTAAAGTAACGCAGACAGGGCGACATACTGAACCTGTGGTACCCAAGAAACCGGTGAAAAAATTCTCTCCTCTTAAGGAAACCACGGCAACAGGCGCCAACTCATTTGGCGGCGTCTCAGAAATTCCACCTGTGTGACCAGTGTAACCAAACTGGTCCATGGGGGTGACTTTTGCATCCAATTGCCAAACAAGCCAAAATGCTACCAGTTGTAACAGCTCTGCTTATCTACCGCAGTCATCAAGATTTTCACTCTTACTTTTATTATGCTTACTTTGAATATTTCGACACAGAAGATATATTGCTCTTGTTAATTTGCACAACTTTAACAACGTTTTTTTTTGGTATATCTATGTTTAATTGCACGTAACAACCATTCTTTTCAACTGTGTAATGCTCATTACAAACATTACTGCTCATTCGCCATTTTTGCAACCAGACTGTCGTCCCCAATGCTTTTTAGCGGCAGGAACATTACATGCAATTTGCCAAAATAATCCACATAACAGGTACCTCTTCAGCTCAGCCTGCGGTTACATTACCATGTAAATGTAAACAAGACAAGCCTTTAAAACAACCAGAACCAAAGACTTGCCACCTTCTGAATTTTTGTTGAATTATGTTGGTCATAGTGGGGACCATGCACATCCCTGTACTGTTATATCTCTCAGTTGGGTAAGGCTGCTTTTTCCTCCCAGATCTATTCCTAAAAAGTTTTTGTCAAAGCTTTTAAAAACTGTGTAGTTGTAGTGTTTTACTGGCCATTTAACAAAAAGCCTAATTTTTATTACTTGGGCAATATGTCAGTACCGGTGATAGTCTAAAAGAAACCAAAATTAGGATCAACACATATTACTCTGAAATGTTATGCCCTGGCTTACTGAAACACCAGCTGTGATGAATTATTATTTAAGTAAATATTTCAAAAAAGCAATTAAATTCTCAGCTCTCACCAACTGGAGTGGTAACATTACCCCATTACTCCAATACTACAGAAACTGCAGAAACATTTACAGATATGATCAGCAACTTAATGGGGCACTTGTCCCAGCTGAAAGCTGATTGGCTGTGGCATACCCCCTCCCCTGTCACTCACTGATTTGAAACATATTATTGCCTGATGATAAGGTTGGCCCCTCTATATGAATTATGTCCCCTGTAATGCTTGCCCCCACCTTAAAATATCCTAGTTGTCCCTGACAGAATAACATAATCTATTAATGTTTTATTTATGTTTAAGCTGATGTCAATTCATGTGAATAGAAATTTAAATAGAAAAGGGTAACACATCTCCATGAGTGCTATATAGATATTGATGATCAGAAGTGTGACCTTAATAATGGAAACTGTGAAAGATTCAGGAAACGAGGGAGAGTGGTGGAGGAGAGGAGATGGCCCTGTGTCTGCAGACCTGCCTCAAATTGAAAATCTCACTCCAGCAAGCCGACCAAAGTTTGCAACCCGACAGATGTATTTGAATCTCCTGGGCCTATAGAGTAGATAATGGGGTAGCAGGTAGAGGCTCAGGATATGCACCAGATACCCAAGGGGTCGCGGCCCTCAGACCAGCCTGCTGTTGACACTTTGGGTGAAGTACCTGACATGAATTTCTACAGGAAAATATCCAGCTATGTTTGAGTTTGACTTTTGGTGAGAGACGAAGCCAAGCAAATTACTGAAAAAGTGATAACATTCTGAAAAAAAATATCAACCACAGTAAGTTTCTGATGTTATTTATGATGGTGACATTTCCACAGTAAGAGAATCATTCCCACACTTGAATATGTTGACGGCCATAATATTGCTTGACTAAAAAAAGGATTCTCTCTCTTTTTTTTAATGCAGCACTATCGAATCCTAATGGCCTATTGAGGGAAATCAAAAACGACAGCGACGATGACGACCTGCCGAACGTGACGCTGGACAGCGTGAACGAGACAGGATCTACTGCGCTGTCTATCGCCAGGGCTGTGCAGGAGTGAGTATCGTTCACAGCTCAGTCTCCTCTGAAGTTTTCTCCTCATTCTGCCCATCACATTTCATAAGAAGCTTGCCAAATAAGAAAGCCATATTTATCTTCTTTCGGAGGTATATTTATTATTTGTGAACATATAAAGCATTGACTTTTTGGGAAGCTCACTTAATATTTTTTCTTCTTTTCACAAACCCCATTAATCCATCAACATGCTATCTATCTTACATTTTTCCCCGTTTCCCATTCTTAAGTTTGATTGTTGTAAAATGAGTCGCACATTAACTACGCTTGCACACAGATTTCAGCGTGTGACTGTTTGCTTGCTTGTTGGTATGTCTGTCTGCATACCTGTCACCATGTATAATATACATTCTTGCATGTTGAACTGTGAGGTGGAATTTGCTGGAATGACAGATTTCTGGGACATTGTACATTGTTCTCTGATGTCGGGCAAAAACAATTTTGAAAACCAATATAATCTGTAGAATTATTCTACTTCATCAACTTCTTACCCAGTGCTTTTACAGTACCCCTGACGTTTAACAGGCCATTTAAAATCTCTTTATTCAGTCTTTTTCACTACATTTACTATTGTTACAGCAGTTATATTCTACGATCCTTCTAATGTTAGCCAGCTCACGTCACAGATTTCCTCTAAACCTGAAAAACCCTCTGAACAACAACCGACTCCTTAGAATTGGCTGTTCAAGTAAAGCAATAAACACGCTGCTTTTACACATTTCACTCGATGCGTCTTATTTCCTTTTGGCCGTCTTCTTCCAGTCTCTTGCAATCCGATGAGTCCCTACACTCGAAAACGTGTTTAATTCCGTGTTCCGCCAGTTTCCCCGTGCGCAAAAAGTTTATCCCACTTGTGTTTATTTCAGACCCAAGTAGCCTACGCATTTAGGGGGGCCTGGGGAGATGATTGTTCTTATCGGAACACTTGTGAGAAACCAGTGGTGTGGCCAGGCTTGGAAACGATGCTAGATTTGACATGTCTTTGATTAATGGGAAGGGAAGAACCGTCTGCGAGGTGGACACATTCAAACATCACGTTACTTTATCAGTTTAAAGAGTGTAGGTCCAATCCACTGGTTCTGTGACTTTTCCATATTAATGAGCTTCTGAGTACTGCTGGCTAGTTGGTTGTCTATCTGAAAGGATATGTCAGCTTTAAGTGCTTCCCTGGAGCCTCAGGTTACTCTGGGGTGGATGTAGCCCTTGAGTGTTCAGACGGACCTGCTCCCACTGGAACGCCCTAGGTGTGAAAGTTAATACTGCTGCTAATGGCATCCCTGGGCAAACTCATCCATTTATTTAAAACCACAGTATCTACTGGTCCACTGAACTGGCCCATGAGTTTGCCTGGGTGTATTCTGTGTCGGTCTATGTGTATTCAAATACTCCCTGTATAAAAACAGTAGATCAACAATCATATCTTTCTTGTCTGTGGTCCAGTTAACATCTGCTCCTCTAAAAATACAAAATGTTATGTGTCATTAGGTTATTTTAGGATGAATGCATGTGAAACAGAAGAAATAAACTTGTAGTTATTTCTGACACAAAACTCAGTCAAAATATTTTTTGTTAGAGATGTGTGTAAGGCATTAAAGTTCGTACATAGGATAGGATATACAGAACCAAGGTGAACGTTTTCTTGCTTTCGAACGCTACACCATCAGAATGACCACCGTCATTACATTCAGATTATTTTGAACGTCTTGTATCTTGTTCATTGTCGATGTTCATTTTCTAAGTTAATAGTCAAAGACACATCGTGCATGGGACGCTGTTGTAATCTAAAAGTTTGCTCTCAAAATGCGGATGCCGGTAATACTGCAGGCAGATGGAAACAGTGTAAAAGAATATTTCAGGGATGCATGTTTAAATGACTCCTGCTTTCATTATTTTATTCTTAATATTAATAATAAAATTTAATCCTGCCACCTCAATCCACCACAAGGCATTTTTTCTAGACATTATTACGAGCCAATTCCTATGCAGCTACTTCAGTCTAGTTGTGTTATTCCTTATGTTAAAGGGACCTATTCTCTGTCTTCACCACAAGCAGCAGGCCTTTTTCATGCTGATGCTGCTAGTAATAATACCACAGCGCCCCCTAAAGGCCATTACTGAGCAAAGCAATAGCCACTGCTTTTAACGTCAGTGTTTCGGCAGTGCTAAACTGCCAAACTTAACTGCGTAGTACACATTTCATAGTGTTATTTTACATAAATAACAATAAACCACCGATTACAATACCAATAAATAATAGTAATATCTAATAATAATGACACCTTTATTGATCCCTTTTGGGAGATCATCCTTTTGTCTTCCCCATCCTGCTCTCCATGTCACAGAAACACATATGTACAGTAGGTGAGAGTTTGGCAGTGAAGGGCAGCCATCTGCAGTGGTGCCTGTGGAGGGTCTTGGTCACACAGACATGTGACCAAAGCAGGACCCAGACCAGCAGCCTTCCAATCACAGGCAGAGATGCATAGCCCACTGAAGCATATACTGCCCCCATCAGTTCATTGTACACTTGAACTTCATAATGTCAGTTCTGGAAAAGGCAGAGGAGAACAGTGGGCTGTCATTCTTGCTACCCAAGAAGCTATTAGTTTTCTATCAAGGAGAAAAATATGGAGGAAAGTAAAGGGTAACAAAATCAACTAGGTAAACTATTAATTCCAGGACAGATTAAATGATGCGTTAAGATTCGTCGCTGTCACTCATCTGTCATTTTCATTTTTTGTTACGCCCTTGTAAACATGGTGGAAATGAAACTCATTTGCTTTACTTCCTTTGATTGGGTCATCAAATGAAGGTGTCGTCAGAAATTTGTCACGCAGGTTTGTAATTCATGGGCGGGTGAACTGCAGAAACAGTGACCTTTTTCTCTTTCAAGCTTACAGAGTTTACCCAGTGAAAATAAAATGACATAAAACTCATTTTCCAAACAACTGTTCCGTCTATGTGCCTCTGTACATAACTGCAATGTACAGTAGAAAAGAGCCTAAAGAAAACAGATGAAAATCCTCCTACATGTTTAATTTGATACTGGTCACACAGCTGGACGCAGCTTAGACGAAGTGCTTTGGCTTTTTACAGTTATACAGCAATCAGTTGCAGTGCTACATTCCTAACAGCCAGTTGGTGGCTTGTCAGCCTAATTCACTGTATGTTTGCTGTATTAATGTCTGTCACTGCAGGCTTATATTCTGGATTCTGCTTTACTTGCCATTGGTATGTTTTGAAAACAGAAATGTGTTTCTTTTCACTTTACGTTGGAGCCAAGTGTCGCTAATGATCTGTTTCGGTTTCATTTCGTGTCCCAGTTCCATGTCTCCATTCAGCATGGAGAGCATGTCGCGCCCACGGAGGTCCGAGTCTCCAGATCCCAAAAAGAGACGCATCCACAGGTGTGACTTTGACGGCTGTAATAAGGTGTACACAAAGAGCTCCCATCTGAAAGCACACCGAAGGACACACACGGGTGAGTTCACTGGTCCCAGATCAGCAGGTGTGACTTTGACGGCTGTAATAAGGTATACACAAAGAGCTCCCGTCTGAAAGCACACCGGAGGACACTGGTCCCAGATCAGCAGGTGTGTCCTTTCTAGGACAATGAATTTTCTGAGCTCTGCAGGCACTAGTGGTCAGTGTTGGTCCGACCCATTGGGTGACGTAGGCAGCAGCCTATGGTGCTATATTCCGAGGGGGGGCTGATTTAATGAGCCACTTTCGCTCGTGTTTTCCGCCAAGGCCACTGCATGGGTTTGACTGGTACTACTAGTGATGCAAACTGAAACTACATTGAAATAAAATGCATTTTTCTTCCATTTGCTTTTGGTGGGAGAGATCTGACAAACATGACATGACAATCTCATTACAAACGAAAAAACTTGAAACTGACTTACAGCTGACTAAGACCCTCAATAACTAGGTTGCAGTTTGTTTAATTTTAATGTTAAAAGCACATATGAGCCATTGGATAGTGCAAGCTCTTTATTGTTCCTTCATGTGAACAGATATTATAACCTCCGAACAAGTTTTGATCTAGCTATCCAGCCTCATGAACATATTACACATGCTGAGGTGATTCAGCGGCTGGCTGTTGTATTTCATGGCGTCTCCTTCATGTTCCCGCACCTTCAGGTGAGAAGCCGTACAAATGCACGTGGGACGGCTGCACGTGGAAGTTCGCCCGCAGCGACGAGCTGACGCGGCACTACCGCAAGCACACCGGCGTCAAGCCGTTCAAATGCATGGACTGCGAGCGCAGCTTCTCCCGCTCAGACCACCTGGCGCTGCACCGCCGTCGCCACATGTTGGTGTGAGGGGTGGGGGGCGGGCGGAGAGGCGTGCGGAAGAGCGGGGTCTCCTCCGCCTGGCGCTCAGCTGGCCTGCAGCACCTTGGTAACTGCCCCTCCTCAGCCTTGGCAGGATGGGAAAGCCTGGCATCCTGGGACGAAACCGGGTTCAGCTCCACAAATGGGAAGGACCCCCCCCTCCCTCCCCTGCCGCAGTATTTGACACCCAAAACTGTTTCCTTTTGATCATACGGGAATAACGTACAATTTCTTTAATCGTCAAATTCGTTCAGTTTCGGCCTCCTGCTCCTTTCAGCACCAGGTGGGCATTTGGTCTGGACGGGGCATTTTGCCCTGACTGCCACAGGAAACTGGACACAAACCCACACCCTCAGTCAGGGCCTACCCAACCTTTTTTTTTCATGGCCCTAAGCAAGTTTTGATTAACCTAGTTGTCATTTGTCATCTTTCTTCCCACTCTGACGGGCTGGTCAGAATCTGGCCCCCTGGTGGCCATGCAGTTCGCTCGTACCTTGGACCGGCCCTGCCCTCAGTGAGCAGTATTGTTGCCCAGAGACCTGGGTCTCCCTTTTACTCCATGGCAGGAGCCAGGAAGCCAAGAGGGATTGAAAATCGATGCATGAGTCCCAGATCACAAAGACCAAAAATGGATGGTATTTGGCTAATGAGACTGAGGAGTCGGGTAAAGTACAGCTTACGCTTCTCACTTCAGTGTTTCAGCCGATAAAACAGGCTTTTTTTTTCGTAATCCTACGACGTACGTTCCTGACAATCTATACAAGAATTAGGATACCGCCAGTTACTGACCGCCCATATCATGTCAGGATTTCAGGAAGGCCTTCTTCTTCTGGAGTTATTTAGATTAATGTAATTAGTGCATTCTGTGCTGTGATTAGAGGTCGTGGAATCTGATTAAGTAAATAGTTCTTAAATATTAAGCATCTATTGTTTCATTTGTTTTAATTCTGATTTAATATTGAAAACAAGTCCCGTACAGAACATATGTTATTTTATAAAATGTGAACATAATTGTGAAACCAGTATGTATTGTTTTAGTCTTTAAAGCACCTTAAAAAAAAGAAAATCACAGTCCCACAATTTATTGACAAAATAAACCGTACTATTCATGTGAGTAAGAGGGAATGCCATTTTTGTTCTTGTATCTAAAGTAATAGTAATTAAGAGTGCAGGCCAACTAACCAGGATGTAAATTTTGCTGTTTCTACACTCTTAGGGATGCACCGATACCATTATTTTCAGAGCGAATACGAGTACTGATACCGATACCAATTAGGGCTGTACCATGTCCAACAATAATATTCAGTATTATAACTTTAAAGTATTGGGAAAATTGATAATACGCTCAAAAAAAAACTGAACAAAACAATGCAGACCTACAAACAACAGGCTAAACAGCCGGCATTAAGATTTGCCACCAGGGAAGAGGGGACTGATCACATCAGGGCTGAACAATGCTTTTTTAGTCTCTGCGGAAAGTATTGGATGTATGGGAAAATTATAATTTAAAAACATCACTCTAAAACCTTTAACCCTTACACACTGTTCAGATCTTTCAGACAGTGGTTCACAAACTTTTTACACCACGTCTCACATATGCTCTCCGCCTATGACCATTATGACATTGTGCCTGACCGATACAGGGTAAGAGTTTCTGTAATTTTCACTGCATGGGGGTTATCATTTGACATTTTTTTATCTCTCTGCAAGTGTTTACTGCAGATTTGGTCACAGAGTTGCTGCTGAGGGAAATTTCGTCATACATTTTCTAATTTTTATTTTTTGATGTTTCTTATGTTTGATTTTTACGTTTGTCTAGATTAGACCTACTAGTGATGTATGAACCTGATTTCGTTCCTCTTCTTGATAGATTAGTATTGCAGTTTGCAATCCGCTGTGCTCTGGATTTTGTTAATGTTGAAGTATTTCCAGAACGCAGATATCTTGTCCCATGTGTTTTGCTCACTAATGATATTGCTCAGTCATTTTGTGGTATCGGTTAAAGGGATTGTCACAAGGAGTATGAGTACGACATGAGCACGGTATCGGACCCAGTACTGGTGCTAGTACAGTGGCACCTCGGTTCTCGAACTTAATCTGTTCCAGAAGGCTGTTGGAGAACTGATTTGGTCGATGATTTTTTTCCCATAAGAAATAATGTAAATTGGATTAATCCAATCCAGGCCCCCAAGCGATTGCCTATTTAAACCTGTAAAATACATCGTAAAGTAATAGTAATAGTAATTAAAACGACAAATAAAAACGTCAAAACCCAGAAACACATTAAATAAATGAAAAAATTATTTCTACATTCCATATAAGACCTTTATCATACTTGGCAATTATTTCCTATTTAAGCTCTATCATGGTTCTCACAACCTTGCTTTTTGTTTGCTGCTATCACTAACCGTCTTAGTACCCATGATGACGTATTTCAAAACAAAGTAAAAGTAAAACAAAACACGAGAGTATTCACAGCACAGTTTGGCAGATAGTCAATACACGAACGTTAGCGATAGACTGACTCCTACGCATGCATTTGTCCCTTTGTTTATGTGTCGAAAGATGTGTGCTTTGTCAGACGGGTTTTAGCGGGAATGGGTCGGTTGATTGAGAACTGAAAATGCGTTTGACAACGGAGACGTTTTTTCAACAAACAATATAGCCGAGAACCAAATTGTACGATATTTGAAACATTTGCGAACCGAGGTTCCACTGTACAGGTAAAGGTGCATCCCTGCTTTATACTAAAGCCTGCATCTTCTCAAAATAAGAAACACTTAATCATTAGTTGCACTTGGTTTACGTCGCTGGTCCGATTAATATGGCGAACTAGTGATGCACTCAAAATGGTTGACTGGGTTAATAAAAGCCAGTTTGCCCTAAATAAAAACAGACAAACCTCAGTATCCCGATGAACACATTAAGCATAAAAACTGTGCTTTAATATTCATGTTGATGCTTTTGAATTTTATCAGTAAAACACAATTACCCATAGTTCATAATACCTAACATCAAACATGAAGTCTAATATGATGTCATCTGTGGGTTATTTATGTTTCATTGATGTTACATCAGTACATCTGATTTTTAGTAGTATCTCTGCCCGTGTTTCAGCTTTACTGTCTATCTTTGCTCTTGCTTTCTCAAAATACGTACAATTTAAGTGTGAAAGTATGTCACGAATGAGCAATACGTGGCGAGTCCCGAACAGCCGTCCCCTGGCAAGGACAAGGCAGGCCTGATGTGTCAAACATGTCAAATATCTGTCCTGCTCCATATACACAGTGCCAATGCCATATACTTGGAAAGGGCTGCCTTACACTCTGTAAAGCTGTGTAATCATTGGTGGTGGGTATGATGTAATGGAAACATGGAAACCAAGGAGATCCTGGGCCACAACCTCAGTATCACTTTCATGACGTATTACAGTTATGAGTAAGGATTGTCCTTTAAGCTGAGCTGTGATTTACATATCAGGAATGCATTTATAGTATTGTTTAAAGTATGTATATTATAGAGGAAGACCAAATGTTTCTTACCTTTTCTCATGCCTTGGTATTGTATTGGAGTGCCCACGGAATTATTAGATTTATTGTTATTGTTAAAGTGGTTAGTCAACTTTTGGGTTTTTGATTTTGTATTAAGTATTATAAAAGCAGAGTTAATGTAAATGATAAAAGTTAAATTATATACAGTTCGAACTGTCAGCATACTTTTCTGTAATGTACATTCATACTATTCTGGGAACTTAATTTCTGCAAATAGTTTTTTTTTTTGCAGCATAAAAGGTGTTTTGAAACTATGTGATAAATGTCATAGTATTACTTTGAAAATCAGTTTAAAATTGGCTGTAAACCTGACTGTGAATGTTCTGTAATTGATAACAAATATCAGTACCTTTTTTGTTCAAATTTGGTTGGTGCTTAAACTTTTCAGTATGTTCATAAACCCTACGTTACTTTGTTAAAGTCTTTTCAAATGGTAACGAGTGCTTTTTTGTAAACTACAAATTATTAAAAAAAAAAAAAAAAACAATATATATTTTGGAGTTGTGAGATGGTTTTGGACCTTATCCATATCCCTTCACTTACTTTTTCAGGACCTCTGTCCCCTAAGCTGTCCCCTCACAGTGCTTCCCATAGCCATCTCTGTTATCTCTTATTTGTGGCAGGATTTCCGTAGCGTAAAGCACACAAACACACACACACACACACACACATACTAAGTATAAAACTCAAACAACAGACTATTCCTTTTTGGTGTAAATATTAGGCCACTTAAATTTAATCTTTTTATTGATATCTAACTACAAAAGAAACACATGGTGATTTTCATTCTGTTTGTATCCCTTTAAATTTCAATTTTGTGGTTGCTAACATCAATTTTATTAAATCTCCCTGTTTGGTTTTTACAGAGTGGTTTTTATAATTTGCTGGAAATCCTCTGCTGAAGACACAGACACCTTTATATGGGTGGCAGTAACACAAGGTCATTATCATTCAGTTTGTTTGATTTACTCTATATTGTAAAATATAGAATAATATAGAATGTTAGCTGAAGCCAACATTGCAAGTTTACTGATATCATGTGTTTTTCTGCTATGTATAGTAAATGTGAATTATAAATATTAACAGTGGTGTGCACCATTACACTGTAGACATTTATGAGGGTCCATGCACATCAAATTCTATCACAAGGATACCCTTTAGGGTATCAGAGTCTAAACGAAACCTAAGAGTCTCCACTTTCAGTTGTGCCCCAATATTCTGACTATGATTGACTTTTTTCTACATTTTCAAAATGGATTCAACTGTGAATTTAAGTCAAATTTGAACATCTTTGTGTATGATAATTAAAACAAAAAAAAGAATGTCCTTCAATAAAGTGGAACTTTATATGTAACGATCATCCAGGACGTCAAAGGGTTTGGTCAGCTAGGTATTCTAGTTCTCATCCAAAAACACCCAGACTTTACATCGTCAGGAGTTCTGAACCCTACTGGCTGCTTGCTCGCTGGTTTGCTGGAACCTCCAAAGGACTTTGCTTTGACACGATCAATAGCCTCTCAAAGAAGGAACTCTGATGCAACTTTAGATGCATGGAGTCATGCAGAATTGGCCTCCACCTTTATCCTTTTTACGTGTTTAAAACATTGCGATGTTGTGAATGCCACTCATTGGAGAGATTTTTAAAAATGTTTTTATTTTTTTTAAATACAAGCCAAAGGTCAAACCCTAAATTGAAACATTACAGAGACAAGTACAATAGGTGTAACAACATGTGAGGTTTACTCTGTTTCATATCATATGAAGCACTATAACCCACAGTTTATTCATGGCTGTATTTTTCAGTACACATAATGCATGGACCAGATATGTTGCATGTTCATATTCTTCCTGAGGGGGGCAGCACTTTCACAACCTCAAAGCAAAACAATTCACTAACGTTTTTTTTTCTTCCCTTTTAATGTAGCCAGCAAAGGAGAAACTGGTTAAACTTGTATAAGACTTTATTGGTTTAACAGGTTAGAACCGGTTTACAATCCCAGGTCTCACAATTGTACTGCTATTTCCTGAGGGAATATGACTAAAACGAATGCTTTTGCAGTAATACATGGAAATAACTTCATAATTGCCGTGAACTATTACCATGCTTGCTCAAACGTCTGACAGGCAACGCATCAACTTGCACGGAAAGCAGTCTTGTGCTCATCCAATGACCACGGGGCTCTAAGACAGCTACTCAGTGTATATTAGGTGATTTTTGGTCTGCAGGTTTTAATAATCAGTGAGCATTTGTGTTATGCAATCCTTAAACAGAATTACCATTAAAAAAACATTCTAGTAATACATAGTTTGTACTTGGCAGGTATCAACAGGGAAATGGGAGTAAAGAGAAATAATGTGTATGAAACCAGTTTATTCTATGTCCAATTAATTAAAAATGTGGTATCACCAGGAAGGCACTGTACAAACAATTAAACTGTCTTAAAGCCTTTGATGAATCAGGCAATCCCAGTGGCAAAGTACTTTTTATGCAAATAATATTTCACTTGGCAATAATCTTCTGCTCATTGTCCTCTTTCTTGCAAAAGCACACACACACACACATACACACACACACACACATGCAAGCACTGCGCAATAAATCATAAGCATAATAGGTTCTAGAATGTCTTTATTGTAGTTATAGTGGGTTGAACTAAGCTAAAGGTCAATAATGTGAACACTGTAGTGTTATATATTTCATCAGATGTTACATATTAGATTAACCTTTTCTGAGCCAAAGATTTACTTGATTAGCATACACTTTTGTGCAAAGTGACATGAGCATGGTCAGCCAGTCCTTGGAGAAATTGGGGTTAAAAGGGCCTTGCTTAGAGGCTGGAGGGTGAAATCTCTCTGCCGACCACAGGGTTTGAACCAGCAACCTTCTGATTACGAGCACGGAGTCCTAATGCGCCAGCAGTAGCGGGAGGTCATAAGGACATCTCCGTTACCGTGGTGACAGGTCATTTTGTATTTGCTTGAGAAATGTTAGGAAGGTGGCACAGTGGCATCACACCTCCAGAGGTGCTGTGGTTCAAATGCCACCTCCGGTCTGATTGTGTGGAGGTTGCTTGTTATTCCCCCTGTCATCTTGGTTTTCTCCCGTGGTCCAAAATACATGCTGTTAGGCTGATGGGTGTCTCTACATCGCCCAGGGTCTATGACTGTGCTGGGATAAGCAGCTGAAAAGATGCATGGGTGGAATTGTTAATCATAGGAATAGAGAAAGGCTGTGGCAGTCAGTGAGTACAATATAACGTAAATTACACTTCAGTTTAGGCAATACATTCCATTTCAAGTATTTAATCCAAGCATGTGAACATGCAATTAAAGGAAAATCACAGTATATGACTTATATTTAATTACTTGCTCATTTACATTTAGCCAAAGCATAAGCGATGCACAGTTTGTCAATGATGTGACTCTCAGATAGGCTGGGAAAAGGTGGTAAATGCAGAAAACGTGTCTTACTGTATTTGAGCGGAAAACTGCTACATAAAGGTAACCGGATGAAATTAGCCAGCTCTATTCATTTACACTCTCCCTCAGCTCCATTCTTGGTAAGGTTTTTCATAATTTAACATTAGAGTAACTGTTCCATACATGCTTAAACCCTTTCACAGTAAGTGCAGCATATAGCACGTATACCACGGGCTGCCATGTTATTGGCCCTTCACACAAGCAGAGGTTACACAGCTGAATGAAAACTCTGGCTTGGCCACTCAGCATGTGCCATCCCCTCCCCTACTTGGTGAATGGGTCTTCACACACAAGTGCCATCTTTAACTTCTTCCATTTGCCATGACTCAGCGCATTCACCCTGTCGTTATTTTTTCCACGGTATTTAAAACGGGGATCTATTTCAGGACGGGCCTTCAGTATACGCGGCTTGACGTCTTTCATTTTCTGCCGTTTCGCGACAGCAAGCGTCAGAGCTGTTAGTTCGACTCATAAATCAGATGAGCTCCACTGACCCTCTAGCTCTGCAGATGTGACCGTACCGTCGGCGGGGAAATAGCCAAGTCGTTCCACGTAGAAATTCCGTGGAACGAATTTCTTGTTTTGATTGGAACAATCAAAAGCTTCCTTAACATCTCCCCCTCAAGCAGGGTGGAGTCTTCATCCCACACAGTCCACCGAGAGCAGGGTGGGAGTAGTCACAGTTGTCTTTATAGACAGTTTATGGAAATGTATGTGCTCAAGAGATATCTGCACTCTCTTTCTCATTGTGCAGAACAATGATGGGGATCTAGAACCACTGTGGAAAAGGACATTCGATAGTAGTGGGAAAGCCTTTAAATGGCATTTGGAACTTTCTTGGAAAGTTCCATGGTCGTTCTATGGCAAAATATGCGTGATGGTTGTTGGAACATTTTCATATGTACAGTTTACTTGAAGTCTGAAGATTGTGCTATATTTTCTAAATGTTTGGCAGTTGGAGCAAAACGTATCCTGGAATTACTTGCCAGATTCATGAATCTATTAACATTTTTTGTAGTAATTATGGGCAGGTTCTCAGGTTGCTGGTTAAAAGATGTCGTATGATTCTGGCTGAACTGTTATACAAGTAGTATAGTAAACTAACCGCGAATAATTATTTCCTCTGACACACAAATGCTGAGAAAAGTCCCCTTTGCACTGATCGGCTTTTTTAGAAAACTTAATTAGTTTTCATCTCTTTCTGGTTTTTTCTGGAATCATTGTATTAAAATTAGAAGTGACAGAAAGTCCCAATAATCCCAGAAATGCAACATGACTGTGTTTTTGCATATGAGTGTGTGTTCCTCTGTGTGAATCAGCCTCATCTAATACTCACCACAATCCATCAGTATTAAGTAAAAAAACACCCCATTTTTCTCTTCTATTTTGAACCGGTTTTTCCTCAAGTAGTTAAACCAGAATTATTGGGGTGAACTATAACTGACTCAGTCTGTCACAATAATTATAAATATTAGAAAATTAATAACAGGAAAGACTTAAAAAAATTTGTTTTCAACATGCAATAATATTTTGTTTTGTTTAGGATAACAGTTGAAAATTTAAATTTCTTTGTTTTTGCATTGAATGGGATAGTAATACCCCCCTTCCATAACAAAACAGCGTTATAGTTTCATACTTTGTAGAATTAAACATAAATTGTTATTCTTGAAAGCATCTATTTTTCGGTGCAGTTTGCCAAGAGAAAAGGAGCATTTTATCACCAACCATTGCTTTTCCCTGACTACCTCACTTGTTCTGTCTCAGTTTGGGTGGTCTGTAATGTTAAACTGGAAAATTGTACTAAAAAACATGTTTGGGAATTGAGGGCAGTCACCAGATGTACGAGTTTCAGATTCAAACAAATATGATCTTAAAATATGTGAGCATGTTTATTATTATTATTATTATTATTATTATTATTATTATTATTGCCAGTTGTTTGGCATTAAAGACAGGGGGGTGAATTAGAGCCAAGAATTCTAACACGTTATTTTATACCCCATTAAATATGTATATTGTGTCACCTTTCATTGTAGGGATTTCTTTTCAAAAGTAGTCATTAAATCTACGCGTATTTCAAACTCCATTCGTTTGTAAAAAGCAGACCTAGGTAAGCCAGGAGACAGCCCGCTCTGCTGTAATATACATGTGAACCAAGCTTTGTCCGTGGCGGAAGGGGTGCAGTGAAAGGGGGCTGGAACAGTGCCATAGGGCCATATGTTGTACTCTGCTCACTAAAGAACAGAATTAACATTTTTAAAACTATCTGGTAAAATGACTCCTCTTCATTTGTTTGACATGAGCAAGGGAGTGAGCATGAGTCAATGCAGAATGCCTCTCCCTGCCCCAGAGGCAGAAGGGCCTGTGCTTCAGAACAATAATGTTCACGCTGTGAAGCCATGATATAAGAAAAGATGAAGGAGGGAGAAGAGCCACACGTAAGAGGAAACCTCAGGAGGAAATAGCAACGCTGTTTGACTGGATTCACAGGCGCCAGATTGTTTAGTTTGTCTTTCACATCTGAAGTACATTATTCTCCGGTTCTTGGTCGCTTCAGTGAGTAACCCAGGAACACACAGTAATGAAAATCCCCAGATGAACGCTTGCATATCATATTTTGTTCAGTTCCTGGAATGATTCAATTTTTAACCAAATGACTAAAGAGAGAAAGAAGTTGCAATTTTTACAAATAATTTCTGCAGCAAATATCCCACTTAATAGTTTTCATCTTAATTAAACATATCCGGCAATTAACTCGCTAGCACACTTTAGATATGATTTAACTTTTATATGTCAAACTTGCTTCGTATATTTACAATAAAGGGGAAAAGACTCTCACAAAGAGTTAAGCATTATACATGCAAAGTCTCTCTCTATACTACCTAAAGAATGTTATGAATCATCTTTATTACCAAACGCCTTGTGCTTTCATTGTACATTTATTTTTTATAGTGCTTCGTGATCACTTTAGATCACTGTTTTTTACTGAAAGGTAATTTTGAGGTAACCATCCCTTTTCTAAACGACATGTTCTGGTCAGGATTATGGGGATTCCTAGAGTAGGGGGACACAGTTAAAAACACAGAAGGTCCAGTTACCTATATTTCATGCTGAGGTCCAAACGAATAATTCTGTCCGAGTCTAATACTCTTGGTTGCTTTCTGCTGTTGTACCTGTCAGTAGGTTCTGTTTCTTATTCTTTTTGTGTTGGCCCAAAATCGCAATTTTCTCACATGTTATTAGGCTGTAAATGTGGGGGAAGTTGCCATGGCCGATATATATTATTTTGGTTATAATTGATTCCGAACTCTGACTTTCATGAGCATGTTTTGTCAAAATGTCTTTGTTTAGCTTTGTAATGGCGCTTCACACCGCTGCCTCTCACCAGTACCATGGACTTGGAACAGATCAGACAGACCATCTACATCCTGCTGGGAGAATAAAGGCATATTTTGCTATCGACTTCTCTTTGAACACTTTATTTTCATTGTCAACTTTTCTTATTTTTTACTGAGCCATGTTTCAAAGTCGCTAATCTCCTTGCCTCTCAAGCTAACAAGCCCCGAGGCACGGAGCAATTGACTGTGAAGCCTAAAGCCATTTAAATAACACATATGATTGGACAAGATGCAATATTTTGAAGCTGCTGGTAACTAAGCTACACTATTCTGCTTGAAGCATATTATTAATTACATTCCTATTTCATGGTCCATATATATTGCTAACTAGTGACTTCTGGCTACGAGCATTCACAAAGCAACATAGAGTGTAAGGTTGGGGTACACCCTAGATTGCATTCCATTCCATTGCAGGGGACATATACCCTAGACCAGGGGTCACCAACATGGTGCCCGCGGGCACCAGGATGCCCCCAAGGACCACAAGAGTCACCTGTGGACCTGTTCTAAGAACAGCACAACTCACCAGTGAGCGGCATCTAAAATTAAATTCTTCTTTAATTTGCATTTATATAGATTTGAAAATGACAATATCTAAAAAAAAGCATTTAAAACATGTTTATTATACATGAAGTTTAGATAAGTTTAGGAGGGCGTTTCCAACTGGCAGCCCTTCGTATGGCTCAGTACCTGTGAAGTAGCTCTCAGTTTCAAAAAGGTCGGTGACCCCCGCCCTAGACTAATTAATTACTAATGAACTTATCTACTTCTGTTTGGACTGTAGAAGGAAGCTCAGGCTACATTGGGAAAACGTTCCATCTTCAGAGAGAGAGCAGAGGTGGGGCTCCAGTCCCACCAAGCCACCGTGACTCGCGAATATCAAGGGCGGTTTGCAACAAGTACAATAACAAGAAGGCACTACAAAAACGTTCATTAGTTATTAGCAGTAAAATGGGACACACACCTTTCCTGCTGGTTTGTCATATATTACAAACAATGACAGCAATGGTTTCTTAGATTAAGCTGCACTATATATCATAAAACAGATTCCTGACTTGCTGGTGATATTTTTATAATCACTGCAACTAGAACTTTCATGTAGGCTTTGAATACGCGTATACGGTACCAGAGCATCCAAGGCCAAAGGTCAAAGATCAACTTAGTAGTTGCGTAAGATAACATGTGTTTTGGATACTTGCATGATGAACGAGGCAGAACGATCAGCTGCCCCCCCCCCCCCCTTTATGCGAGTTGGATTCAGCTCATGAGGAGGAGGCCAGATGAGCTTAGGATGACCCAGGATGAGCACCCGAGATTTTGCTGACAATGTCTGGCTGGATCTTCCAAATGAGATTAATTCATCCCACACCACCAGACAAATTTCTCCCGAATGTTAAGTGAAACCAGTGGCATTGAGGCAGCAAGGACCCTATTCAAGGCCAAAATGCAGTCAGTTCCTGGCATGATGGCAACCCTAGGACCCGCTGGTGGAAACTGGTGACGAGAAGCTGTTAAACTGAAGAAGGAGGCCTTCAGGGAAATGCTTACACAAGGCTTTCCTGAGACCACTCAAAGGTATCAACAGGCTTGAACGGCTTCAGCGTAGGTGGCTGTAGAGGCGAAACTTGTGCAAGGGAGTAGTTTGAGAGAGACTGACTGGCTATCAAAGATGTTTTGAAAAATCGTTTGATGCCTCAGAAGGGGGACTTTATTCCGGATGTGTTCAGCAGGATTGGGAGTGCTGACCAACCCTAAGGATGCTGCTGAGTGCCTTAAGGAATAGTTTGAGGAACTCCTTAACCCAGTGCATAAGTCCACTCAGTAGGGGACAGTATCAATAGTGGAAAGCTATGTACCAGGGCATGAATTCAACGTTATTCAGAATGAGTGTGGGCCTTTTGCAAGACTGCATCTTTTCTCCACTTCAGGAGACTTTCATGGATAGGATATCAAGGTGCCTTCATACACTATATGGACAAAGGAATGGGGACACTTGGCCATTACACCTACAGAGGCTTTTATGACATCACATCCTAAATCCATAGGCATCAATATGGAGTTGGTCTCCCGTTTGCAGCTATAACAGCTGCCACTTTTCTGGGAAGGCCTTCTTCACGATTTTGGGGTTTCTCTGTGGGAATTGTCACCCATTCATCCAGAAGAGCATCTGCGAGGTCAGGCACTGATGTTGGATGTGAAGGCCTGGCTCGCAGTCTCCATTCTAGTTCATCCCAAAGGTGTTCGGAAGAATTGAGGTCAGGGCTCTGTATTGGCCAGTCTAGGTCTTCCACACCAAACTCATCCAACCATGTCTTTACGGACCTTGCTTTGTGCACTGGGGCACAGTGATGCTGGAACAGAAAAGGGTCTTTGTCAAACTATTCCCACAAAATTGGAAGCATAGAATTGTCCAAAATGTCTTGATATGCCGAAGCACTAAGAGTTCCCTTTACTGAAATTAAGGGGCCTAGCCCAGCTCCTGAAAGACAACCTCACAGTGTTGTCTCTCCTCCACCAAACTCTACAGTTGGCACAATGCCGTCAGGCAGGTAATGTTCTCCTGGCTTCCACCCAAACCAGATTCGTCCATCCAACTGCCAGATAGAGTAGTGTGATTCTTCACTCCACAGAACATGTTTCCACTGCTCCAGAGTCCAGTGGCAGTGTGCTTTACACCACTCCATCCAAAGCTTAGCATTGCATGATGTGAGGTTTGCATGCAACTACTCGGCCATGGAAGCCCATTCCATGAAGCTCCTGATGCACAATGTTTGTATCGGGGTAAATGCTAGAATAAATTTGTAACTCTTTAGTTACTAAGTCAACCAAGAGTTGGCATCATTTACGCACTATGCGCCTCAGCATTTGGCAACCCCACTCTGTCACTTTACATGGTCTGCCACTTTGTGACTGAGTTTCTGTTGTTCCTTAATGCTTCCACTTTGCAATAATACCACTTACAGTTGACTGAGGAATATCTAACAGGGAAGAAATTGAACCAAGATGGCGTCCTATGACAGCACCACGCTTGAATTCACTGAACTCCTCAGAATGACCCATTCTTTCACAGATGTCTGTTAACCTAGGTGCTTGACTTTATACACCTGTGGCAACCAGAACCTTCCGCAATGCCAAATGTGAAGTGCAAGAGGTGAGAATCAGCACCTTCAAATCCGAGGCAGTGGTCCTCCCTTGAAAAAGCACATTATTTCTTTCAAATGAGGGAGGAGAGTTTGTCTTAGTGAAGACCTTCAGGTGCCTCAAGTCACTGATTCAAATTTCTTGGCTGACAGAATTCTATCACTGCTGAGTTCTTGTCTCTAGGGACGTTGGAGAAATGGCTGACCCTCCTACAGTTTGTACCTCATAGGAGAGCAAAATTGGATAAGCAAAAGCCAAAGAATTTCTATGCAGTTGTAATTGCGCTTGCACACATGGCAGATGAAGTATCATTATCATTAAATCTGTTTGGCTGCAGCTTTGCAGGAGAAGTGACATGATTATGATTCTGACAAAAGTCTGACTTGTAGTAATTTTAAAGCAAGTATACAATGTTGTCATTTTTGTGGCTCTACCTTCAACATTTTTGGGCCCCCTATTACTTGGGGCCCTGTGCCACAGCCCTTGTTAGCCCATGCAGAAGTTCAGCCTTGAGTATATATATTTACTATTGGTTTCATTTTTATAATAGACCTACTAATATTATATGTAAATATTCTAATTTCTTGTACCTGAAGGTTAGGGTTCCCAACATTTTGATGTTCACAGTAGGAGTGGTTCTGGCTAATGACAAGATCAGGGACAGGAAGTTTGCCTTGGGGCCTGTCTTTTATTTTTTTTAAGGAAGCTTGGCGTCAGGGCTAAAATACTCGAGGCTAGGATTAAAATACTTGGGGCTAGGATTAAAATACTTGGGGCTATAGGCTTAAAATACTTGGGGCTATAGCCCCGAGTGATCGGACCTAACGACACCCATAGTTCACAGACCGGTTTATGTTGTTCAAAATTTTCATGGACCAATGAAACAGCCAGGGAGCTGGCGGAAAGGTATGTGATTTTGTAAGTTTGTCCGTCTTTTTTTTCAAATGCGAACAGAATGTGGTGAGGGGGTCATAAAAAAGTGAAAAATTATACTTTATTTTTGGAAATTAACCCTTCCGCAAAACCCCCAGTGTTCTGCAGCCCAGTGGAAAACTGGCCATGGACCACTACCTTAGGGTTTACTACTACAGATGGCTGAGTAGCCTTAATTGTATCTAATTATCTAAGAAAAGCTTTGAGCTTGTATATCGTGCATTATCTGTGCTGTGCTGTTACATCAGCAGTGGGTACAATGCGTAACATTCTGCATATAACCTACTGGTGATAATTCTGATTAGTGATATGATCACAGTATGATATGATCATTATTATGATATAATTCAAATTCCATTTAGTGTTCTCCTAAGTTTAACATATTTGTTATTAAAAAAATGTTTCTATATCCAAAAAATCACACCTTTACGTTTACTTGCCAAAGTAACGATATACGAAATTCGCGATCCGGTACAATTTTTGGTTTTGGTTTCACTGATCGGTGCAGCAGGGAAAACATTTATTTTGAAATTATTTATTATTAAACCTGCAAAAACAAACACGATTATGAATAGTTGCAGAACACAGGCAATGCGTCTGTCAATATGTTTGAATAACAAAACTTAGGAGAGGCTTACCTGCACATTGTAAAAATAAATATGTAAAGTAAATTTAAATAGCATCATAACAATGATAATGACCCCGTGTTCTCTACTACCCAGTACAGTTGCTGATCTGTAGGGATAAACATCCTTATAGACGTATTATTTCTGCCAGGTCTGAATTGCCTGGCAGCAGTGCCCTACATGCCACAGGGAAATGGTTTCTGCCTTTTGCTGCAGTTGTAGGCAAACATGGACGATGTCGTCTCAGTTGAGTTTCACGTTGACTTCCAGTAACATACCCGAATTCGGTAAAACAGAGCCAACAGACAGCCTTGGTCTTACCAACAACTCTCTCTTTGTCTCTGTCTCTCTTTCAAGTGCTGGACCAGGCAAGTTTACCGGGAAACCAAAATTTTCCTAAACCGCCAATTATGATTGACTGGGACCAGCGTTATCCGTAACCAAGTCACAGCCACAATTAGCATAATGTTTCCCATATTGAACATATACTTGTGAATTTATGTTATGTCTGTATCAATAAATGGGCACATTTATTTTGCGTACCGAACTGAAAATAATTTATCGAACACTACACGATGAATATGTGTATGATTACTGCTCTAATATAATTTCACGCACACACACACAGGTTTGTAATTATATCTTTGTGGGGACTCTCCATTCATTTCTATGAGGAAAACTCTAATCCCAACAATGACGACCTTAACCCCTATCCAGCCCTAACCTTAACCATAAGTAACCAAACAAAATACGAGAATTTTGGTATTTTTAGTTTTTTGATCGCATTCACCGATCTTTGTCAAAGTAACAGTTTTTTATCACATTATGGGGAACAATTGGTCCCCGCAATGTAATATAAACATAATCCACACACACACAAAGAATACATCCATCCAACTACTTGTTCAGGACTGGGTTGCAGGGCGGTCTGGATCTTATCCTAGGCAGTAGGCAGTAGGGCACAAGGCAAGGGAAGAACCTGGATGAGATACTGATTGATCATAGGGCACACACCCACAAACACATGGCGTGGAACCCCTCAAGACCCATCTGTTCCAGAAGCACCTCAACTAAGTCCTCCAACCACAGACCTGTTCAGTCTTCATCTGTGATCTGCTCCCTTGCATATTCCAAATGCTCTTATTTTTGTACATTTGTTTTGATTTGAATAGCTTATAGCTTTATTATTTGGTTCTTGCCAAATTTGTAATATATTGCATGCCTCTTGCCCCAGTGCCAAGTTGCACTTCTACCTAAGCTTTGACTGGACGCTCAGCCTGGCTACACTTACGCTTCGCTGGCCCCATGACAAATCTGAGCTTGTGATGTACCATTTGCCTCACTTGTATGGTGCTTTACACAAAAGCATCTGGTAAATAAATACATGTACATTTGGAAGAGAAGCCAGCTCACTTGAATGTGTGTTTTAGACCGTGGAAGGAAACTGGAGTAACCACAAGTCACCCAAGTGAGCCAAGCTCCACACACACAGATCTGCAAAAACAGTCATTTGTCACAGAAACATGAATAGTGATCTACACCCATTTCACAGATATATATTAAGTACCCTGAAACAACAGTAGCACATGTAGGGTTATGTGGAAGAAATAAAAACTGCAAAAATATCCCAAACTACCTTTAGGAAACCTTTATTTTTCTCTTGCCAAAAACAGTGGCAATCCAACGTCGCAATTTCAGTAGATCTCGTTATACACTTTTCACAAATATTTAAAGAAAATATATTTCAAGCCAAAAAAATAATTATAGTAACAACAATAATAAATCACACAATGTGGCAGCGGGGCGACCTATAATTTTGCCCTTTTGTTTGAACTGTTAAAGAAAGCAGTCACACCTGATGGAAGCTATGTACACTCCGCATATAAAGTATTTACATCATTTTAGTTACATAAAATTACCTATTGTCCACGTACCTGATATCACTCTGCTACAAAATTAAAAAAAAAAGATATTTCCAGTAAATAACCAGCATTTTGTATAATAGACAGGAATCCCAAATCCAATATAAAATCATATCACTAAATAAACCACTGAGAAAGACTCCGATTTCCAAGGTTTTTTTAAAAACCTAAAAGGCACTTAATAATGAAAAGGCTGTTCTTAACACGTCAGTGTGTTGCTATACATTCATTTCACTTCATTAATCTGAAACAAATCATAAATAGCATGCATATATTTGTAAAAAAAAAAAAAGTCTTTACGTGTCTGTACAATATGTCTTTCAGTTATTTTAGTCTAATGTAATTTTTTAAAAATCCCATTTATAAATGGTTATAAATACATTATTAATGATCAGTAGCTGTACTTTTTTAGCCTTGATACAAACTTTTTTTTCCAGACAGAAGAGTGATTATTTACTAATGACAAACCTTTTAAATGTCCAGTGCTATGAAATGATGACTAGCATTTTCCAGTTATATCTATAAAGAACATGACTTCAAGTATTCAGTAAAGGAGCTTAATCTGGCAAATGGAATTTTATGTTTATAGATTTTATGTGTATAGATGAAATCTGAATTTTGTACTGAACACCACTGTACATTTCTGAAATAGTTGACAAATGCAAATTAGGTACCGTAAATACTTATTGTTTGTGAGCAATAATCAAATCGTCAAAATTCCATTGTGTCAATAACTTACACAATTTTGGTCAACATACATAAATACACTTCAGTCATAAGTACTTTGAATACCTGCAATAACCAAAGTAATCATTCTTGACAGGAAGTATTTTAAGTTTCAAGTATACTCAAACCTTTGTTATTTAGATTTCAGTATGTCGTGAGCCACAGTTGTAAGACTGTCTTCAATGCACTCTCCTGACTGTTTGATGATGCATTATTATACTGACCAGGTGCTTGAGTCAAAACACTGAACAATCCATTATTACAAGATCACTTGGCAATATGTTGATTATATCACTCAGGCAAGAGTGCAAGAAGATAGGGGATCACTTACACCGAAAAGCAAATTCCATTGCAACTTTACACCTTATGTAAAATGGCATACCATGCTTTTTCTTTACATTTGTAATAAAAAAGTAGAAAAAATAAATATTTTAGTGCTTGCAGAAGCAGAATTCTAGAAATACATTTCTAGAATTTCTTTGTACACAATATTTTGCAACTTTTAAATCGACACTGACATGTCAGTGAGGACGTAACCCATTAATAAAACAAAGGCAAGGGGGCAACATAAAATATAAACAATATGACCACAAAGCAGCCCCTGCGGCCCCCATTTTTATTTAACATACATAAGAAAAATAACACCTCTGATTTAGCATGTCAAAATGGAATGGGTTAGTTTTGAAAGTTGAGTTTGAAAACTAAAGGAAAATAATATCTCTAAACAGGGCGACAATGTAACCTAGGCGGCTCATGATGAAGAGGATGGTGATGGAGCACCAGGCTAGTTCTGGTGCCTTTTCATGTGGAGGGCCAGGTGGTCAGACCTGGAGAAGCTGCGACTGCACACGGCGCACTGGAAGGGCTTGGCCCCCGTGTGTTTCCTGAAGTGTCTCGTCAGCTCGTCGGAGCGGGCGAAGCGCCAGTCGCAGCCCTCCCAAGAGCACTTGTATGGTTTCTCCCCTAAAACGACACGGATTTACACAAACATGAAGCCGAACCAGTTGTGACCATTGTGCCCATGACAATGCGAACAAAAGCTGTTTCCTCCTTGCCGTGGTCAGCCAAATAAACAGCCCTGTGTCATAACAGAAATACAGTAAAAAACCAAACGGTTTCATTTTAAGTCACACTTCGATGTTTTGCCGAACGTATGCATAATATACAGTTTGTTGCATTTACTGTGCCAGAAATGGACATGAAAAATACTTGAAAGAACATCTGTGTTACGTATAAAGGTAATACAAAGACATATAAACCCAAATAAAGACAGGATACAATCAGGAATACATGTGGCAGGAAAAAATCACCGTATCACATATTTCTAGAACACATTGAAGTGACCTGACAACACTGAGAGTACATAAGGTAATTTAAGGTTTAGAGGAGTAAAGTAAGATTTAACTGTCCTGTGGGCCACTGACTTTTCAAAATGCAGTTTCTGGAATACGGAGGACAAAAGAGAAGCTCTCCGATGGGATTTGTGGCAGGACACAGGTAAACACCAAACAAAGACGATGTGCATTAACCTGTTTGAACTACCAAGGGTGTACAGACATTGCCTCGAGCGCTTTCCACTGCAAAGGACAGCAAGGATTGTCTCCATCACAGGTGATTATCAGGCTATTATAAAGATCATTTGAGAACGGCAAAGTCCCTTCTTTAGATAATTCAGATAATGACCACAGACGTACAAGCGGCCGTTTGGGCCCGGTGTGTTTGTACTGAATGACGCGAAAAGAAGCGTCACATTGGCAGCGGGACATAAAGCAGGGGAAGAAAGGCAGAGTAGCTAATGAAATATTCATGAAATATTTCCTAGCATTAAATGATGCACATATTTATGGTTGATAAAAATATGCCAATTGTGCCTAGTGTGTCCATAAGGATCCCTTATCAGATTATCTATCTATCGACAATTTAATTACATCCTTAAAAAGGTAGAGATTTCCCTCGAAACTAACAATTTTCACTACAAGGATTAACTACACGTCCATACAACAAACAGCCAGATAAACCAGAAACACATCACTGAAATATCCACCTGTCAATCCATTCAATTCGTCCAAGGTGCAGAACAGACCCAATTCTGAAAGTACAAACTCCAGCAAAACATCATATTAATGCGATACTAATGCCTACATGGAAACAGACCGTTCAGTCAGTCCATATAGCGCTCTGAACCCAGAGTTCCTTTCAGAGTGCATATGTATGTATGCATTCAATTTTTAACCATTAGTAACCTATTGTGACATACACTGGAATGTTCTGGACTATGCAGACCTCTACCTAAGACACTGAAGAATCTTAAAAGTTTGCCGAAGCAACCTACTACACCATCAAACTCTAATTTAAGAGCAAGATAAACTGGAAACAAAAATATGACAGCATACCACATCAAGAAAAGCCCAATGATTGGCTCCACGTAAAGAGATTTTGCCTGGTTAGTCTGGGTTTTTTTTTTATTATAAATAAAAACCAAAATATTTATTTATTTATTTTAAACTTGGAATTATATCCCAGGAAACTGTGTGGGATAGTGTTCAGGCAGCATGCTGAATGAATATGACCGTTTGCCAAAAGCTCATTTCTGCCTAGCAACACCGGCGAGACCTGCCAAGTCCGGAGGGCAGCACCTTCCGCAGCTCTCTACTCGCACTGCTGATTCCAGTTCTTACCTGTGTGAGTCCGCAAGTGGGCCTTCAGATGAGACGACTTGGTGTACACTTTCTTACATCCTAAAAGGGAAAAAAATTTATTAGACCTGAATGTGGCTTTATCTTAAATGCATAGTACATTAGACACTTTTACCGTACTCCACGGAAATATGGGAATGTTTACAGTATTGGTTTAACGAGACGCAATTAAGTAGCACTTTATCTTTTCCAAATGTGCGTCGCATTACTGCAGCCTTCATGTGTGAACTACGCACCCCGCTGACTCCCATTTCTGTTTGTTTGTTTGATCTTCCCACCGTTTGGGGATTAAGTGTAAATTCAGAGGCTGTTTTCTATTAATCGTTCAGTGGCGGTAAAACACTGCGGTACAAAAAAAAACGAGGTCTAAACGGAAAAACTGACTCCGCAAGGCCACACGATATAAAGCCCTTTCAGCCTGGCGCACACCAACGGGTGGGGATGGTCACCTGGGAAGTCGCAGTGGTGTATCCGTCTTTTCTCCAGATCGGGGTTCGTCCGGCGGTTGTACTTGACAGGCATGGGTTGCATGGGGGCATGCATGGGGGCTGCAAGACTGGGACTGTGGACACTCAGTCTGGATGCAATGCTCGCTGCATAGGATGGAGGGGGTGTCAGATTATGCTGGGGATCTTTCTGTCTGTTTGGGCTCCCCGGTTCGGAGCTAGGCGGCGAGGGGGGGAGATAGGGCGCTTTATGACGCTGTTGGACAAAGTTGGGGGGCAGGGAATAGCCCATGTTATGCATATTGCAAAAGGGCTTTACGCCAGTCTGTTGGTCAACGAAGTGCATGCTGGTGATGTTGGAGACTGGGGATGTTATGGGGAGACCACTATGTGGGTCGACATTGGCCAAGTCTCCTTGAAGGGACACATCCATCTCGGAGTTAAGGAGCTGAAACAAGGAGCCGTCCTGGGCCATGTCGGCTGAGGGCATTTCCTGCTTGATGTACACACCGTTGACGCTGGGCCCATTCGACAGACTGAAGGTGCTGGTGAACTCTGGCAGGGTGGCTGCCGCGGTGCTGTGAGAACAGCTAGGATGCAGGAAAGACTGCACGGGCTCCGCCTTGATGTGTGGAGTGCCGGACCTCGGCGGTCTACACAAACCAGCCCGTAGGTAGGCAAGGTCAGGAAGAAAGACG
This sequence comes from Hyperopisus bebe, assembly GCA_026777045.1. Taxonomy (NCBI): domain Eukaryota; kingdom Metazoa; phylum Chordata; class Actinopteri; order Osteoglossiformes; family Mormyridae; genus Hyperopisus; species Hyperopisus bebe. Next base: position 16,889,837 of record JAODJW010000035.1, on the reverse strand, counting down.
TTCATGTTGATGCTGTATGGGGAGCCTTCTTCGGTGAAGTATGGGTCCACCATGGAAGCTCCGTCCCGCCTCACTTTATTGGCCTCTTGCAAAATCGAAGGTTCGTGTGACAGGTACTTCTCCATCTCTAATTTTGCCTAAGGAAGGATAACAATAATGAGGCACAACCCGTTTACGCTAATACAAAATATTACTTTAAAAATAATAATTAATAATTGCCGCAATGTGCACCTCTCCACTTCACAGGCCCCAACTGGAGAGAAACGGCCCAGTTATGCACTGGACTTAGACCGCTGAATCCTGCCGCTGTCATCAACGACAGACGCGTTCATTAGCAGCCCGAGTCCTAATCCAAATAAATCTTAAAACCTGTAACCGTACAGAAGCATATGAATGGCGACATTGGGAAGCGTTTACAGCTTCCGTGGGTGGGTGACGGTGGACCGCAGTCACCGTTAAAATATTTATCGAGTGCTCCTCAATGACTTTATGCGACATTCCCCCTTCTCATGTTAAGAAAAAAAAACACGGTCATAGCCATTCCTAAATCAGAATCTGCTGACAAATGGAGCATGTACTGGGAATCATGCTGTTCTGGCAATAAATTTAATTTCCCCCATTTTCTCTACCAGCGGTGTCGCCTTTTAAGTAGCGCATCTGCAGCGTGTATATATCTGTGTGCAAACACAATGGTGAAGGACGGGTCCCCGGCACCCCGATCCAGGAGTATCGCCTTCCCGAATCTCCCCACGGACGTCAGCGGTGCTGAGAAGTTTAATCTCAGCGCTGGAATGACATGCGTGGGCGGGCTGAGTGACCGTCCGCAAAGCGGCCGCCGAGGCCAGTTACGCCGAGCGGCCGGGATCAGCAGACCCGCCGTCTCCTACCTTAGTTTCACTTGGGGGGGCCGGGGAGAAAAAAAAATCAAACAGCTGGGATTATATATCCCACCCACTTTGATTTTCCCCCTTTCGCATTAACTGGGAAAAAAAAATTACTTTGCGCTATCTTATTAAATATACCAGATTCTACTATACATCTATCCTATGCGGAAAACACCTACATCAAACATATTTACTAAGGTCATCATCATTCTTGAAATGAATGCACTTTGTATTCTGCACTTGGATTCCAATCCATGTTTACAAAAAAATGAAAAAGAAAAAAATACTAAAAATGTCCATGTATATAAGAAAGCAGGATTTACCTGAGTGTAGTTACTTTGTAGACTCCTTCCCCGGACTACATTCTTTGTATCCACAGTAAACTGCTGGAGATCTTCCCCCTGGACACCTTCAGGTTGCGCTGGTTTTAGAAGTGTGTAAAAAGCGTCCTCCTCCCCCGGACCCAGCCCAGCACTGATCGTTAACATCGTGACCATAAACGCTACTCCCCAAAGCTTAATCACATATGACACGACCGAGCGCTCGCCGTTTTTAAAAAAAGATCCGTCTGCGTGAAAGAGCCGAGCTGACGACAGTTTAAACGCGCCTCCTCCGCCTATCTTAGGCTACAATTTAAGGATTTACGCCCGACTCGGTCTGCGGGGCTTCGGGATCTGGGCGGAGCGCCGAGCGCTGGATTGACAAAAGGCTTCGCCTATGGTGTCTGACAAACCTCCTTAAGATCCCTCTGCGAGATAGAAACTACAACAACAAAGTTATATTTCCAGAAAGACCTGTGCTTCACGACAATTATAACCAGTAATGATAGCACTCATTAAAAGTGTTTAAAGGATTTGGTGTAAAACTCCCTTCTGTGTATGCGTGTTTTATTTACAAATCAAACAATTTGTAGAATATCTGTTTTTAACATATCGAGAAAAGATTTGTAAAACTGGCTCAATATATAACTGGGAATGCAATTTATACGATTTCATCAGTAGATTTGTTAAAGGATTTAACTCAAAACGTCAGATGGTTCTGACAACATCAAAACGAAAATTAATTAAAAGGCATGCATTTTAATCCCGATCCAACAATATTCATCCTATTTTTTGACCTGGATTTCTAAAGTAATAATAGCAAGGTACTTCTACAGAGCGATCGAAGTACACGGATTGCAACATACTGAGCAATGGCTTCTGGGAGGCATCCCTATCCGTGGATCTTTAACACTGGTTTTGAATGGTAAGCACCGAAACACTGATTGTTTCATTTACGATAGAAAATCTTCGCTATTTCATTGTCCATCCATCTATTGCATGCATGTTTTACACTCTCAAACTACTTTGTAGACTTTTGGAGTCATCAGTAAGAGTAGGCTACATACATAATGAGGAATGAGTTTTTTCTTTAGTGTCGTAAAAACGCAGAAAATCAGCACAAATATTTCAAGGAGTGGTACAGTTCAGAGGACACCAACTTCGAAAATATTACTGCACCCCCTAAATAACAGGTAGATATATAATCCTCAACACCTGTTACTATGATAGGACATTCGCTTTGTATGGCAACTTAACGCTGGGCTGATTCTTTTTTTTAATACGAAATTATTAATACTGTCCGTGACGCTAAGAAGAATAAGATGTTAGAAAACAGATGGGTGACGAATGGATTCTTAATATAAAAATATTATAAATTCCAAATACTTAGCACACGTGACACTTGAGAGAAGGCATTCTTCCGACAGTATCTCAAAATGAATCGGTGAACTAAAGCTTATTTTGTGTTTATTGTCAGTGGAGCGGGAGCATCCTGTTGTGTCAAATCAGATGCTGCCTCTTCAGCGGATTGAGTCCCGGCTCTGGGTCATTTAATATTTCTATTTATCGCGCCCCCGCCATATGTGCTGGCGCGTAAGTCAACTGAACTGCAGTGCAGCTGTCTGTGCGGACTGCATACTTTATGCCAGCATGCCACTGGAAGTTGTTGAAGTCGGCAAAGACGATGCCAGTGGGGAACATTCAGTGAATGTTTGGATGAAAATAGCCCTATATATTATAGAATAAAGACGAGTAAAGGCCAATACAGTATGTCTGTATGCAACAACACATATATCTCCTTCTATAAGAGGAAGACGCTACTACTCCAGGCGAATAAACGGGTATAACTGGAAAACAAGTATTTTCTACTTAATATTTCACCTGCTTTATGGACCTATTTATTAGCAGTAAGCTTATATGGTAGTTTTTATTATTATTATTATTTTATTATTATTATTATTTTTTAGCCCACCACGTATTTTTGTTTAAACTATGTTTTATGAACTTCCCACACCTTATGGCTGAAGAAAGGGTATTTACATCAGGAAAATTTTAATTGGCATAGCACGGAACACTCAAACATGGAGACAATTAGCGACGATACAAAGGTTTGTGTTTTCAAAGCAGGAGAATCAAAATGTGATGCAAGCACGAGCAGCAGGCGCGAGGAGCAGCCCGTGGCGGCGGCCTGGGACGGCGGTTTTGCGGGCTGCACGTGTGCCTGAACCCGCACCACCCAGTGTAGCACATCCTTTCAAGCGAAGGCTTTCTGATTCACGCCTTGACAAGTCTTTTGTTGAACTAATAATGTATAGTTCGATAATGCTGACGTGCGTCAGACGCCGTGAGTCAAAAGCTGGCCATTGTCATGCGGCAAATATACTGGTTTCTAAAGGCAATAAAGGAAAAACTGTAATTAAACACATGTCATAGCAACACTATTTCCCCCC
>JAODJW010000035.1:16874897-16886173 GCA_026777045.1 Hyperopisus bebe | reverse complement strand
CAACGTCGCTTCTTCAGGCTTTTTATTTGAGCACATTTCTCCAAACCTGAATAGCTTCTGTATATACTTCCCAGTGAAGCTGCCACCATAGCAGACCTGATCTCCTGCTTCATAGCACTCCATAGCACTCCCACGCCCCCGGTTTCCCTAAAGCGACCAGCTCAAAACAGGTCTGAAGGAACCAGTGCAGCAGCCAATGCCTGAAGTGAGCCAGACTGGGCTACCTTTGCTGCCTAATGCCAACTTGAGAGACAGAAACCAGTTAACATGCATTATACATTATAAATCAGGGATGTACAGTAGTATATGGCTTAATGTATGAACTTACCGTGTAGCTGGTAAACCTCCATCTGTCCAATAGCTACAGCCAAAAGAGGGATATTGTTCCTGTGGTGATTCCTTTCTATATACCTTCATCAATGCAGCACCAAGATCGTTTCACTTTTCGTACCTGGGACCCTGTGTTTCGCCAAAATAAACCAAATGTAGGACAAAACTCTGGAAATTTCTGACTGAGGGTGAGAACACTTGGGAGATTTGAAATTAATTTTTCTGTGACGCAATTTTTGTCTTCCTCTTTATGATTCGCTAAAACATACAGATAGTGATGTTTTAAATATATTAGCCCCTGTCAATACTCCCAAAACTACAACTATGGCAATGTATGTATATATATATATATTCATGAGTAGTTCATCTTTGGAAAGAAAATACTATGTGAAAGTATCCCATCCATGAGAGAGACACGGAGTTCTGCACAAGGAGAAATGGCCCTTCCTGTCATCAAAGGGCTGTGCTGTCAATCGCGTGCATGCAGCAAACTGGGTGTGACAGCTATGACAATCTCTTACTGCCAATAAAAAGCTCTTCCATTTCTTTCACGTTATATACATCCCTCGTGTTCCACTTAGTTGGCATGCATATTTACGTTTCACATGGTTTACACACAACCACAACAATTACATACAGTGAAAAATGTAAGAATGAAGAGTCACAGAGTGTTCCAAGCAGACACTGTACCATCCATTGGACTGTGCTGTTCCTTCATAAGGCCACACCTAAATGTCACAGAACCCAGTGATGAATGAACAGAAATTCAGAAGGAAACATTATAAAAGATAATATAACATAATCTAATATAAGAAAGTTTATTGTCACTATACGTAGAGCATCAAGATGTCCTTTTGGCAGTGAAATGTATTTTGTGAATGAACCTGTTTCTGGCCATATTATCATGTTAATGAAATTGACCATTTCATTTCCCATAGCTGATAATAAGCTCTTCTTTCCAAAATAGGCATTCTTGGTTTATAAAACGTCTATGTTTTTTTCTTTTTTTTAGTAATTCTGGGTTTTGCTTATATGTGACCATCAGTGTCTTACAGGAGATTTATGCCATTTGCAGGCTTTACATCAAAGTACCACATATTCGTTAATGTGCACTTATCAGTACTGGATGGACTGTGTCCTTCTCTGCATATGACCATCAACCAGGTGCGAAAAATGAACACTTTTTAATTGACGTCAAACCATTCATTTTATGTCCACAAACTCATGCCAGACCAAGCCTGCTGTACATTTTTTTTTTCAGAAGTTATCTTATGTGTGTACTTTACTTCTGAAGATATCTTACAATTCAAAATTCAACACAGTTTGTCAATAATTAGTTCTGCAATGTAATAAAAAAAAAGATTTTGCTATGAATATTTTTGTTCCTTGTTTACAATGAGAGGACAGAGTGGGAATTGACTTATTATCTACTCAGAGAGAATGATAGTATCAAATGCTTGTTGAAGAAATGTGAAACGTTGAAAAGCCACAGTGCTTGAGGAGTTCAGAGGAAGACATGATGGAAAGAATCATCACCACACAGCCTCCTTTTCCACCCATTTTATGGCTATAAATAAAAAAGAACGTCTGTTACACTTTATCAGCATGCCGTTCCTATGTGGCATGCTTACTTGGTCCAGGTAAGACCATAAGTGCCTTTCCAGAGCAAGTCTGTAAATGTAAATGCTTGGCAAAAGAGATTTGGAAATTGAAACTTGGTTTGTGGAGTTGTGAACCTGTTGGTGGCACCAGGGCTGTGTTTGGCTCTGCATTCGTGTTTGATCAGCAGCCCACAGGTAACCTAATTAATGAAACCCACCTGGCCCTAGTGGGGATAATTGGAATTTTTTGCAAGGTTTTATTGGGTTGGCTGGAAAAATTCAGGGGGGAGGAAAAAGGAGGTAGAGGAATATGTTACCTCTGCGTGGCACGTGTGTTTGATCTAAAGTTTCCTGTTAGTTTCTTTGAGTGCAGTCAAGTTCAAAGGGCTTCTGAACCTCTATGTTGCCTCTCTGGTGCTACGCATTTGGAAATAACAGGTTACAGGCAGAATGAAACATCCTTCAAATTGTTTTTGCAATGGCATTACACAGACAGCTCAATAGGTCACAGAGATGGTCTGTTACACCAGAAAAGGACTAATTGGACTAAGTGAACCACTGGCATAGGATTTAAATAAGCATGAAGAAATAGCCCAAATATGAAACTCTGTGGATAAATATTTCCTGTAGATAAACCAAAGGCAGTGCATCTAGCGGTATGGTATCAAATAATATTGGAGAGGTGTTTTTCAAAATAATACTCATAATTTCAGCATTTTTTAAAATTGAAAGCTCAGAACTGTGATAATTTCATTTTAAATATGTCTTGCATCAAACAGATACAAAGTAATAAAGCACACACACACACACACACACACAAACCTGCTTCAAATGAGAATGTGTGAAATATGCATTTCTTTTAAATTTCCATAAATAGCACAGCACAAGCAATTCCTTAAATAATGTCAGTTGCATCTGTCATTTTTGGCTCACAATCTGGCCCTTATGTGAATGGGAACAATCCTTTCCCCCTTAATATAAACTCTGAGTATGCCCAGCAACTGTGCTGTGGATCTGCCGGAATGTCAGGCATCCGCTCACAGCTACCCAGATCCAGGCTTCTCTGACCTGCGCAAAAAAGGAATGCCAAGCAGAGATGGGGCAATCACCCCCTGCTCCTGTGCAAGACTCATGCGATCACTGGGTCGGCACGCAGTGCCATATTCTGCATAAGCCGCAGTGCCGTTCTGTCATCTCGTTCATTTTAATATGCAAACTTTTTTTCTGCCAGAGAATAAAGATGTTCTCACAGCTGTGGCTGGACTTGCTATAAAAGGAATGTTTCTTGTCAGTGATAAAATAATTGCAAGAAGATTCTTCGGGTTCATTACATCTTTGTACAAAACCCGAGAAACATAGTCAATGCTTTTAGTCAATGCTTCATTAATAAATTATATCATATGGAGAAAACTTAACAACCAAATGTGTGTAAACAAAGGTTCAAAGAAAAGAAACATAAATGTGACAAAATAAGCAAAACATATATGCTTACCAAAAGTACTGCTGTGATTCAACCTAAATATGTTTTTTTTTTAAAACAAAAAAAAAAAGCTTGCAAATTCAAGTTTAACCAACAGTCACAGCTTGATGTAACTTTTTTCAAGCTATGAAACTTGCATGAAATGGTTATACCTTGTCCAGTAACTGACAGCAACTACACAGAGATAATGTTTGGCTAATTCATTATGAACACAGCTTTCAGTCTTCAGTTTGAGTCCTTTAAATCTTTACATCACAATTCACCAGCAACAAATTCACTTATCTGTTTGATCATACCATCAAACATTTAGTGCACGCCAGGATGGTGATGTTTATTATTTTCTAGTGTTTAATATGTTTATATTATTGATGTCATTATGAATGTAATGAGATCTACGTGGGACTTTTCATTCTACCAGCCAAAGGTTAAAAGCTGGGAAAAGGCACAAGGCTGTGGTTTAATCACCGACCTATTAGAAGTGGTCATTCAAGTTTGTTAACAAATGTCATAAGTCACAAAGAGAACTGATGTCAGCTTCCACATTTGCGTGCCTGGCTTCACTTAAAAGAACACAAACACACACGCACTAATTACAGGTATTGCAAAAGTGTTCCTGAGAAATATTCCTAAGAAGTGTGGAAGCTTTCGTGTAGGGGGAAATAATGCCACGGCCTGCTTTAACGATGGGCTTTGCGGAGCCAAAATTCTCTCTTTATAGTAACTTTTAAAAGTTTGTCCTTAAGCATGCTTAAGCATGCAACCCTGTTGTATGCACTTTCAGTTCACATGTAGAACTAGTTAGGGGAGAAAGTCTGCTTAATATGTTTACTTTGGTGCCTGCCTTCTCTTCAGTTCTAATTCCAAAAGTGTGAAGAATCATATTCATAAATGACAACTTATAAAACCAGCTGAGGTCCATCGTTCGACACTGGGCGAATCAATTTTGTCATAAAACTGCTGTGTTTGTTTATTAATATGTTTCCAGTCCTACAAACTGCAGTGTGTCACGAACCCATAGCGAATAAAAGAACAGACACAGAACTTGTGTGAACTAGTATTAATGATTATTGATCAGCTGGTACTGCACAAAAAATCATGTTCCTTCTTTTAAAGGCCCTAAATCATGCATGTGTACATGATACACCCATTATGTCATTAATTCAAACCGTGTTTAAGGGTAAGATCAATCAATTGTGACAAGTACTGAATATTCAGAACCCTAAATGAGCACTGTCAGTATATGAAGCTGCCCTTTAAAACTCTGCAAGCTTTGTGAAGTGGCTTTCATCCTTTTTGACAGATCGCATGGATTCTGAAAAGGATTCAGTCAGATTCCGTTCAGGATCATCTGCTTTCATTGCCCTGGAGAAGACAGTTTAATTGTGTGCTGTCACATTCCTAATAAGAATTCTAGAATCCCACACTCTGTGTTTTTGCGGATAATGATAAAATGTGCAGAAAGTCAGCTAAAATGTTTTCCAGCTCATAAGTTACATTGCCTTGGCTCTAACACTCAGTTTTCAGATCCAATCTGGTGTTGCAATCTTAAAGTATGAGTGAGAATGTTTTGCATCCCCCTCCATTTTTAAAGGCACTGGAAGATTTCAGACTGAAAGGAACCTGTAGAAATTGAGATTTTTCCTGTAAGAGGAACTGGAGACAGGACATTCTCGTGGAATGCTGTCTGTACTGTAAGCAGGAGTCAGCTTCTTCTTGACCACACCTAATAATTTTAATAATAAAAATAATAATGATGACGAAGATGATGATGAAACGGAGTGATTATATCACAATGACACAAATATTTGGGAAACATAAACACTCTTTAAACCATTTTAAAATATAAAGTTTGTAAATCTATACTGTACAGTGCAGTTTTTCCCCTAGTTCAATCGATTTATCAACTGTACCGAGTAATATTCACTGGCAGCAAGGCTTATGGTTATAATCAATAACAAATAAGTATTTAAACTACAGGACAAGGACTGTTTTGCTAATTATATTTAATAAAAGTATTTTACAAAAAATAAATGTGTGCAGATCAATATTTGCAATCAAAAAAAAAAAAAAAAAAAAAAAACATGGCTGAAGGAGCAGATTCATTATAACAGAATAGTGACATGGTGTTCATTCCCGTAAGGGAATTCTCTTTTTACCTAGCCCATCTCACTCTCCATAACTAAATTACTAAGTTTCTGGGGGAGGGGTCAGAGTATGGGGGTCAGCATGTGTGCAGCACCCGTGGAGTTGGGGGTTAAGGGCCTTGCTCACGGGCCCAACTAAGACGTGATTATTTTGCTAAGGCTTGAACCAACAACCTCCTGATCACACGCACAGCTGGCTGAGCCACACACCTCCCTTTTAACTAGTATATAGTTAAAAAGTAACCCTGAAACTTTAAATTACTTCCTATTAATATATTTCTGCTTAAATCATTACCTGATACAGTCTGAGCGTTGCACTTGACTGTCTCCCTTTGAGTGTCTATGTTTGAAGAAAAACCCTGTGAAGAAATAACTCTGTTAAAAGAATGATACTTTATATAACTTTAAAAATCATTTAACCACGACCAGCATAAGAATCCAGTGGTGTTATTTGTATATAAGGTGACTGGGAATATGGGGGGTGAAAAGCATATGGTTGCTGTATATAAATTAGGAATAAACTTGTATTTTTCTTATTATGGATCGTCCGTAATAATTATTCAATATAGGGTCATGGTGACGTTGTTATTTGATGCTATTTGAAATGAAATGCATGTGGAATTCAATGCATGTTTTTTTTATCTGTAAACTAATCGATAACTTACATATATGTTGTAGACATCATTACAAGAAGAAAATAGAATTTCAGAAGAGAGCCCAAGCTTTCCGTATTTCATTCTTCCTCATTATTTAAGATTTAGGTAAGATTACTGGAAGCTTTCTCTCTATCAGACAAGTCAGGCATTTTGTTTTTATTGGGGGGGATATTACATATCCAAAATATCGACACATGACCAATCTGCTTTCCAATACATAATATATGAATGTAAGAACACATAAAAAATGATATGGAACCACAAAAAAGCAGAAACACAGAAAACCGATGTGAAGGCGCAACCTGAAAGCAGATACCTGCCGCTACTATGTGTGATGATTCAGTCTAATCACTAGAGGCGCTACACTTACCGCACGTAGTTTTTTTGTCGTTCTACATAAAGTTGGCCGACTGAACATAAAGGAGTGAATTATACAAAAGCATGGTAGAAATTTAAAAGCTAGCCAATTAAACATAGAAATACACATTATGTATTTTACTAATAAAATTGTATCACAACATTCTACTAAAACATTTATAGTATGGGTAGCGTTCTTTATATTATATGCAGTCTACTGCCGCGTAGGAAAACTCCGGAAAGAACATATTTCGGACAGCAGCCTACACGTGCGTTTCCTAATTCACGAGTGCTTGTTGCTGTGTATGTACCAGGCAAGAAAACTTATGTATTATCTTAAAAACAGGGGAAATTAGTAAGCTGCAGAATGCTTAAGACAAAAACATTTGTGAAAAAAACCCGTTCCGGTAGGGTTATGAAGATAGTCCGTGAGCATTATCTGAGAGATGACATTTGGTGTGGAAGTGAATTTTGTGTTGAATGCAAACATGATTCAACCGTGCTGCAGAAAGAAGCCGTTATTGAAAGCGACTTGTGTTCGTCCCCTCACTACATAATTCCAGACACAAACGTTGTATTACATCAGGTATTGCAGTCTTCGTGCGTGCGTGTTTCTGTTTGTGTGATTAATTTTTAAGATTTAAATTATTATATCTATGCTATCTCAGTACGTGAATTGATTTTAAGTTCTCGCTGTTTACTTTAGATTGATATTCTTGAAGATCCTTTGATCAAGAACGTGATAGTTCTGCAAACAGTTCTGCAAGAGATCAGACATAGAAGTGCCCCAGTCTACAAAAGAATCAAAGACGTCATCCATACTGCAGCAAAACATTTCTACACTTTTACTAATGAACATCACAGGTATTTGTAGCACTCGTGTCTTTTTCATCCTTTACCGGACATTAGTAATTTTCGTTTTTACACAGTAACTAACACATTAGCCTAATAATATTATGTTTTATTGATAAATGAAAAGCACTTCTGTGAACAGTAACATGCTGATTTCAGTACATGTGTTTCCTTTAATTCATTGTCAGAGTATTCCTATCTTAATTTCTTTATTCTATCTAGTATTGATGCAAAATGATGACTGCTTGGACATGCCCTTCTTATGGTCCATTACATCCACTATTTGCTATATCCCTTTTCTCTGTGGCAGTTGTATTAGACTGGGCTGATACATTTTTATATGTATATTCTCACATGCCTACAATAACTTTACAGGGAAACGTTCATCGAGCGAGAACAGGGAGAGAGTGCAAATGACAGAAATGACAGAGCAATCCGCACTGCAGCACAGTGGTACAGTGAACACTTGAAAAAGGCCCCAGGTGCTGAAGACCTGAAAATAATTTTACTTACGAATGACAAAGCAAACAAGCAGAAAGCGGAGGAGTGTGGTCTGAGTGCATATAAATGTAAGGCATGCCTACAAGCATTCCACAACACATTGCTGGTGTCTTTGGTTTTTACTGCTAGTTCATCCTTAAAAAACTGTTTTTTTTTTATACTTTTAATGACTACAGGTGAAGAGTATATAAAGAGTTTGATTGCTAATCCTGAGCTGGTGGACAGACTTGCTTCAAGTTCAGATGACAACGTATGTATCCAGACTATCAGTGTGTTGCTCAGCTTCTGATAGTAGTAAGTCTCTCACTCACGGATATGAATACTTTTACTTTTCTACAGAATGAAATCGCAACCGGTAAAGTTCTCTTCCCGGAGCATCTTCCCCTCTCCCGCATCCAGGCCGGGATCAAGAGTGGGAGTCTCCTCCAAGGAACGTTCCGGGCTAGCAGGGATAATTACCTTGAGGCCACTGTCTTCATCCAAGGTGACGGAGAGGACAGTACAGAGGCAAGTTTTTTGAAATCTATCGGTTAGTTCTGGAAAGTCAGAAGTTTCAAGTAGCAAGTCGTAAATTTCAACTGGAACGCCCCTGGAAGTTGGAATTCTGATGTGGAAAGTCAGAGGAACCTCTATAACCTCAACTTCAGGAATCAAGAAGGCAGAAGTAAAAGCTGCAGTTGTGTATTACTGTTTATTACCACATGTATTATTTTTGTGTCATAAAATCGGTCATAGACACATGACTGTACAGCCGCTATCTGCGGACCTGTTGCTACGGTGTCTGTATGAGCAACGTGCTGCGTGATGCGTTATCATCAGCTGGTATTGGTAAATGGCTTTCCAACTTGTACTGGAACTGTTAAGTTGGGTGGTCCTACTTCCCAACTCAGGTACATGGAACACAGCATGTGGTCGTCATGTCCATGATGGCTTGTTCTGTAGGGTCCACTTGGACAGGGACCATCAATTTACCGACTGAAGATCATTAACCTCCAGTTGCTCCTCTGCTTTCCTCTGGAACCTGCCTCAGGTTCTGATCCAAGGCCTGCAGAACCTGAACCGGGCCGTGCACCAGGATGTGGTGGCGGTGGAGCTGCTGCCGCGCGATGACTGGACCTCCCCCTCCTCCTTGGTTCTCCTGGACGAGGGGCCCAAGGCTGACTCTGAGAATGTGGAAGAGGAGAATGTGGTGAGAAGCCATCTGCCTGAGTGTTAGAGCGTGGTGGTGCGCTGGAGGCTGCCTCTGATGGTTTGCACCTTACAGGAACGTGCTACTTGTCTTTTACACTCTACAATGACCAGCCGAAATAGAATATTATCCACTGCCTGAATGATTACGTCGGAATGTTTGTAACTAATTTACACTGAATTTGCTTCACGAATTGAAGTTGCTCGAGGTGTAGCACTGATGTTGGTGTCTTTCTGATTTATTTGGTTGTATATCTTTAGTCTGGTATGTTTAAATCATGCTTTAATGTTTCCTTCTCAGCTGAACCGTGCTGCCAGCAACACCATGTTGAAACCTACCGGAAAGGTGGTGGGCATTATTAAACGAAACTGGAGACCTTTCTGTGGGATGCTTTCTCAGTCCCAAATCAAAGAGGTGATGCAAAAATGTAGTAATACTTAAGTTATTACTGAAAATTAAATTCAGTGGTTTGCTGCTGTTGTCTTCCCTCTTTTTGCACTGACAAATCTGCCTGTGCATGTTTATATTTGCATATATTTATATGCTGTATTCATTTATGTCTTTACAGGCAACAAGACATTTATTCACACCGGCTGACCGTCGTATTCCCAGGATCAGAATAGAAACCCGACAGGCCATGACCTTGGCGGGTCAGAGGATCATGGTGGCCATTGATGGCTGGCCCAAGCATTCTAGATACCCCAACGTAAGAGTGACGTCTCTCATCTGCGGTAATAGCTACCAAAGCAAAAAGCACGTGCGATAAAGGAAGGGCTGAGGTGAGAGGTTCTGTCGGTTGTTTCAGGGTCACTTTGTGAAGGCGCTGGGCAACGCCGGGGATAAGGAGACGGAGACAGAGGTGCTGCTGCTGGAGCATGATGTTCCTCATCAGGCCTTCTCTCAGCTTGTCCTAAGCTTCCTTCCCAAAATGCCTTGGGCCATCACAGAAGAGGTAATAAGACCCATTCATTTGTACACAACAGGCAGTGAGACGTTCTGAGTAATACTGAACATTGAAAGATAAGCTTGAACCTACCAAATTGTCTAACTCAAGGGTAGGCAGCCCGGATCCTGGAGTGCCAATATCCAGCAGGTTTTCTGTCCTACCTGATGAGTTACTATCTGTCTGATATCTGTTGTGGTTAATGAGAGACGGGTAGGATAGAAAACCTGCGGGACACCGGCACTCCAGGAACAGGGTTCCCTACCCCTGGTCTAACTTATGTTTGAGTATAAATGGAGGAAAAATATAATTAGCTTGCATGGAATGTATTAGTCATACAGGTGGTGTGTGGGTTTGCAACCTGCCTGTGTCCAGAAGGTTGCCGGTTTGAATCCCATGGCTCCTAAGGTATTAATAACACTGTTAAGCTCTTGGCAAGGACCTTAAACTCAGTGGCTTTCACCTTTATAGATATGCGTGTCAGAGAGCCATGTGGAGTTTGTGGGAATTACAGTTTGCCTACGGAGATCAATATAGTTCTTGCCTTCTCTTCTGTTACACATTTATTCACTATTTGTTTCCCTCCAGGACATGAAACATCGTGTTGACCTGAGGAACTTGTGTGTGTGCAGTGTGGACCCACCTGGATGTACGGACATTGACGACGCCCTTCACTGTCGAGAGCTGGGGAATGGGAATCTGGAGGTGTGGTGCTGTTGTTGGGGGGGGGGGGGGTCACGCACTGAGGAATGATTGATGATGCATCACCATGGGGTGTCTGCATGTTCCAGGTTGGAGTTCATATAGCTGATGTCAGCCATTTCATCAGGCCTGGGACTGCACTGGACCAGGAGGCAGCGAGCAGGGGCACGACTGTATATCTCTGTGAAAAGGTAGGACCACAGTTCCTGTGTTCAGTCGGACCTTCATGGAAACGTGTGTTTCAGCGATTTCAGAAGCCATGATAAATATTCTCTGGTGGACTTAAGGATAATTTATTCAAATAATTTCTTATCTCTTAACTCTTGGTCTTATTTCACAGAGAATCGATATGGTGCCCGAGTTGCTGAGCTCCAATCTGTGCTCCCTGCGGTGCAATGTGGACAGGTAAGGGCTCGCTTTACACCGTTACTGAAAGCTGCGCTCTGATGCGATGGTAAGGGCTCGCTTTACACCGTTACTGAAAGCTGCGCTCTGATGCGATGGTAAGGGCTCGCTTTACA
>JAODJW010000035.1:16854059-16871380 GCA_026777045.1 Hyperopisus bebe | reverse complement strand
CACACTCGGGTGAACCTGTAGACGAGGCTCCCTTTGGGGTATCCTCCACACTCGTGTGAACCTGTAGACGAGGCTCCGTTTGGGGTATCCTCCACACTCAGGTAAACCTGTAGACGAGGCTCCCTTTGGGGTATCCTCCACACTCGGGTAAACCTGTAGACGAGGCTCCCTTTGGGGTATCCTCCACACTGAAGTAGACCTATATATAGTTTGGTAAAGCTATATATAGGTATGTCTATAGATGAGGTTTCCATTGGGGAGTCCTCCACACTCAGGTATACACTACAGGCCAGACGTTTGGGCCCACCCTATGATTAAAAAAAAAAGCTATATACTGCTTTTTCACACTTGTGTTACAGTCATCATTACAGTCATCTTCCAATCCTTTGCACATCACAACTAAGGCTTCCTTTGGAAAGTCCTGGTCACATTTGCTTGGTGAGCTGAACTGTCTCTCACTGTCATTTCAGCTGTTTTTCAAGAGCCGGGGTGTTCTGAATGAAGAAGGTTTCATCCTTTTTGTGAGAAAGAATGCCATCATTGTCCTCATCCCAAAGTTTGGATTGGAGGGTACAGTGTTCTTCGAGAACAAAGACAAGATCACGCCCCCTCTGACTTTTAACGAAGAGGTAGCTGTTGTGATTTTTGTCATCTGCTTCCTTTTGCTATTCTGGTAAAACGTTCACCTTTGTAAGTGCTTCATGTTTTACCTTAACCCACATGTAGATGTATGAAAGCTCCAGGTGTTGTCCTCACGTTGTTTTTCTGCGTAACCTTTTGTTTATCGACTGCGTGTGGCACTAACTAACCATGTTTTCCAGGGGCCTACACTGACCGTGCAGAACCACACTTTCCGCTTGTTTGACAGAGTGAAAGTAACTATCAGTTTAGATTCGTCAAACATTCAACACCAGAAAATAAGAATGTCCATCATAGAGCCGGTGGTGAGTTTTCCTTAAAACCGCAAATACCTTTTTGTGGTCTGTATGTGTGCATCACAGAGTGGCCTCTACTGATTATACACATCTGTAAATATGTGATCTACAGTGAGTACAAATGTCAAAACAAGCTTGTGTATTTATTTTTTGAACTTGGTTTGTCCTTTTCTAGATTCCAGGAGTCAGTGTTGATCCCCCTGAGATGGAACCTCAGACAAAGAAAGCCAAGCTTAACCCCTGAGATCAGGGGTCTGTTACATCAGCTGTTGGTGTATTTACTTACCTTTCTGTCATACTTAATTCTCAGTTTTTTATAAAACATTTAGCCTAAATTGGTACATTTTAAGTATGATGTATTTTTTCTGGGACTCCTTGCCGGATCCTTAGAAGAACAAGTTTGGAAAGTGCAAGTAATATAAGTCTAGTGCCAGGAAACACCTGGTTAAGACTTTGAAATAAATGTTTAAATTAAATCGCTTTGCCTGTGCATTTTAAGGACATTATGAACTTTTTTCCCCTGATGGTGATCTATTTTATAATTTATATTTTTGACAAGATTTTAGAATTTTGTACTTACTGTAGAAATTCCTTATCTTTTTTTCCCATTTCAACATCCAGGTTTATCAAAGCAATGCTCTGTGTTACACATTATCTGACTAATAAATCTTGCTTTACGGAAGGATTTTGTTATGAATCTTCTGAATTTTCCATTACCGTTAAAGGGAAATTTAACTAAGACTGCTATGATTAATGGTAATATTTCACAGTACTGTTGTGCTCCTGTACTATTTGATATTTCGCACATCACACATCTTCCCACTAGGTGGCACTATATCACATCACTTGAATCACATGACAGGTATGTACAACGTATCAGTTCAAGGAGTGTAATGTTTATTTTCATACTGCTTGGTGAGGAATGCATTGCTGTTATCACCATGACAATGTGTCAGATTTCTAGTTAAATTCTGCTGGTTTCAGGATCATGACCCTGTACTGCAAAAGCAGTAGGGAATATAAATGGACACACTTTTGCTTTAATAGATAGTTTTCATTGGTATCCAATATAATATCTGTAAACAGTATATCTGTTTTTTCCCCCATCTGTGGTAGCCATGTGGAATGCCTTCCAGTATGATATAATGTGGTAATAGGTCATATTAAGAAACTGTAAGATACTTTGATTCTCTTAGTGTCTGTCTGTTACACCAACTTTTTCTCTTACATCTCTTATAATAATTGTCGTACATTGCTTTAATATAAGGGGAAAGAATGGAGAAAAAACAAACATGAAAACACTGATTATTATATGAGCTGAAATGATAAACCAGCCAATCTGGGTCATTGTTAGTGCGTAGATTGATTCTAACTTTATCGGAGGTTTGTCGATGTTAATTATGACTTTATCGATAACAAATCTGAATGAAATCCATTCCAGTGATATTTTACCGGAGCGATACTGCAAAACAATGTAACACCGGGTATACTGTGATATTGTGTGATTTAAACTGGTGCTTAAAATAAAAAGTGATGTGAAAAGGCACTTAAATGCACCATTAGATTTGTATTCAATCAAGGGTTTAACCGCAGCACCCCTTCTCAGTGACTGGCCACCCACCCTAGGTCTGGGTTCATAGCCTTAATGGTTGTACCTGTCTGCTGGATCCTCTGTTGATACTGCTAACCCTTCAACAACGCCGGGGTTTGGGGCGCAGCCCCATTCGATCTGGAGAAACTGCGTAAAATTTTTTGGTCCCCTTGGCAACCGAACCGAACCAAGAAACGTGAGAAGCACAGATCACTGTGAGATCACTATAAGATCACTATGAGATACCACGTCAGAGGCTGCCGTAAACACGCCTGGCGTCCTTCATACCCGTACTGTGCATATATTTTATGCATTTGTGAGTTGCTAAACTTTTTCTGTGTTGTCTGCTAGCCTTTGTGTGTCATCTGTGGCTTTCAAGAAACTCAAAAAAAATTCCAATTAATTTCTTATGCCAAAACTGCAATAAGAAAAGTTGCTATACAGAAGGGGCAGCTATCTTGTGTTTACTTCAGACGAAACCATTCTCCTAAATTCAGGTATATATGCAAGTACACGTTGTGTTTGTAACAGCACAGTGACAGCATTACGGATAAATCCAAGAACTATCACTCCAATCAGCAGTTTAATCAGGCATTGTGTGATGAGAGCGACCACTGGGATATTTAGCGGTTTTTTTCCTGACACTTCACCCGGCTGGATAGAGTTTGCACAACACGAACAGTGTTTTGCTTCCGTTTTACATATATTTGTACAAGCTCTTCTGTACTAAGTGCAATGGTAGGGAGCATTGAAAGTCAGCAGAGGACAGACTTTGATCATATCTCTTACAAAGTCATCCAGCAGGAAGTAGTAACAAAGCTGCACACTGGGAATGACAAAAGATATAACTTGGAGATATCTTCGAAGGGCACAAGCAAATTAAATTAAGGAAGCGGGGTAGTGTTAACCGTTGTTTGTTACAGGGTCGTCTTGGGAACATAATGAATTCAAAGGCAAATAACCTCTCCCCTTGTCTATTGTTTGCTTTTTAGGAGGTCTGATGAAGGAATTTCCACATACTGTAATCTTTATCATCTCCTTTCAGTTACACATAGCCTAAATATAGATTATATCTGTATGTGATGTTTTTCCCGGTAATGTGTTTAAGCTATGAATGAGCAGTGTTCTCCTAAGCATGGCTGAATGTAGGCTCTCCGGCGACAGTATAATGCATGATTGATTTGTTCAGCAGATTTTGTCCCAGCCCCAGACTGCTAATATGCAATATTTAGCATGTGGAAAGTGAAGTTATCTGAAAATCCCATTTACATAAAAGCCTCGCACAACAAAAACATGCAAAATCACAACATAATCATTTGAAGTCTTCGTTGTACTATACAGGATCAGCTCTACCTATTCAGGGGCACCAGGGAAAGCTGCGCATGAGAGGCCCCGTAGCCAGAAAGCTGATGAGACCCTAAATGACTGCCTGTTCTGCCTGCAGCTAGAGCTGGTCCGGATTCCATATCACAGTTATGTAGCATGATAATCACTCTTGCATCATCGTATTGCACAGGTAATTTTGGAGGGAATCTGCTGAGAAAACTTTATGCTCCTTGTTGATGTCTCTGTTTCCTTATGGACATTTAAGCTGCGTCTCCACTGAACTACAGAATAAGTCCATGTAGTTTATGAATTATAATCATAGGTCTACATAATAAAGAGTAAACGCTTTTATTGTCATACTTATTGGTACCCTAATGAACTATTTCTTCAATAATAAATTGAAAATTGATTTACAACAAAAAATGAGGTAAAAAATTAAAAAGCCTTGAATTTTTATTTATCAGTTTTGGCAGCAGTGGACAATCATTTTATCCCAATTAGGAACCTGTAACCTTCCCCAGTAACACAAAGATACCAACAAAATTAACCACAACTATACATTTATAAAGTGTCCTGTAGATGTTTGGACATAAAAATATTGGATTAGAGTTGAATGTCTAAATAAAAATATTTCGGACAACATTGCTATATGATTTCCTTCTCATTAATGTTGAACACAGAGTTGTTCTGATCTTGTTTTGAAGATTAGCTAAGTATAAACCCACGTACCCTGCGATACTTAAGGCTCTAGGTTGCTTCATGCCTCTGCCAAGGATAAATGGCTGCAAAATAGATGGATAAATATAATTTTCTGCTCTTTCTATTATAGTCTAAACCCTTAAGTCTTTTGGGTGAGAAACAGCTTTGTATGGTCTTCATATGGTCTTCTGTTATGTAATATAATTTTTGTACACAGTGGTAGATTTTATTATTAGAGGGTTTTTTTTAAGTTTTTTAAACGTTTTGAGTTTTTAACATTACTAGGTCCATTAAAAATGGAAGAACATCATCATTTCTTTATTATTATTTGTAATTTCATCAATGTAGCATCAATTAGAAATTCCATGAAGCATTGAATGGACATTGATTGGGTCTCCATGAAGCACCAAAGATATATGCAGTTGGATCTCTATAAAACACTGAACTGACATGGACAGTGGTCTCCATAAGGCACTGAAAGCCATTTAATTGACATATAATAAGGGTTCCGTAGAGCGCTTAATTGACATGTAGTCCAGACTCCATAGAGCACTTAACAGGCATGCAGTAGGTAGGGACTCCATAGGGCACTAAATTTACATGTGATTAGGTCCCTATAAATCATCTGACATGCCCCCTTACGGAATTCAACTGACATAATGTACTGGACTATGGGTATTCAGATTTCTTATATTTTACAGGCAATATAATTATTTTATCACTTACATAGTAACACCAGGTGCTTGGGAATATTTTATCACAACCTAATCGCTTAACCTCTTCTTGGAAATATCCACATAACTACTGGCATACTTTCATCAAAGATACGAAAGAACAACCTTTAAAGCAGTGAGATTTATGCCAAATCTCATACACTTTAATTTTGTGATATCAGTTGTGGTATTAGAACAAAATCACTTCTCATTGCATGCAAATTAGCAAAGATATACTTTCAGCTTTGCAGTAGATTTAATTTAAATTTCTGTTCCTATTAAACTGCAGATGTTTGTGGCAGATTTTCCTTAGACCATCTGGAGTAGAATCAGGTATTAATAGCAGAGTTGAGATCGGACTAGTCATAATAATTTATGACTCTGGTTAACTTGAGTATTCCCCAGACGACTCTGAATACAAGTTCAGTTAAAATATGGAATTACATCACAGATATCTCTCTAAAACCAATTCCTATTCATTTTAACACAGGGAATCTTTGTGTTTTCGTCTTTGTTGTTTCATATCATATCCATTCCAAAATAACAAACTTCTCAAGACGTCATCAAGATGGAATTTGCTGTCTCCTGAGAAACATTCATATACCTATTTTAACATGCCGCTTTAAGAGTCATCTCAGTTAAAGTCTGAATTTTCAAGGTCAGCTTTTTATTGAGAAAATCATTATTTATGCAATCACGAACCCGTGACATTTATAGGGGATTTAAGACAAACACATACAAACATTCATATGTGACAGAACTGTGAACAAAACACATTATTTTATACATACTGAGCAAAAATGAAATGTTTAAGAAATAATTTTGAAAGTGATCCTGCTAGTATTATGAAACCACTACTGAGAATATCACCTGCTGATTCCTCCACCGTGTGCAAACAAATCTCATACTAGATGTTTTTCAGGTGTGGATCCACTCTGATGGAATGAGCTATCCAAATACATTCATTCTGCGGAGTTTCTCACGGCCTTCAAGAAACATCTTGCCCCACTGCTTCCAGGAACACCAGAACTTTCCTGCCACTGGCCCTGAGTCATACTAATTCTCTGTCTTCATTTCCTGTTCTGTTGAAATTGATTCACTTTATCCCTGAATGATTTGTTATTGTATGTCACACTACAGAGGTGGATAGTTCAGGTCTAGCAAATAAAAAAACAGACCAAGATTAATTTCAACCAACCAGTCAAGAACTCTGTAACTAGTGTTAGGAAAGCTACTCACAAAAGTAATCAATTACAAACAGTTCAGGTCCAGATAGTATGACTCCAGACTTTACGTAGGTTAATGCAATTATCCTATTCTTTCAACTGAGGTTGCAGTTTGCTTTTCTAATCAATACAACATGGTAACAAGAAGTAAAATGGTAGGTTTACCCCACTCTGCTGCCAACAGAAAGAGCTTGAAATGTTATATAATTAGACACAGCTGCCATCTACTTCAAATTGTACATATATTAAAAGACACTGTGACTTACAAGAGAATGTTTGACAGGTGATGAGCGATACCTATTTTAAGAAAAGCTTTAACGCAGCATTCTGCTGTGACGCCAATCTGTATTAATCCTCATTAATTTATGTATGCTTGCCGTGCCTTTACAGAGAAATGGATATATGAAATATGATCTGGTTGTAACTCCTGAAAAATGTCCCATCCTTGTTGCTTCATTGCTTTATGGTTTTCACGCAGTGCACTCAAATACCTAACACAGCATTCCTGTGGCGAAATCAAGAACTGTATGAGGTTGAAATTGCTCAATAATATTACAGGCAGAAGGAGTTGAAATCCCTTACACCAAATGGGGTATTTATGGCCTAAGTGATTCTTATAACTGCCAAGTACTGTACTAAACATGTTTACTGCATAGGAAGGACGTTCTCAGGAAGTTAGGAAGCAGCATCTGTTTAAGCGATCACACATTGTGACAAGCAAAATGAAACCTGCCCCTCTGTTATTGTGATCACAGGGTGATCTGTTTCTGTCACTGGCAGAAAATCAACAGTAAGAGGAGACTGAAGCCAGCAGCAGTACAACCCGCAGTAGAACTTTGCATAAGAAGAACTACTGTAAAATGTCTCTTAAGGCCCGTTCATTAGACCACAATAGGATGGAAAAGCCACTGTAATGATGCAAAAAGACCATCATACTGATTAAATGGCACATTTAGGAATGACAAATCTGCTTTTTCAATCACAGTTGGAATAGTTTATGCAAGTGGCACCTTCATAGACAAGCTGAGCACCCCACTAAGCTGATGTTCTCAGGCAGCTCCTACTCCTTCAGATGCTGATATGCAAATATCACACTCCAACAGTGATTCCTCATAGTGTTATGTGCATAATTGTGTTCAATCCTGAATATGAAAAAATAAGCAAGACTTATGCTTTAAGCAGTTTATCATACATCTACGTGAATGTTTCTGGTTATATACACATCCTTCCTATATACAGCTCTGGAAAAAATTAAGAGACTACAGCAACATTTTCAGTTTCACTCATTTCTCAATTTATGGGTTTGCTTCTGTGTAAAATATACATTTTTTTGCAAACTCCCGCTTGGCTCTTCCCTGTTTCTCATTAATGAAGGGCTTCTTCCTGGCTTTATGGGTCTTCAGTCATGCTTCTAGTAGCCTGTTATGAACTGTCCTAGCAGTGCACCTCAGTCCACTTAATGCTTCCCATTCTTTTTGCAGGTCACTTGATGTCATCCTCTGATGCATGAGAAACTGACGGACAAGGTGATGGTCATCTCTGGCATTAGAAAGTTGCAGTCTGATATTTCTGGTAAAATCATCATCATTTAAAAGTCTCACGTCGCAGTTGTAGCTGATGCAATTTCAAATATTGATATTTAAAAATTCTCTTTCTTACACTGACCTTAGCAGAAATGTCTCAGAAAAGGATATAATTTTCAATTTATCGTTTTCAACTCTCCTAGTAGAGCACAAAAGACAACTTTATTACATTTTATGTTTTATGGGAAACAGAGAAGCTAAGTAATTCTACTGCTCTTTTGAAAACCTCTTGCTATGTTTAATTAACTGTATTTGACTGGAATTAAACATGATGTCTTGAACTGGGATTTAATTAATGTAAATCACCCAACTCGGTCCCAACGATTAATTCCAGTTAATTAGAAAACAAAGCTTACTGGGAAGAGTAAATGTGTGTAAATTGTGATTTTCCTTCCCTCATCTCTGTAACTGGCACTCAGGGGACTCAAGCCGTTCCCCCAGCTTGCTTTGATGGTTAGGGTGGAGCCCCCAGGTAAGCACTGTCAATTATAATGTGATGGAAAACTGCAGCTTTCAGCACCCAGCTAGTGATCTCTAACTCCATATGCTGCTGCTTCTGGAAGATCTAAGGAACATTTGTCACTTTTATATATACAACAAGTTGTCCCAATTTACATGTAAATAGTCTTTCTTTTCTAGGATTTGTTTTTTGGTTCTAAATCACCTAGAACCAAGGCATCAATAATAATAATAATAATAATAATAATAATAACTATAATAATAATAAATTACACTCCCCGCACTTTCATTATGCATTGATCATATATTCATAGTATATTCACTGCACCTTCATAATGCATTTATAATGCATTCATAGAGCATTCATAGGTATACCTTAAGATCCTAATGTACCTTAACAACTTCAATATACATGAATTATAAAAATTTCAAGATTATGCTATCTGTCTATTAAATCTATTAAATACTATTAAATACTATCTATCTACTATCTATCTATTAAATGTCTGTTATTAATGTATATTACCACTGTCGAGGTCACAGTGGTTTGCACTGTTGCTTTACTCCACTGTGAGAGTCTGAGTCTCTGCCACGACTCCATGTCTGGTTGGTGCCGTGTCCTGGGTTCTTCCTTACATTGTGCCCATGAGTTCCAGACCTGAATAGGATAAGTGGGTACAGAAGATAGAGGTATCTCTGTTAAGGAATAGTTACATGCTCCCTATGAATGCATTATGAAGGTGCACTGAATGTTTTACGGATGCATTATAAAGGCATTTTGAAAGTAGAGTTAATGTAAAGTAACTTCCATTCAAATCGTGCCTGTACTCTGTGTGTATCCTACTCCAGTGTAAAGGCAGCCTGTATGAGCAGTTAGCAGAGGTATGGATGACAACAGTAAATTAGGGCTTTTAATAGGCTGGTGGGAATGTGTTTGTTTTCATGCGTAACCTACACAAAAGCATATTATCTTATAAGCAGAAGCCTCTAATCAGGCAGGCATATACAGTAGTGCTCATTCCTGGCAGTATCTGCATATTATCTGCATTACACATGCTGGTGTGCAAATATGTGTGTGTTGCCACCATCATTTTTGACACAAGCGCATCCCCCTGGACTCATATCTATCATTTCTGCTGCTTGCTTCCCCTTAAACCGACTGTATCTCCCGGGGGCAGGATCTCCTGAATCCAATCTAATTAAACAAATTGCTTATCCATCATATTTGTGTAATAAGCGGCAGTGATAACTGCATGCTGATTTGTAACCTTGGGTTGAATTAATTGTTTTCTCAATTGTTTGAGATGGTAAGAGAAAATCTCACTGGCAAAGTCAGTCTGAGCACAGAAAACCTTTCACTGGAATTTATGTACATCTCAGTTGTTTATAACACAAAGAAGTTTACACTACTCGCCAAAATTGTGAAAACACCTACCTGTAGCATTTTTGGCATTGCGCTTTAAAAATTACTGCACAAATACTGGCAGTAGCATTTATAAACAATCAAAGAATGTTTAGAACTATCATATATTAATCAAAATGAGTAACTGGAATAAAGTTCTGTAGTCTCTGAAAATTGGAAGGGTTTCCACAATTTTGGCCACAATTGTAGTAGTTACTCATACTGGGAGGTTATTTATGAATAAAAAAGAATTTTACTGTATGCTACCAGAAACAGTAAGTTGTCATCTTTCAGCCCAATTCCAAGGTATTAATTTGCAGATTTGAGATTATATGTTAAAAGACAGAGTTGGGTAATTCAAGGCCAGAGAGTAAAAGTCCAGACCAAGATTTTGTTTCAACCAACCAGTTGAGTTACTCTGTGACTGTGACTCTTTATACTCAGCTGGTTGGTTGAAACAAAATCTTGGTCTGGACTTTTACTCTCTGGATTTGAATTACCCAACTCTGTCAAAAGATGATACAGATACAGGGTTGACAGTCTCCTTCCAGCTATGTCTGCCCTCCTTACCCGTGAAAACACTCTGCGGGCATTAAGACCGTCTCCATCGCAAATCCCCACAGCTAAGTCACCTTACAGATTTCCTAATTAAAGTGTTACTCTCTTCCAAATTCACAGAGTTTATATACTGTGGTACATTTTAATAAGTGTACTGGTCTCGGTGAAGGGCTGTAGGTTTATTGTAAATAGTTCTTGTGTTGCTGTTCCTGGGGTACTCCCTAGGGGGCAGAGTGATGATTGGAAAGATGACTGAGGGTTACTGTAAGACCTTGAACCTGCGGGTCGGTGTCATTCTAAGAAAATGTCTGATTTATTTAGTGGCGAACACTACAATGTTTATACTATCAGGTTGAGGTATGAGACAGCTTTCCAGGATTAACATTATTAACATCATCTAATGTATTTTTATGACAACACAGCTAAGACCATCACTTTTCTGACAATGAAATGCACCATGGGATACAAGCCTGGTCTGTTAAACTCCAGAGTAGGTCTCAGAGTAGGTTTCATATGCATAATAAAATAATAATAATAATCTAAGTTTTGGTGCCAGGGTCTTGCTTGACCAGGCAAAATAATAGCAGTTATGTTTACATTCATAATGATGCTGCCATTCAGAACATTATTTGCCTAATGAGATTTTACTTCCTGTTCCTTTTACACACAATATTGCACATGCTTCAGTGTAACAAAGCAGACTCTGTCTCATACTGCATATAAGCCAAGTCATCATACATCCGTATATCTCCCATCAATAAACTATTTGCTTTTTACCTATCTGGAATTCAGTGCAATGGGACAATGGAAACAAATGCTTGTTTTTATTTCTGTTCATAATAATAGAACAGATTTTTATTATTCTGAAATAATAATAAATGAAAGGCTATCCATTCCATTTGTCTCAGGGTTCAGAAAACTGGAGTAATTTTCAAGATGACATCTTTGGAAACCTCTACAATCACCAGTGGAAAGCATTTTAATGATCCCTCTTTGTGTGTGTGTTACTCATTAAGTGGAGTCATTGTGATGCTGTGGTCATTTCTTCATGTGATGTTATACACTGGGGATTACTGAGCATGCCGGGACAACTTCATGTTTTTGAATGAACGATGCTTTAAAAAGAAAATGGCACAAAATGCCATTACTCTTTCAGAACATGTGAAAGAAAGACGAAAAATATCTATTAAAGGGGAGCACAGCAAGTATTGATATTTCCTGAAATATTGATATTTTCTGTGCTGAAATAATCAGCACAGAAACACAGTAATGTTCAATATGAATGATCACAAATATGTTAATGGAGAAATTAAGTGCAAACACTCCAGTTTACTGAAACAAAAACAAAATGCCCAAGCATGAAGTACCAAAATACATCAGGAAATAATAACAACTAATTCTGTAAAGTAATGGTGGATTTTGTAAACAAGTCAACTTTATTAATTTCATTAAAATGGAATATTCCCATACCCATTTCAGAGTTGTAATCCTCAGTGTTCCATACATCTCCAGGAATCTGAAGAAAATATTGCATATAAGATGAAGAAATGCTTTGCGGAATAATTACTTCACCAAACCCATAAATGAGTTTGAAATCCTCTCAGTTGAGCACAGCATCAAATTTTGTTTTGTGTAGCACAATTAAACAATCAAGTGACATCCCGAGAGTGCCAATATAAGATACGCTGCAAATTAGTCCATGACCCTCCATGAAAAAAAAAAGAATGAGGAGAAACATTCTATGTTTAACTCCTGCCAACGCAGAGAATCAAACAGAGAAGCAATTTGCTCACAGATTGTAGTTTATTAAGATTCTTCTTACCAGATGGAAACACTTCAGGGAAGCATTCAGAAATAGCATTATACCACGTCTACCTCACATGATTAATGCAGAACACTGTTTTCTCTCAGAGGCCACACATTTCTGAATCTAACCATGCAGGAAATATGTAACACATACACACTAGGTGGAATTATTGTAGCACAAAGGTATGTCACTGCAGGAACATCAACGCCTGCAAAATTATGTATAACTGGTTTAAAACCCATGAATGTCTGAATCTATGTCTTATCAGAGATCTAAGGCAATTCTCTGTCTTCCAGCTACCCAGACCTGTATATTCACTATAACCGTCCTGATAAACCAGAATGTGTGGCACATTTACAGGTATTCACTCGCTGGATTTCCTGTTTTGTCTGCTGAGTTTGTTTTATTTCTTCTTCCTTATCACGATATTGTTCATTCCATGCCCCCAGTACTACACTTTGCTGTATATTCTTCCTCTAGGCATTTTCTGTTTTCTTTCTTCAGAATCTCCATCTCAGATACACGACTTGTCATATCAGCTTTGCAGTTGGTATATTCAAATTAACACCATTCAAGTTAAGCCCTCTTGAAATCTTAACCAAATATACAACTGCATGACGTTCAGACTTGTTGCTCTGGGAATGTGTTAAAATCGACAGTTTTATACATTATTTTTAGTATATATGTAGGACGTAAAAATGTAAACTTGGTACAGGGTAATTCAAATTATGTCATACAAAATGTGAGAAATGAGAAAATGCCTGTATTTACAAACAGACTTTCCTATATAAGTAACATTTTGCATAAAACAAACATCCCCCATTTCATTTAACTTGGAAATTCAGGGATGACAGATTTTTGTTGCCTAGGCCCTCAAACAAGCATATCCTCACAAGACAGCCAAGTGTCAGGCTTTTATGCTACTGATTACTTTCAACTGCTCTCGTCTCTCGTTTCATTTCAGACACAGCAAGCTGGGCACAACTTAAATGGCAATCCCAAGATATAAAATAGTGCTTTGCTTTATTTTGTTCCGTAACACAGTTTGCCAAATAACACACTGCTTCCTTTTTTCATTTTCCCCTGTATTTTGGCATTTGAATGGTGACAATCCCTTCCTTTTTCCATCATCCCAGAAAAGGAAACTCTTTAAACATCCCCTTCCCTGCACAATCCCACAAAGTTTTTTGCTTTTGTGAGCAGAATGAATCCCACACCGATGATTAAACAATTAGGACATTGTGAGAAATGGACAGTTAAAGAGTATGAGTGTAAATACACAGCTGTCTGTAGCTTTAATCCAAAGGGTTGTGCTGAGGGGATAAATCAAGGTACAGAGGTAATACAGTAATTACACCTTGCTGGATTTTAGTGTGCATGTGACAGAGATTGTGAGACACGGGAAGCTGCAGCCATAGAGGCAACTTGAGCATGTGGGTAATTAGTAAAGGCTGCAGGGTGCTGGGGAGTTGCAACTCTGCCCAGCCGAGGAAGGACAGAAGCCAAAATGATAAGTAGCAGATTGGTAGAAGTGGGACAGCGTCTACTGATACAAGCTGCAAAATGACTCTTTTTTTTGGATTTTAACCTTGGGATCTCATTAAATTCTTAGGTTTGACAGATGAACTCTCAAAACTGTAGAGGGGAGTCCATTTCACCACGGAGTGTCTTCTAAACCTGGTCTGCAACATATATTGCTGTCCAGCTGAGCTCTTCATTAATTATGTCTCATTAGGCTGTTGATTTAATTAATCACTTTAATTATAAAATGCAAAGATTTTAATTAGATCCTTGTAAAACTAAATGACTTTGCTGAAGACAGTTTAATTTTTTGCCCCGCAAAATTATCCATACAGTGTTAATTTTAATTAATTTTCAATGAATCAGTCATTGTTGATCGTAGCCTTTGAATAATTAATAAAATGAATCCGTAAAACTGATTCTAAAATCTGCAGATGAATTCAGGTTTGTGAAAGTTTCAGTGAGGTAATACTATCACTGTCTAATGATCATCCATCTATCCAAAGTCAGAGTATGGATTAATCTTAATTTCAGCGGTATCAGCCAGAACACACGACTTCTAGAAAAGAATAATTCAGTTGTAAATGAAGTGTTTTTAATATCCTTGACTGCTCTAAGTGCAGCAATGCTTATTTTTACAGTGATATTCCCATGTTCCATAGAACTGGACAATAATTTAAAAAAATTGTCCTCATAAGGTCAAAAAAACAGGTATTAGGTATATCTGGACCACACACACGCACACGCACACACACACACACACACACACACACAGCTTTGGAGTGAGCCAGTGCCAAACAAGAACAAACCCTCATGACTAATAAGACAAGTGACCTAAACCACACGAGTTTCTCGTGGGGGGGATATTTAGTGTAAATATTTACTGCATGATGCATGTCAAAGCTTTTTTTTTTTTAATCCTCTCCATGATAACAGGACTTGGGTCATGTGTCTCTTCTTTCAGAACATTGCAGTCGCATCCTACAGAGGGCACTGTTGCTTGGTGTTTGTATGGTTTTACATACTGCCTGGAGTTGACTTGGAACATAAATTGTTGCTCTAACTGCTTAGAGGTAATGCAATACAAAAAACACACGTAAAAAAACACGGTTTTCAAACTTTTTAAATGTATACACTACCAGACAAAAGCTTTTGCACACACTGAGATTTTCTACATTTGCATGTTACTCAACACTAAAATACACTCAGTTTACTTTGCTAACATATAAATTAACATTATATTTACAATAGTGCCTTTTAGTGCCTTTATTAGCAAGAAAATGTAATATCTTTGATTCATCAGAGTAACCTCCTCTAGCAGTTATAACAGCAGAGAAAATTTGAGGCATTTTCCCCTACAAGGGACATTAAATACTGCTCTGTTTCATGGGGCTAAACAGGTAGCTTGTGCATTTAAAGTTAAAGGACGGCCTAGAATTTGA
Organism: Hyperopisus bebe; assembly: GCA_026777045.1. Classification (NCBI taxonomy): domain Eukaryota; kingdom Metazoa; phylum Chordata; class Actinopteri; order Osteoglossiformes; family Mormyridae; genus Hyperopisus; species Hyperopisus bebe. Next base: position 16,856,118 of record JAODJW010000035.1, on the reverse strand, counting down.
CTTTGCCATAAGCACAGAACCAGTCAATAGGATGTCAGATGTGTACTGTTTTGTACTCTTTCCATGTTATAAAGGAAACTTGTTTTATTTGACTACATTTTCAGTATTTTCATTTACAGTTGTTCACTCAACTTTCCCACGTTTAAAAAGAACGAGAAACCTGCAGTTTATGAAGTAATTAGAAAAGGTGATAAAAACCAGTGGTATGCAGGTGCTTTTGGCTGGTGTGTAAGTAAAGACTTGCTAGTGGCTGGGATATTTTTTCTCCTTATTCAGGAGTTTTTGGTTCCTCTCCTCTGTTCTCTTTTGTCTTTCTTTCCCTCTTCTTCTTTTTCCTTGTTTCATGCCCCATTTTTATCAATGAAGTAATAATGGATTGCCACACAATCTTTTCAATTGCCTTGGAGGACTGTTATGAAAGGTGCCATACAAAAATAAATCGAAGTGAATTGAATCGGATGAATAAGGCTCACTAAGGCGGTTTGCCTGAATCGTGGTTTCCATTCATCCACCCATCTTCAAAACGTTTTCCCTGGTCACGGTCACAAGGGTTTTCATTCATAAAGAATACAAAACTTTTGTTGATAACAATTTGCAGTTGTTTAACAAGGCCCTTTTCTCGAGACCTTGAAATCCTTTCAGACAAACACTAACACGATCTGTTACCTCTCAGTTTATTAGACGTAAATGATGAATCATCAGCATGTATTCAGACATGTCTTGCACTTGTAAGATCAATAAATCTCTATTAGACCTTGGTCGCTCTTACATATTTTGTCTCAATTTTTATTTGACGTATTTAATTTTTTTATTCTTTGATGACTTAAATGCAATAAAACAGTAATATTGTTTCATGCAGTATTAACACTGTCTACATATGCTAGCTGTCAAATCCAACAAATACAAAGCACAATTATAATATGAGATTACATTCTAAATCAAATGTATCCATCTTCCAACTGCTTATCCTCATTGGTGAGTTGGGAACCAATCGCAGGCAACGCTGGGCAACCAGATCACAGAATGCTGGCTCTGTGAGGTCAATCCACATATAAATAAAGTGACAGCCGGTGGGGAAACCTTCTGCCACAGAACTCCTATATTGTGGAATGGTTTGCCAGCTCATGTTGGGGATGCCAAAGCAGTCTCAGTCTTTAAATCTCGACGAAGACCTATTACTTCAGCTTAGCTTACCCACAACCTAACACAACACACCGTAACTATGGCTGCTGGTGCTGCTGTACCTGCCATTTTGATCTACTGTGCTCATCCCATAATGTCTCAATGCATGTTCTGACCCCCCCATGCTCTCTGCCTCCTTCCCACATGCCCCGATGGCGCTGGGGGTGGGCACCATCTGAGCTGAAGTCCTGGTTCAGTCCGATGAAGTATGACACAGTGGATGAAACTTACAAACCATGACATCATGGATGCAGCCTTCAATCTCTCACAGGGTGGCACCAGGACCCCACTGATCGATGGACTTTGGTTTAACCACGACCACGATTTACAGCTTGCTTTTAGTAAGCAGGCCCATTCATTCCTGATTCTATAATGTTACTATGCCTAGGGGGGCAACCAACTGACCATACTACTAATAATAATAATCTTTATTTATATAACACCTTTCATACATGAAATGCAGCTCAAAGATGTTTTTTTCCTACTTGCTTCCTCTCCTCCATGGTCATCTGGCTCTTCTTTCTTTCATTCTCCACGTTCACAGAGCAGATGCAGGAAGAACATGCAGACTCCACGTTCACAGACACAGGAAGAACATGCAGACTCCACGTTCACAGAAAATGAAATGGTTTAGTCATGTCGTACAGAATTTCTTTAATTTCTATTCAGATATAATGACTTTGCTACATTTCACATAGATCTATGTTGTCATACCATTTGAAACAGAGTCACTGAGAAAATGAGGCATCTACTAGAAATGTTTTTTTTTGTATATAAGGCTATTTATTTGTGTTTTATACACTCACCTAAAGGATTATTAGGAACACCATACTAATACGGTGTTTGACCCTCTTTCGCCTTCAGAACTGCCTTAATT
>JAODJW010000035.1:16822664-16850282 GCA_026777045.1 Hyperopisus bebe | reverse complement strand
TTGAATCAGGTGTGTTAAATGAAGGGAAACCCAAAAATGTGCAGGGCTCCGGCCCCCCAGGACTGGAGTTTGACACCCCTGGTATAGATGAATGCAATAAATTGAAAGACTTCCTGATAATGAAAAAGTTTTCAAAAGAATTACATCAATATACGTTTTCTTTTATTATTAAAGTTATTTAGAAAACACAATAGAAAGAACTAGTCAGAGGACATCAGACCCTAATTTGGAATGAGATGAAGGTAACGACCAAATGAAAGGAAACACTAATGCAGGACAAATGAGGAACAACTTCGATCTGCTTGACATACCCCAGCCAGCGGTGCCTGGTGATGAAGCTGATTTGGAAGTCCAGCAGAGGCAAGTTATATTATGGAGGCACCCAAGGGCAGAAAATTCCAACCTGGGTTGCTGTATTTATTTATTTGTGTTTCAGAATATACCAGATTTTTTATTATTTTTTTCTTTAACTTAAAATTTACTTACTGTTCATAACGTTTGTATAGTCAAGGAGCGGCTAAGGTTACATTTCACTGTGTGTTGTACTTGTATGACTACGCATGTGACAAATAAAGATCTTGAATCTTGAATCTTGTAATCCTGTACCTTAGATGTGTCCCTGATTTAGCAACGTCCCATGGAACTTCAGCACTTTCCGTCTACAAGGATCCCATCATTTTGGTGCCGGCCGGTGGATAGAAATGGCGTGAGATGTGTGTCTGTAATCTGTTTGATTGTTCATACCTGGTGACTCAGACAGTCATAGGGTTACATAGCTCTTATTCATTTTGACCACTCATGTGCTTGGCGAGAGGGGACTATTATCATAGAGGATTACATCTCACAATGGAGATGATTCACCATATCATGGACACTGTCAGTCACAATAGGCTTGTATCCATCGGCATTTACCTTGTTTCTTAAGGGAATCGGTGGATGCAAATCAGGCCAACACAAGATACAATAGTACAGCTTCCAGAACCAAATAATAAAAAAAAAATCTATTGAGTCTGTCAGTTTTATTTGACACGCCAGATATACTGACCGACCAGAGAGCAGAGTTAAGGGTGGCTAATTTGACAGCATAATTTTGCTTCCATTAAAGAGGACAGATGGCATTCTTTATAGCACTTTCCATGGTTTACACATAGTAACCTGACCATCGTATTCTCGTCTCTGAATTTCCCATTGGACTGGACTCCAGTCTTACATTATTTGCAGCGGATTGGTTCAGAGATTCTCATCAGCTTTGCCTTGTAAGCTGAAATAAATTAACATCTTTGTCCATGCACTTTTGTAAATGAATGCCACTAGCAGCCTAAATAAGCAGTCGCTGTTACTGAGGTATATCTCCCCGAAATAATTCCTCTCCCTAAATCCCCAATTAAGATCTCTTCTTCTATCCATAGCATGCATTACTGTAAAATAATGACCGACCAGGCCACCTTACATTATTTATAATAACCTTCAGGCCAATGGCATGCTGATTACTTATTACAGGAATGAAACTAAACAGAAACACCTGTTTTATACCAACACTACAGCACTCCTTTACTCAAGCGTTTCCTTTTTTGCATTTTTTTAATTTTTGGCTGAACCCGAAAAACACGTCAAATCGCGGATGTTTCTGGGTGCTTTCTTTTCTATGCCCAACAAAGTTTTTAAATTACGGAGACTTTGGCCTTGATAGCGGCACATTTCGCCTAAAGTGACATCTCTGCTGAAAACCACGCCCCCAGATGACAAATTTGCACAATTTTGGTCAGTCTCAAACAGGTAATTACATTATTTTTCCAGCGCCAAGGATCCACAGCCACACCGGCTTATAGTACCAGACAGGCCTGCTTTTAAAGTGCTGCGCTGGAATTAAATTTCCAACTTATTTACCTGTTCATTACCTGTCGCGCATGATTAAAACTTCAGCAGATAACGGTCTCTAAACGCCGATTATTTAAGTAAGAAATAGAAAATTTCTTACATGTTCATTTCGTGAAGACAACACGTCACTTAGCGCTATTTATAAATAAATACAAAAAGAGGTATTAAACGCACTTATTAAAATAACTTTTTTTTTTAATAATTCGAGAAGACAAATGCTTCGTAGCGTATAATTAGCACGGAGATGTCAGTAAGTAGTTGTAGAGTTTTTTTCTCTTTTCTTTCTGAAAGTGAGAAACCGCAGACGGGAGGAGCCGCAGCCCGGCATTTCCATGGAGCGCCTATCAGCCGCTGGGTGCGTGACACTGGCAGCCCCACACTGACAACCCCAGCCCCGCACTGGCAGCCCCACACTGACAACCCCAGCCCCAGCCCCGCACTGATAGCCCCCGCAGCCGCAACTCGCCGCGGCTCCTCCCTCTCTGCGCCTTGTGACCGTAACAGCCGCACTTTGCAACCCCGCTTCTTACCGTCATTACCAGCGCAATCTTAAACCTACTGGCCAGCGCGCCATGTCCTAAATCTCCAACACCTGCTCCCCCCCCCACCCCGTTAACGCTAAGAAAGCTTGTAGAAGCGCAGCCTCCCGGATTAGTGTCTCGATTGCAAGCGGCACTTTTGGACGCAGGGTTATACACTTAAAACTTCTTCTTTCACAGGTGACCATGGCCGCACCGGCTGCTCTGATTCCTCCGACTCCCTTGGTTCTTACTCCTCCGATCTCAACTTCTCCGGCGACGACCACCTTGCCGTCGCCATCTCCTACCGTGGCTCCTCCCGGACACCAGTTTCGATCGGAGCTTACTACCATCGCCGGCAGCTCTCAAGCCGGCAAACCGGTGTACGCGACTCCATCTCCCGTTGAAAATACTCCACAGAACAACGAGTGCAAAATGGTAGAGATGAGAGGAGCAAAGGTTGCATCTTTCACGGTGGAGGGCTGCGAGCTCATCTGTCTTCCGCAGGCTTTCGACCTGTTTCTCAAGCACCTGGTCGGCGGGTTGCACACCGTCTACACCAAGCTGAAGAGGCTGGAGATCACGCCGGTGGTGTGCAACGTGGAGCAGGTGCGAGTCCTGCGCGGACTCGGCGCCATTCAGCCCGGAGTCAATCGCTGCAAACTCATATCTAGGAAAGACTTCGAGATCCTGTATAACGATTGCACCAATGCCAGGTGAGACTTTTTTTTCCGAAGTAGTTTTATATAATCGAGCTTTTCCCACACCTGCCCTAAAGTTAACTCAAGTCTTTTTAATAGTTATATCTGTCTATGAATGACAGTTTACCGCTGGGAAGATATTAGAACATACCTGGAAATCAAAGAGTAAAAATTAAGCAATGTTTAGGTCGTCTGATTAGTTGCATTATTGCAGATTATTCGGAATACTTGTGTTTTTGGGTTAGTCCACCTGTAGATTTAGGAGACGTCTGACGGCAAATTGCATGCCAGAAATGGAGAATGAGTCAGAAATGGAGAGGTGGATGTCAGCATTATGAAATTGGCTAATGACGCCTGCAATGATATATATATGTCTGGATTTAAATGAACTGGACATTTTCAGTTTATTATGTGGTGAAGTACATCTTTTACCTTGCAGTGAACCACCATCACGTGGGATATTTACAGCGCTGCCTGTCTGTTTCGAGGCTGCGTTTAGTAAGAACAACATCAGCTGCAAGGGCCAGAAATACGTTACGTGGCTGAAATTGTTATTCAACTCCGTAGTGCTCTACTGATCAATGTTATCGACTATGCTTTTTCGCGCACAGTTGGAAGCAAGCATCCACATTGCTCAAACGGGTTAACAGGTCAGCAGCCACGCGTACATGGACACTGGATATATTGTAGTCAAAGCGATCCCAAAGCCACGTAGTCTTGAGATGTGGCAAAGTACAGAATAATATTTTTACGGAAGCTGACAATGATTATATGATTATATCCTTTCATTAAACTGTTTCCTCACGTGCTCGTCTGGGCACGTACTGTACCATCGGCCTAACCCTTGTGGTATTTATAGAATAATTGATTTTTGTTAATGTCCTTTCCTTAACTGATTAGAAGCTCTAAACAGTCACAAACTGATTAATGTTTTGGTTTAGTGTGGTTTTAGAATAACAAAAATGTGTATTGTAGGTCATTTAGAACAGTCTAAATATAGGTCCAGATTATAGTTATGAGTAATCACGCGATAATTTTCAGTATCACTAAAGCTGGTACCAAGGAAAATGTTAGCAAGACTATATTTATCTGGCAATTGAAAGATATTTATATATAGACATTTCATGAAATGAAGGAGTTTATATAAGTAATGCCACAACTCACTTGTTAACCAAAGAGTCATATTTGGTATTCTATAGTCAGCCAAGCTAAATATGCCTATGCTTACATCTCTCATCTTATGGATTTTTTTCAGTTTCTCCAGTTATATCAATTTTCAATAAATACTGATCCGTTTGTGGGGGCTCGGGGTCTGTGCCTCTTAGGCCTGCAGTTGGGGTTTGTGCTGGGCGGGACGTAACAGAAGGCAAACCCTATGCAGACTTGTCACCGCTAATTATCATGCATGGGCTACGAATGTATAAAGGAACCGCAGAATGTCTGTGGTGACACTTCAGTTTTGATTAAGCTGAATATGAATGGTTTCTGTATGGTTTGATGCTCTTAAGCTTTTGATAGTTTTGATTGTGTCACAGTTTGCAAGCTTTGTGTTTGATTGATTAGATTAGATTAAACTTTATTATCATCGTTCAGGTACAACAAAATGCAGTTTAGCTTTCTGACTAGAAAGTGCAAATAATAGAATAAGGTGCAAATAGCACATTAAAGTGCAATAGTCAGTAAGATGCAATAAAGTATAGCATACGAACGATACTGAAATTGATTAGACGCTTTGCAAAATTTAAGAAGATACAATTGAAGTGGTAACTAAATTTAGGTTTCGCTTCAGTGCGGATTGTACATGCAGTGCAGCTTTTTAGTACAAAATCAAAAGGATTGTTATTATGTCTGACTTGTACTGCTGTCAGGACCGTCCCTCTGATTTTGATGGGCTTATTGTTACTGATCTGCACCTTCGGAAAGGGACTGAAAAGCGCCGCTGAGTCTGCTGGTTGTGGGTTTTTTTACGTTCAGCAAAGGCTCAGCGTGAGTGAGAGGCTTGTGAATCTTAACGGCCGGTAATGGGAGTTAAAGGGTAACTCATTGTTACTCTGGAGCTTCTAGACGGTGTGAGTGTCCGTTTCAGGGATTCACGGGGCCCTCTGCCTTGCGATGCCCCCATTTCCTTTCTGAGATTAGTGTCTGTTAAAGTATGAATTCACTCACTATGTGTATGACACCCAGAGCATGGCTGCTTGCCAAAGTTTATTTCTGAAAATTGCTGGATGATGGAAGACAGAAAAAGATGGACTTTAGTTTGACATCAGTGACTCCGATCATGTTGTCCTTGTCTGTCATAGCTGCACAGTATCTTTGCTTGTTGCTGTGATGTTGTTACTTCAATATGCCCTAAAGCAGTGGTGCCACCCCCCCCCCCCCCACCCCACCTTAATCACAGCCTTATATGGTCCTTAATAGGCTAGTAATGTATGTGGCAGGTTGAAAGCAGGGTGGGTTGGAATGAATACATTCTCTTGGGGGGGGCAGGATTGACTATCTACTGCCCTGAAGTGTTTTTCTTACTGAGGTCCTTGGCTCCTCCTCCCAGGGTCTCTGTCAGCTCTTTCCTGAATGAATCGTACCTGCAGTTCAGTATCAGATCCTTAATAGTCCCCCCCCCCCTTTACAGAACCTACTCTTTTCTTATTTCCTGATCATTACGTTTTTAGTTTACCTTAGTAGGATGATCTGATGTGTTACTGATTCGCCAGATGTTCATGTGTTCAATTAAAATTAAATTAACCAAAATCTTTAACCTTATGCAAATATTTTGCTGTTAACTACACGCAGGAAAGTATATCAGTCTCTCTTAATTTGTGCTGATCTCTCTATTATACTTAAACGGATATTACTGTAATCATTTTTTGTCCTTAAAATATGTATTATGCCTGCCACGTTTGCCATAGTTTTTTTTTCTGTTTTTGTTCTTTGGGTTTATTTTCTTTGCTACGGAGTATGAAGCATGATTATAGGTGCTCTTGTGGGAAATTGCTGGATGAGATTCACCTTTTTCCCAGTCAGTGTAGCTGCTAAGATGCCTGACACTCAGCAGCCATATCCAGCTGGGACCACGGTGATGGCAACTTCAAAAAGACAGTGACAGATGTTTGAATAGCTTGTTAGAGAGGAGCAGAGACCAAATTAAGATTAGGCCTGTTAAAAATCAGAAATTCATTAAATGGGCAAATATGCTATAATATAAAAAACTGACTTTTTACACGTTATATTTACACACACACACACACACACACACACACACACTATACACACGCATACACAAAACAGGGATTTCATTAAAGCATGCTATACATTTTATAAATGTATGTTTTATACAATCATCTTAAAATTGAGTTAGCTGTGTATTTGCAGAGCTTGTTTGGATTTGACTGATGTGTCAGAGCCAATTGTGAGGAACTGAACGTTATACTGTAAAAGAGACAAATTGTTCAGAGGTTTAATGGGCATATTATTGCCAGTGTACTAATTACAGGCATATCCCTTCCTTAGAAGTGCATGTTTATCATGCCCAGATTTTATACGTAAGAAACTTTAATAGTGAATCTTATAAAGTAGATTTATTTAAATTATTGAAATGTTGAGTTTTTGATTGTTGACAGTTGATACTCAGCAAATGGGGTAAATCCTATATTTCCATGTAATCTCATTAAAACCCAGGAATGTTCACCAAGTCTAAAGGATGCAAACTTGTAACTGCAAGAGTTTTGTTCCAGATGCAGTCCTTCTGTAGAACTTGTGATCCAATGCATCAGATAAGCTACTAAATGAGAACATAAACACAAGAAATGTAACTTTGTTTCACAGTGTCCACCCTGTCAGTTCTTGAAACAGCTAGAACCCGTGGTCCTTTATGCGGCTGTAATTCTGTTTTTATACGCTGTGCGATTCCAGGTAAAACGTTAACAGGAATTATCAACAAACTGTGTCAGAGAAGACAAAATAAAAGATTAGTCTGTTCTACTGATGATCAAAGGAGATCCCCTAACCCTTAGTTGGCTGCTTCCTCCTCACAGAGGGGCAAGGATCAAGGCCTTTGAACCTCGCGTTATTCTAAAGAAGTCCACCTTGGTATAACCAGACTTAATTAAAGTAGGTAATGAAACACCAGCATGGACTCAATGCAGCATTGTCTGGACAGAAGGGGGGAACAGTCTGGAGGGTGGTGGTGGTTTGGGGGGGGGGGAGTTAGGAAATGTAACAATCTATTTGGACTACGCTACTTTTGTGTCTTTGTTTTTTGGTGTTTAAATTATCTTTGTTGGATTTTAATCTCTGATGAGCCATTTCAAAAACCTCTCTTAAAGTTACCCCAGTGTTTTCAGTAACCATCCAATATATCAGTGTATTTGTTTATTCAGCCACCAGCAATCCATGTTTGGCCGATCAATACCTCATCAAGTTTTAATTAACTAATTAAGTTAAGTAAGTGAGCTATTGGTGAAATTAACAAATACATTAAATGACTGGGTGCCAGTTGTATATGAGGCACTTTTTTGATAACATGTCTCGATAGTTTTTTATTGTGATTTTGTTTGGTTGCATATATTCAGTTTTTAAATTGTGTGTTTCTTTCCTGAGCAAGTATATGCTTACTATCCAGATAAATTACTTTAAGGATTTTCTTTGATGGGCCAAGACTTTTGCACATTACTCTATATGCAAGAAAACTGGCAGAATCAGGTGGTTTGTAGAAAGATGTAGAAATATTGATGAGGTTTGAAGCCCTGATGAGGTATTGCACTTCCGCTGTCTAATAGTCACATTGATGAATAGATTGTTCTCAGAAATGATTCCATAATGCCCAAAGGCACATTTTATGAGTGCACCAACCTTTCCCATCTTCTTATTGTCAAATCACATAATATTTTGGTTCCCAGGATGAAAATATGATTGCACAAATGCATTTGCAAAAATGTATCAGTACATTTTTCATGATTAAATTATTCGAATAAATCAGCCTCTCGACCCCAGATTGTCTAACTAGGATCGATAAACTGAATAGATGTTCTGAAATCAGAATACAAGCATTGGCTAAAAAAGCAGAAAATTAGAAGCAGCATGATTGGTCCTTTTCTTACTACTTCATTCACTATTGCTGTACATGTGAAAAATGCAATTTCTTGTTAGATCTGACCAGAAAAGGACATTTTTTTTCTCACACGCATGCATACACGCACACACACATATGCACACACACACACACACACACACACACATATCCATGTAGCATGATTTTTCTCCATTGCAGCTTTGTAGTCCCCCTCCTGGGAGTAAATGGTCGCAATGCATGGAATACAAAACACAGAGCATAAAATGGGCAGTTGGTCCTATAAGACAATTTAAAAAGAAGAAGAAAATAAAACAGCTCTGCTGGTGTGAGCTAGTGATGCGCAGAAGCTTGTGTCCTTGCCCTGCTTTCTCTTCTCACTGATTCCATGCCTCCGCCCAGCTGGCAGAGTTCTGCCAAACGGGCAGAGTTCATTAGTTCTCTGAAGAAGCACCCGCTGGGCACCATTAGTGGTGCAACAGTACATGGGCACAGGAAGACAAATTTTCAAATCAGATACTCTCGTCCTGTGGTCTGTCCTTGCTTCACAGTGTAAATATCTGTATTAGAGATGGAGGTAATTGATTATACAGTATAGCAACAAAGTTAAACAAAGTTGTAAAAAGACTAATGAGAATATCACAGATAGGTTGTACATTTAGTTTCTTGTATTTAAGGTTGAAAAACAAAAGATCTCTTCTTGAAATGTGAGTACTGAGGTGTAATATATGAATGAATATGAAAACCCAATTGCATGGAGGTTCTCCCCGGAAAACAACAAAAATGAATGACTTTAGCACAGGGGCATCAAACTGCAGTCCTGGGGGGCCGGAGTTCTGCACATCTTTGGGCTTCCCCTCATTTGACACACCTGATTCAGCTCCTTCTGCTATTTACCACACCGCTCTTGTGGTGGAACAGGGAAAGAACTAAGCTACGCAGGGCTCTGGCCCCCCAGGGCTGGACTTTGAAACTCCTGCTTACTTTTTATATGGGGAAATAATGTGGATAAAGACCGTTTTTGCAGTAAAATAATTTATGTGGTAGAAATTGAATTAACTCAGTTAAAACTATGATTAACAAAACTATATATAAACAAAATAAGTTCCCGTCCTGCAAACTGACAGCATCATTTGTTTTATCTGCTTTTCCCCCCAGCTTTCTCTGGGATATTTGTATGAGGAATTGCATGTTACTGCATGTGTGTGTGTTGCTTTATCTAGAACTGTTAAATATATAAACATAAATATAAGTTTAAAGACCCACAGGGAATTCAGGCAAAACAATAACAATATATTAATTAGAATGTTTGTAAACAATTGTGAAACTGCTAAAATACTGTGGATATGGACTGTTGGATACAAGCATTGTTGTTTACATTTAAATATCTAAAATAAGAAACATGAAGTTGAAGTAAGTGTTGCAGTTTTACCTATAAACTACGTGTCTGTAGTATCTTTTAACTATATGTGTAACGCTTATTATAGCGTGTACAGTACCAGTCAAAAGTCTTGGCACATCCCCTGAAAATCATTTGTTTTTCTACAAGATAATGACCCCAAGCACATCGAGGTTAAACGAGTACTGTGTTATCTTGTGAACAAGGAGTGCTGTGACAGATGACCCAGCCTCCACAGTCCCCTGCCTGACCTACACCCTGTAGAACCCGTCTGGGATGAGGTGGATTGAAGAGTAAGAGCAAATTAGCTGACTTGTACCCAGACCTTGTGGAACCTCCTTCAGGACTGTAGGAGAAGGATTCCAGGTGGCTACATCTGGAAGCCATTTGAAAGATGCCAAGAGCCTACAGTGCTGTCATCGAAGTGAAAAGGTGTTTTGAAGAGTCAAAAATCTGAGAAATTTCTGAGATGCTGAACACTTTTCTTGGTCGTTGCAGTATTTGATATGTTTTACTTCATTGGCCTGAGTCCTTTTACTGTAAGATGGAGAGCATACCTAAAATGGAGACAAATACATCCAGATTGTTGACCGGTATTCTAAAAATAATATGTATGAGCAGGGCTAACGATATCCATGAGGGAACCATAAACTTTTCAGGATGTTTATATGGTCATATGGTGACTAATTGAACTGATTTGAAACTTTCTATGAATGAGGTGCTACAAGAAAAAGTATCATTTCTAATCTGTGTGTAGCGTAAATGTTTTTAGCAGATATGAGGACATTGTGAAAAACAGTCTGGTGTGTTCTTGAGCACAGCGCTAAAAGCAAAGTGATCGCTTGGGAGAAACTGTCAGGCATTTGTTTGATTCATTAAATGCTGATTCCTGTGAAGGGCTTTCATTGAATGGGACCTGGAGCTGTCTGTCTGCCTTAAGCAATATTTGTTCTGAAAATCTCTGAAGATCAATCTAAAACCAGGAAAGCACAAATCCTAGTACGTTTTGTGTTCTTTATTGATTACATGATTTTTTTTCCTTTTTGTACCTTCCAGTTACTCTCATTTGTTGTTTATTGTGGTATATGCCCTCTAAATAGATCAATACCTGGGGTCATCACTCCCATTCCCATTAGGGGGGAAACAGATTATGTATTTATACATTGCACAATAATGAACTTGCATCATTTCAGGTAAAATTACAATGTTACATCATTTTATGTAACTAATGCCAGAAATAGTTTCTTTGTTATTTTTTCAATCTGAGGTACCTTGTTTCTGAAAACAACGATAAATGTGCCATTTATTTTTCTCATTCTGTTCTATCTTAGATTGAAATATTTCAGCCATTAATTGACATTACCAAAGTATCTAACTCCAGAACACTACACTTAACATGAAGCAAGTTCATATGACGTACATTAGAATGCGCTCCTTTCAAACCATTATACCCTCCTATAAAAGAACTCCTTTGTATAGCAATTTATTCCAGGTTGTTAAAATCACATATAATTAAAATTCAAAGACATAAGGATTTGAATCACGTGTAAATCTGGTTCATGAGGTCTTCAGCAGCCTTAACCTTATGTCTTATAAAATGACGAAATATACAGATTTTAATATGGATTTATGCTAATTCTGCATACTGCTCTTACTGCCCTATATCAGATAATCCAAAGGCTTTTCTCATTAAACAGTTTTGTGAGATGCTGTGTATTTATACACTTAGAAGGCCACTTTATTAGATGCACCTGGTTCAATACTGGGTAGGACCCTTGCATGAAGTTTCAATGCGCTGTGCATTCAGAGAAGCTTTTCTGTGCTCCTGTGCTGAGCTGTTATTTTTTGCACCTGTGGCCTTCCTGTCATCTTCAGTGAGTCAATTCTGCCCTGAATTCTCTCATTAAAAACGTGTTTTTGCCCACAAAATTGCCAGTTTCTGGCTGCCCCTTTGTTTATTGCACCCTGTTGTGTTAACTCTAGACATCAATGTGTGAAAATCCCAGTAGGTCAGTAGGTTGCCGACGTGCTGTAACCGTCATGTACGGCACCAATGATCAAGCTACATTGAAAATCTGGGGATCTCAGCTACTCTGATGTGTAACTGAAAGGTGATTGACCCCATCTGCATGCTCTGTATAATCCGTTTGCAGGGACGTGACTCGCCGTCGAAAAGCAGGATGTTTGCATTAACGAACAGGTCTGCAGCTCCACCTGATAAACTGGCCACTGTGTGTTTGTATCTGTATGATTGTTCTGAAGTTCTGTTTGTGGCGGATTAGCTGAAATCGGAAGGACGGCACGCAACAGTAAATCGCTCTCTTAGCTGGTGAATAATTGCCTGCTTGCTCTCCTAGGCTGGGAAGAGGATCTCCGTTCCTGTCTTGCGTTACAGCTGTCTCTTGTTCACTGCCGTGCCGGTCAGCATCTTTTGTCTTTTTTTTTTTTTTTTTTTTTTTTTCCTTTGACTGGCTGTTCAGTGTTTTTTGCTTCAGGATACCTGTGGAACTTCAGATGCGTTCTCTTGTAACTCAGCAAAAGTGGATTTATTTCCTTTTATTGATGTAGTAGTATTCATTGTGTTATCCTATTGTATCCTGTGAAACTGATACTAAATTTTCCAAGCTTGTTGGAATAGCTGTTTAACCCTTTACTGTTTCTTGTTATAAGGCTTATGATGTTTGCTGTGGAGGGATTACAAGACGTGCATGCTTGCTGGGATTTGATCCCACAAACTTTGCATTGGTAATATGCTGGGATTTGATCCCACATACTTTGCATTGGTAATAGTGTTCTGCTCTTCGGGCTCTGGGTGCATCTCCCTATACTATGTGAGATTGTTACTCTTCCTTCTTTTACACAATCGCGAGTGTTAATAGTGAATAGGTTGTCAATCAGAGTGTTCTGACAAATTGTTTCCAAGCAGAAAAGTGGCTGAATTCTTTGAAAGTACCATTAAAACACGGAGAGGAAAGGTGTTTCTCATACATGTAAAATAGTGGTAGAGAGGAAATTATCTATTAACTGAATGACTTTTCCCTCAGTCAGAGTCTGATCTGAGGTCCATGATTCACAGAAAAGTAATCTGAGTAAGTTCTACCTCATGATTAAGGTCTGAGTAAATAAATAACAACGTTCAGTTACTGTTTCCCGTTATTGTTTTGAGATCTTCCTATTCTCCAAGGACATATTACCCATCTAAATCAATGGTGCAATATTTTACTTTTTGGTTTCAAGCCCAAGTCCAAAAATACACATTCTAGGCCCTCAGGAGATACAACATGGTTCAAACATTCTTCTGTGTACTCTCCCGGGCTTATTTTGAAACATTTTTTCTTTGTATTTCTTTTTTTGTGTGTTTGCAGATTTCTCTGTATTTCTCTTTTGTTTGTTTAGCTGCTATTTCTGCAAGCTCTTTTAATTAGTTAAATTGATGTTGTATATTTATATGTAATGCAGAATCTGGCACAAACAACAGAGATGTTAAAAACTTAAGTACTTTGTTTACTCTAGCTGATAAATTGATATTATGAAGAGACATGAAATGCAGTTGATGTTTGCAGGTGGGATTTATTGTGTAATCATGATTCACTGACAGTTCTCACAAGAATAATAATTTGTTTACTCTCATATTTTAGGGGCCTTATTGCCACATTTAACATTAACAACAGAGAGGACTGTTTTGATTGTATGGATACTAAGTAAACCCCCCCCATCTTTAACAGGATTTGCCAGGAGTATCCATTTCAAATTAACTGCCATTAGCTTGCAGTCTGTTCTGTAACTTATGACTTTGTGAGTCATTTTATTTCAGTGGTTACTGATCAACAAAAAAAGGAAAAGATTATTTTAAAAGTTAATACTGCTGAAGAGTGGAATTGTCATAATGATGATAACCTTGAATTAAAATGAAATGGACCTTTTATAACGGTTTATAGGAAGGTCTCGATAAATGATCTGAATCGAAGGATTTTGTTGTTGTTTTTTTTCCCGTTTTGCTTTCACTGCCAAAAATGTATGCTCAAAAGATAATGGAAAATAGCTTTTGCTGATAAAATCTGTTCTTGTTGCTGCTTGTCAGTGTAATCACTGAAGGTGTATTTTACACACCTGCATACAGATTAAAGTACGCTTCTGAGATGTACCTTAAAAGAGAAGTTTGGTGTCTTGAAACCTAAAGATTATTTTCAAAATAAAATGCACATTAAAATGCATTTTGTTAAGGTTTGTGCTGAAGACTCGATATGTTGACCCAAGAAGCAGGTCATAATGCATTATATAAGATTATATATTGTGATGTCTGCAAGATCGGGACATGATGCAGTAATCAGGCTCTTTTTATTTGTAGTCCTTAACAGGACTCATAAACACAGGAAAGCTCAATCGCATCAAAGGCATGCAACAACTATAATACTTGCCAGAACACCCTCTGACTGCGGAACTGAGGAGGTCACTGCACAAATAGTAGTAACTACACATAGTGACAGAGGTGGAACATTCAGGTCCAGCATGTACAATTCCAGACCAAGGTTTTGTTTCAACCGACCACAGTGACTATATATATTAAATTATTAGTGGGTTGATTAAAACAAAACTTTGGTCTGGATTTGAACTTTCCACCTCTGCATGGTGGGTAATCTGCACACACATAAACACACGGGGATGAAGCACGAATCTAAACCGGACACCAGTACAAGAGCACATGACACACGGAACAAGGCAGATTAACTGCATACATGACATAGATGGGGGCTATTTACAGTGCAGCAGCACAGCATGCTGGGATTTATGCGAATTATCTGGTCAGTGCTTAGCTCACCGATGCCACATTGTTAATTTGGAGAGAATTGGAGACAGGTTATATGATGTTGTGTGTAATATTTAACAGATTATTAAAAGGTAATATCTGTAAGAGAATTTTAAAAATATAAATATTTCACATTATGATTATAATCATAGTGCTGTGTGAGTGGCGTGATGGTGTATGTAGATTGTGTTTTTTGCACAATACAAATTTTCGGCTGTCAGGGTTGGCACCATTTGCACAAGCTGCCTTTTCCATCTCACATAACAGCTCGTGTTTCTCTTCGTTTTCTGTTGCTGCAGCAGCTGGGGCAGCCACTGGGAATATGCTAGGTGCAGTGAACATCTCACTGGATTTGAGAAAAAAAAAAACTTGCATCACTGAGGCATTTTTACAGTGTCATGTCAAATGAAACGTGTTAGTGTTTTTTCATCAACATCGTGAATGAAGAGAAAAACATCACAGACATGTAGGGCAGTGATGCCCAATCCCATCCGCAAAGGGCCGGTGTGTATGCAGGTTTTTGGGGTAACCTTTAGGTCAGCTGTTCAAACCCAGGTGTGAGGACTCTTCAGCCAATCAGTCCTCTAATTAGTAGTATAATTAGGGAGCTGCAGCAAAAACCCACACACACACCGGCCCTTTGCGGATCAGATTGGGTACCCCTGATGTAGGGGATCTTTCTAAAACTATAATATTTGCTGTATAATCTTTTCTTAGTTGGTGTCATACAATATTAAGGGTAATGTATAGCAGTCTATGAAGACAGAAATTGGGAACAATATGTATATATTAATATTTTTATTTTAATTTTTTAATTTTAAGTGTTTGATCTTTTACAATGTTTTTATGTTCAGTCAGTAAAGCAACGGAAATTTAAAACCATAATACATTACATAGTACATGCTACTTCCTTTGGCCTTCTTGGTAGTTTTAACGTGTCTTGTCATTTTCCTCTCACCTCTCTTATTAGCAAGGTCTTTTAATACACAGATCTGCCGCCAACTGTATGTTTCTTGTTTATTGCACCAGCTTCTGTAAACTCAAGACACTGTAGTCTGTGGAAAATCCCAGCATGGTGTCTGGTTCTGAAATACTGGAACCACAATGTCTGGCAGCAGCGTTCACACCATGTTCAAAAACACTCATCACTTAAATTCACTGATCATGTAATGTCAGCCATTCCTGATGCGTAGAGTGAAGCTCTTGCCTCTAGTCTGTGCCGCTGTACTCCGTTGGAGTCACGATTTGCTGTTTGGAGGTACAGGCTGTCTGAGAGAAAACATTATAAACTGAGTGTATGTTACAGAACAATTTGAAAAAAGAAATTTAGCAGGTACCCTGGGCTTTGCGTATCAAATGCACCTTCCATCTGTCCGCTCTGGAATATCGGACTTGGCAA
Source organism: Hyperopisus bebe (assembly GCA_026777045.1). NCBI lineage: Eukaryota > Metazoa > Chordata > Actinopteri > Osteoglossiformes > Mormyridae > Hyperopisus > Hyperopisus bebe. The sequence continues at coordinate 16,834,515 of JAODJW010000035.1, read as the reverse complement.
TAAGGCAACTTACTCTGCTTCCTCTGGCATATGGGTGGTGGATATGCTAAAATGTAATTTGCTTCTGTAATTGTATTGTCCCATTTCAAATTGATCTGCTTTGGAGATCATGTTTATAGGTTTATGGGACTCTGACATATCTCTTAAATTCCCTTTCTTACCAGTACTGGGTAATAAAGTTCACATTGATGCTTTGAAGTTGTCATTTATTTACATTACCGCTCCACACTCCAGGGACAATGTTCAATAAAGCAGATGTGTTGCTAAAATGCGCATAATAATGCAGACGATCGAAAATGCATGCTTTATAACTCCTGCCCGCTGAGATATACAGAGCGCTAATTACAGCCTGGTTGAGCAACGGTTGATAAGAACATCTGTTTCCTTTTGAATGCTTCCCCTTTTCAGTCCTCTTTTATATATTTGCTTTATTGCGTTGGCTGGCAATATGCACACGTTATTAACCGGATAATTGGAACAGGAACACCACAAGACTTTACATGTGATACAGCTGTCATTTGTAGTTCTGTCTCTGAAAATTGAACAGTTATCCAATGTCGGTTAAGGCTTGTCCAGAGTAATAAAAATAAATAATAATTGCATTGACTAGGAATCTTGTAGGATCAGCAAGCAATGGGTAAAAATTAATATTAATATCAAAAATTGAAATATAAATTCCCCATTGCTTATCCAGTGCAGGCTTCCGGATTGAGCCTGCAGCCTATCAGAGGTTGTGCTTGGTGCAAGGCAGGTGACGCCCTGGATGGGATGCCAGTGTGTCATAAAGCAGGTATGGCTTATCATATGCTATAGGCAATTCGGAGTCACCTACTTACCTAACTGCATGTTCTTGGACTGTGGAAGAAAACCAGAGAACTCAGAGGTAACCCACACAGGAAGAACATGCAAATTCCATGCACTACCACCAGGGTGGGAACCGACCCCAGGACACTCTAGGAGTGCAGCAGTAGCCTTTTTGCCACCCTTAATTCCTATCAGATCGTGGATTAGAATAATATGTTAGGCAAGGGGTATGAAAAGGCACACAGTACTTGTTTTTCTCATTACGAAGACGTCAGAACACAACAAATACTATATTAAATGTCCACAAAAATGTCCCGTAATGGTATGAGAGAGAATTTGTACCCAAGATCTGTGGTAAAACAAGCATTAACTAATAAGGGAGCTTTTCACCAGAATTTTTATCCACAGCAAAGAGTTATTTCTATAGTGTTCTGGAGAGTTGAGATCAATTAATTCTGTAAAAATGAATTTACTGCTGCAGAATAAAATAGGATAATGGAGCATTAGTTTCTCCTTGACCCCAAAAGGTTAGAAAGTGATTTCAGTGTGTAGTGTGCAGCCTCTCGTAAGCGCACGCTAATTACAAATAAAATAAAACTTTCTGAATTTGCAATATGCTAATGCTGAGGTTATGTGATGCAGGTAAAGCATAGCGAGAAAAGCCTGCAAAATTAGCATGGTACATCCAAAGCCTCTGTCTGGCCAAACCTTCCTGCAAATTATTCAGTATTTTCAACAATTTAAAACTCCAGTTGTTAATTAACGGCATGCTCATTTTTATTCCCCTTGCACAAATAGCTTTGTTTTATTCTGTGTAGCATTAAAAGTAATTATCAAAGGACAGACTCGGAAGGGTCAAATTAGATTAAATGTTCACTTTTATCCATTACAGCTAATTTTCGAATCATACTTTACTGAGCAAACAGATTACATTAAAATGTAACTCGCACGCATTTTTGTTTCCCTGTACTTTGTCAACGTATTAAGTGTCTGAAATGTGTAAAAAGAGTCTGGAGCACTGTGTGCTGTAAAGGGGCTTGACAGCAGCCCACCCAAGCAGCTGCGATGTTGCGTGAATCCCCTATTCATCCTGACTCAAGCGCCATAACCCAGGCAGAATGAAGTGCTGTGTTATACTGGTCAAGCATGCAGTTAGAAATGTTGGAAGTTATCGGTCTTTATACTGAATCATGGTAAAAGACCCGTTGGTATAGCTGGAGTTCTGTCTATATTTATGAAAATAAGATAAACGCTTTCATGTTAATTTGCTCTGACATCCTGTTCATCATAGTGCAGCACAACACTTATTTCATACATTATATTGGTTTAAACCAGGGCTCTTCAAATCTGGCCCTTGATTCCAAATCCAGGCCGTGTTTTCAGTTTTCATAGGTAGTGAGTTTAATAATGACTCCCGGCTCACAGGTAAAGGAGGGCTGGAAAATCAGCGTCCCCGGTTTAAATGTTTAGTACTTAATATGATTTTCTGCTAATTATAAGCAAACGAGCAGTCCAGTTTCAGGAATAATCCCTCACTCTTTTTCTTTCTCACAAGATATGAAGAGGGCTTTATAACCAGACCTCCCTTTGCAGCTGGAGATCAATCAGTCAGTGCTGAACATGAAAGTGAAGCCCCAGAAGCAAGTGAATCTACTGGGAGTATCAGTGTCCCAAATCCAATCCAATGGATGTAAAATATGAGAGTGTTTATACTGTTCAAGCCAAGCATCAGTGGGCAGTAAATCAAGGTCCTATAAAGGCTTTCCATTCCTGATTCCTTACCACCACATATACCTTAGATACTGGAACAGTTGCTCATCTACAGGGAACTCATTTTCATTCTATTTTGGTTATTCTTGCTGGAATATCCTATTTTGTTCCCTTTTTGGTACATCCGTAATTGTCAATATATTTAGGACATTAGTAGCGCAAGAACGGCACAATATGTAAATATATGAATATACCGATTATTTTCTCTGCCATCTACACCGTAATTCAGAGTTGGCACAAACAAATGTAATGATCTTATGAACTTTATAAAGACACAAATACTACCGACTCTCTTATCTCTGTTACTGAGGGATTTTAGTGCCTTGTTCACTCAAAAGTGGCGTGATCAGCTCCTGCTTTTGTTTGTTCTGTGATGGCCTGACAGTGAAAGATGGACAGTATTTTGTTCACACTGGTCGACAAGGATGCTTTGGGACCTGTTTCTGCCTGTATTGTATTTACGAAAGAAATGATGTAACATGAGATGTAGATTTTCCACAGTGAATACCCTCGGTCGGATATGACATATTTTATTGACTTTACAGACATTGTTCTGTTGGTAATTTTGGCCCTGTAAGAATGACCAGAATGCATTTATTATTAAGTTGCTGTTCTGTGTTGCTTATATTGATTATTTAACATGTATCTTCTAATCGACCTTCATCCATTAAACAACTGCTATAGATTTGGTCAGCATAACATGCAAACTACTGCATTTTCTATACGAAGAGAGTAAATTTTACGTCGTGTATTATGCAGAAATAAATGCTGTATGCTGAACAAGGGCCTTTTCTAGCAGGATCATTTCACTGTGTTTCCTCTATGGTTACTACTACCTGAGCTTGTAAATGAATCCAAATGCATAATGGTTGCGAATAATAAGCATATTTGTGGCATTTTTAATGACATGAGTTTGAGTCACACACTTGTACTGTATATATAAAACATTGCATGATAACAGTGCAAGTAGCCATCTGCTTGACCATATAATCTGCACAAGCTTTGACTACATATATATTAAGCAGTTCTGTAAAGCTGTCCACTGATAAATAAGGTCCTTTGCCTGAATGGATGAATGCATTTTGAAAAGCTGTTTCATTTCTTATATATATTTTTTGCCGTTAAAGAAAAATAAGTTTGGTTGAATTTGAATTCTGCTACTTGTATGTTTCTCATAAAGCCATTCATTTTTGTTTGAAGACCTTGAGCTGACAAAGCTTTTTTTAACAGTTGTATCTCTTTCCCTGTGATGGTATGTCAGTGATCTGGACCCGGCTTCTGTTTGTTGAAAATGGAGCAGCTTCATTGTGTGAAATGTTCCTGAACTCAAACTGGTGTTGATTTCTTTGGAATCGGCAGAGAAACACAAAGAGGGCAGTGTATTCCTTTGTAAAAGCACATTTTACTAAAACCAACAGTCAATATGTTTCCTTCAAAAGAGAAACTAAAGTCATATTTCTCATAACAGCCTAATAGCACAGTGTGTAATAACAGGAAATATTGAATTTTCCTTTTTTTGGAAAACCATGAAAACCACGCCGTTTTCAGTTCATTCTCCATTGCTTTTTTGAGTAACAGTCTTATCACATTTCCCCTACACTTCCCTGCAGAGACAAAGCATGATAGTTAATGCAATGCAAACATTTCTAACGCTACTGTGCCTTTAAGGGATTAAACATAAATCTCATTCGTTGAAGGTTTTAAACCTAAACGTATGTAGGTGTGTGTGTGTGTATATGTCCTTTTCTCTCTCTATATATATATATATACACATACACACACACACACACACACACACACACACACACACACACAGTCTTTTATTATAATCCAGTGATTTCCAGAGAACTTTTTTTGTCAGTTTTTTTATGTATTTATTCTATGTTTAGATAGTAGATGGTCAGAATCAGAATATTCCCTGAAAAGGCCTTTTCTTGGCAGTCAAAAGGCAGTGAGTTCTGATTAAAATATCAGTGTGAATTGTCAGGAGATTAGAGTGTTAGGCCGTGAAAGGGGAAGCTGTGTTTTATACCTAGGAGAATAGCTGAAGGCTTCTACAGCCTGAAATTAAACCAAGCCTGTCCCATCTACTCATTTTGTGTTGTAAAAAAAGGACCTTTACACTTTCACTTTCCTTTCTTTAAAGGCATGCCATTGACATCTGAATTTAAACTCTTATAATGTAGCCTGGGGCGTCCCATAAAGCTGTCTTCTGGCATGGTGGCCCTCGAGATTTTAACAGAAATCTTTGTTCTTCTTTAAACCTGGGTGATGCTTTTGCTCTTGTGTACTGATTGACAGAAACACAATGTGTTTATGTGTAGATTTTAATATTTTATGTCTTAATGTTTAGCCCTCTTCTATCACAATTTGAAAATATTTGTTTGGATATTGGATATGGTATCAGTCAAAAGTTTGGACACAGCTATCCAGAGAAAAGTTTATTTGTACTGTTGTCTACATTTTAGAATATGGAATTATGCACTGACCAAAAAAAACATTAAATATAAAAAAGTATTATTTTCTCCAAAACCATTCCTACTATGTTTAGGTCAGGTGGCCGGGTCATGTGATGTGATTTGTCTCTCCTTTCTAGGTAGTTTGGCATGTCCAAACATTCGATTGGTACTGCATATTTGGAAAATTTGTAATTTGTGTGATGCATCCAGTTTCCGTTACCCTTTACGTAGTGCAGAGTTGGGGGTAAGGATACCCTGTATTAGATGCGATTAAAGACACCGGTTCCTCTGAAAAGCATGTCTTTGCGGCAGAAGAGCTTGGAGACCACAGTTAGCAGAGATACAAGAGTAGAACAGGAACTGGACCCAAGGATGCCCCTAGAGATTTTAGACCCCATGAAAGCATATCATATTGGGTTCTAAACCCAAACCAATCCAGTTATGCTGCCGATTTTTTGAACCTTTACTTTCCCTCTTTACGGTGCCCCTGTCTGAATTCCAAGCCCAGGAGGTATGAGGCCGTTGCACAGGTTTATAATGCACAGGGTTATAATGCACAGGGTTATAATGCACAGGGTTATAATGCACAGGTTTATAATGCACAGGTTTATAACTTTGGTTCATCTGTAATGAGGCGATGCTCCGTTTCTGTGTGTCCATCTAAAAGGACCATGAGGAGATTGTTCAGCTTGACACACATTTTGAGGGTAATTAACATGCATTCCTATCTCAGTGGTTCAGTGACATCAGGCCTGTCTTTGTCAGCGCTGCAGTGACAGAATAGCTGTTTCTGTGTCAGGTTTTAGCCGCCTGTCTCTTTACGCAGTCCTGTGTCATTTACCTCCTCCGTGCTGGAGTTTCTGTAATGACATGACATAAGGTCTGCTATTTGAGGCACTCTGTGAGACACACATTTTTATCTCCAGGAGGCTATTCTGTAGAATCTGCTGGACAACAGACAATCCAATTATAAAAACTCAGCCATCTTTAGTATTATGTAATGATACTACACATCCCATTAATTTAAATATGTTTATACCAATATCAGAAACATGGATTAAAGAAAAGCCACAATTATTATGTCTTATTTGTGTGAATTGTCTCACCATTTTTATCCAACGTCTTTTTGAAACCGGTTCATTTGATGGCGATGCCATTACAAAATCGCTGTTTTTGCTTTTTTATCGTGCAGTAGTCAAACAGTAGCGATCATATCACTGCTAAATTGCAATAGGATGGGTCATTTTCTTGGTAACCAGTGAAGAAAACTGAATCCCGCATCTTTCTCTGAGTCCTCCTCACTGGTGCACGCACTTCTCTGCGTGTTCCCAGTTATCCCCTAGATAGCTTGTCGCAGTCCTTGTTGGATCCCTGATGGCTTCAATAAAACTCGGCAATAAAAATAGCCAATTAAAGTGGAACAGACACTTCAGAGGTAGAAACTGGATCATTTAATTAACCTTGAATATCAGCCTTGTTTAAAATAAGGTAGCATACATTTATATGAGCCTGCTTATTTGGGTACATTTTACTTACATTATCTCTCGTGCTGTATAAAGACCAGTTTGACCACTATGAACAGAAATGATCCTTTATGGCCTGTTGTAAAATCGGTGCTTCTTTCACCCAGAGGGCCATCAGAAGTAAGACACAAAATTATGGGAAAAAATCTGAATAAATAAAACTCAAAATTTTTATTATGAAAATACATTAGTAATATTACATATTATCTGCTGTGCTTACATATCTGTTTATCTCCTAAAACAGCGGAATATTTACTGAAGTAGTTCAGATTTTAGTGCTTTTCCTAGGGGAACAAAAGCAGGATCCTACCAGGTTTGAACCCAAAACTTTTTCTTTGCTAAAAAATGTGCTTTTTACAATATATCTGCAACGGTCCTGCTTGCTGAATTTAGTCTGACCTAGTTGAGAATGTAATGAATGAATTCTTCTTATTATTAATAGTAAACATGCTAAATAATAAACATTTAAAATGAGGAACTGAAAATGTACATGAACATATTGTGTCTTTTAGCCTTTTTTGTTCTTGGGACTTAAATGGAGCTTTGGATTGTCGCTGTTTTGTTTCCCAGTTCACTGTTAAATGTGAGCTTTTGCTAAATGTTACTAATTTTGTTGTGGAAAGTTTTAATTACATTTGGCGAGCTCACCGTCCACAGTTTGGCAATAGCCTGTTTAGTTTCATGTGTTCCTTTGGAATTCACTGGAGCAGCAGAACAAATGGATTAGTGAGAGGAGAACATTTCATTCTTTCATCATCAAAGATTTCCCTAGATGCCGTTTTCAAATCGCAGCCGTAAATGTCAAGCGTGTTATTGTAGGAGTGAGAGGAGTCACCTTGCAAGGAAATAGTTGGACATTGAAATAACTGTTTACTGTGGAAATTTATGTTGGTTCTTACTGTCAGATGAAAGCTGAGAATGTTTACGTCCTTATAACACCTGTTGGCTCAGAGGTAGGTCTGTAGGTCTGTCCACCGCAAAATTATTTGTTGTTATTTTCTTCTACAGTTTGTAGTTGCAGTTTGCTGGGTTGGTTGTGATTTTTAGCCTGTCTAATAGCATGAGCATGATTGTGCAGTATCCAGCAGACTTGTCCAGTAGAACCCTTTGCTATTTCAGTCCTTTTTTTTTTTTTGTTATTTTTCTACCTTTTCTGCTTCTGCTTTTTTGTCTTGTTTGTTTGCTGTTTCTTGTGATTTGTCCATGGCCTCAAACTGAGAGGTATTCCGTCAGGCAAATTGGGGCAAGATATTGAACTGCTAGCTCACACGTAGTTACCTTTTGTTGTACGCGTTCCACCATCAGTGTGTTTCAGGTCATATATTCTGGTATCTGTTATACATTTCCACAAACATCACCCTACGTTTAACCTGTCTCTATTGCAGTAAAAGGTTCTCCCTTCGGAAAACCCCATGTTGACTGCCAGGGATGCTCCAGTATCCCTAATCACTACAGATCAGTGGTACTAACACCCCATGTTATAAAGAAATTTTATAGGCTAGTCCTCCTCCATCTAAGACCACTCCTGGGGGACTTCCTGCACCCACCATGGCTTGCATTCCAGGCACATATAGATGTAGAAATGCTATCCTCTACCTGTTTCACAGAGCTTGTGTCCACATGGATAACTGGATTACATGGACTCTCTTTGACTGCTCTAGTTTGTTTGATGACATTCGGGCTTCTCTAGTGGGGAAGATGCAGGATGCAGGTTGAGGTCACTGTGGTTGCCTGGATCACACTTTTTCTTCATTAGTTGGCTGCAGGTTTCCCATGTCAGTAGCTGCAGACGCCATTGACGGGTACAACTCCGGCTCCTGCCAGCTTCAGAAGTTCACCGACGATTTTGTAGTTGCCTGGTGGAGAGTTTTGTTGGTCGATTTAAGAAGATTCACTTGCAGTTCTGTGCTGGAAGGGCGAAGGAGCTGGTGGTGGAGAAGCAGTAACCCATTAGTGCTGCTGCTATCCGACAGAGAACTGGTACCATTGAGAAGCACCTTGACCCACTGGTTAATCCTCAAGATATATGACAGGCACTCCTTGGTATATGCTGCCGTTCATTTCTTCAGTGCTTCCGATCTCCTCTTCCGAAGCCCCGCCCACCTTATAGGGTTCTTCCTCAGCTCCTTTTCACTCCTTGATCACTGCATGGGCAGTTACTGTGCTGGGAGTTATTTATTTTTCTAAGCTTCGACTGTTGGGTGTAATGTCCAGTTCCTTAATCACTATGTTGCCTGCACCATAGCTGGCGAGGGGCACGTGGGTCCGTTTACGGGTTTCTTTGCCACCCAGGGGTCCTGAGCAGCCCTTTCCACCTGCCTGCCCATGAGCCTCATTCTCTTCACTCTTCATTATCAATGGATCGTGCTTCTCTGACCAGTCTTTCATTTTCACCAACCGTGGACTCTGTCTGCTGTTGGCTTTTCCGCCCCATTGATGACCTAAGCAGTCTGTCTCACTTTGTGCCCTTGGTGAATAAGAGGTCAAAGTCGCTGTAATGATTAATGAGGAGTGAGTGTGTGATAGCTCTTTTATTTTCCCCTGCGTATTCCTGCTGGACTTACCTCCATTTCATTTCGAAATGTCATGCAGTCCGCGGAGTGTGCATAAACGCCCGCAGGAGGGAACACCAGAGCTGGACCTTCAGGAGAAATCCAGACAAGGACCGTCCTTCACGTCCTTGTTTGAGTGACCATCCAGAACACTTCTTATTCAAATAACCTGATAGAGATTTGCATCCATTGACGTCCATGTGGTGACCATTAAAAGCCTCAGCCATTACTGAAAAATGTAATGCGTTAGAAATATCTCTGTACAGAAATCCTCAAACCCCAGCTAATTAAATAGAGGGTTCTCCTCTAGTTGAGCCCAATTATTTATTTCAACACATAATTAAATGTTTACTTTCTGTTGGGATAGATGGAGGAGGCCTGGGTAGTTCAGTGCTGCAGGAGAGAATCTGACGGATTAGACTTTACAGAACAGTGAGTATATTAGTATACATATGTTTGCCTTTGTTACTGTGGGCAAAACACGGAATATGAATCAGCAAGCTGGAATTTCTCTTTCATTTTGTCGCAAAGAACAAATAGGAAGACCTTGAAGGCAAATTCCTGTTAATTAACCATAATTAACTCCCCATATATATGCTTGCTATGCCGGCGCATATACTAAAATTGGAACTACTGAGAGATCAGAACGGACCGTTTGCAAGGGTAACATGCAGGCTTGGAGGTCTGTGGCCCAATGGGTAAGTGCTCAGAGCCTGTAGTCAGAAGGGCTCTGGTTCAATCCCTGTGGCTGGGACAGTAGTTTTGCCATTGGCCTCTTGGGCAAATACCCTTAAGTCTAGTTGCTCCAAGGACTGGGTGACCCCGCTCTCTCTGTTATACACAACTTTGGATAAAGCTTCTGGTGGGGCCGGCAGATTGCACAATGGATGAAAAAAATCTCTGCTGGCTTTCAAGGAATCAGCTGCTTTATTGTGCTGCCTGGAAATCTGACCATTCCCGAATATAATGGGAGGCATTCAGGCAAACGGAGATGTAGAATGAAACGTATTTAATTACAGATCAAAAGGGTTCCTCGTAGGCACCTGTCCCATTCTGCACTGTACAGCATCCATCATCTCTTCCCTGTGATGTAATGATCTGTTTTCCTTCATTTCAGCTATTTACGTGATTTTTCTGGTGTGACACTGGTTTCTTTGTTGGTACAGTGATGTTGACAAACATGATCATTCGCTTTAGATCATGTTGCTCTTATGTGCTGCCATTACCTCATTAAAGTGAAGAACAGATAATGAATTTGCGGTCCAGTATCCCCTTCCTTTGTTACCCATCTTCTCTTTATTAAAATGCTAATAACAGAAATGCAGATGCGGCTTATGACTTATAGGTGTTGTGCTGGGTTTGCTGACAGTGGCATCATGTACATTTTGTGCTTCATTATGTATGAAGCTGAGAGGGAATTAAAAAGGTGCCTTGAGAAATGTCCCTTGAGCACAGCTTCATTTTCTTTATTGTATGTATCGTTTATTGTTGTTTATAAGTACCTCTGAATGTCCACATTCATATTATGACCTCACTGAGATTTAACATATAACAGCTAAGCTGTTCTTCAAGAAAAAAATATAACTAAAGGAATGGTAGCTATGGATTATTTTATTATTGTTACTGATTGTAATACATGTTGCTGTCCAGAAAGTCATTAATGGAATGTAATATGGAATAAATTGGATATAATTATATCATTGTATCATTCTGTAATTTAGGAGAGGCATTGCTTATGTAGTACAGTAAAGGTGATATAACTGAGCAGAACAATTACTGTTTTATACTTGCTGTGTGATCACATAATGTTTTTGGACAGACTTTACGTATACAGAACAGAAATGTAAATCAGCGTTGTCTCATAACAGATGAGGTAAAATGTACTGACAGCTACTTTTCTCTTGGAAAAAGAGATTTCCCTCTACCCAGCAGCTCCTGCCTGGTAATTAACATGTGAGATAATATGCTTGGTTAAACTTGGTTGGTTAAAGTGAACTTTCCCTCACTGCTCTGTTTCTGCTTGAATGGGCTGATCAAGGGCACAGAAAGGTGAGAAGAAAGCAGTTCAGAAACGGAGAGGAGAAAAGCCCAAGAGAAACATGCAAATCCATGGCATGCGTGAGACCATGTGGTACTGTAAGCAAGACGGCGCAAAAACGCTGGGTTATTTTACAAAAGGATTTAAAAAAATAATAATGACCTCTGGATTTGGGGCCAATAGCTCCACTTCTCATATCATGGGCAAAAATTTAATGCAAAAGCAGCAAGCTTAATTGGAAAAAAAGGTTAAGAAGATGATCAGATTGATTACAGATATTTTCATATGTGAGAAGAAAACAGATTTTGTATACAGTCTCTGTTACTTATTAGACTAAATTTACACTGACTTTATAAATTACTTTAAAATTATACTCTGTACTAAATAAATTGTAAGTGTGTCTGCATACAGGAATCCGATACTTAAAATTGTATAAGAATGTGGTATAAATGAGTAAAGATTGGAACAAACCTGGAACACTGGAGCATAATTGTTGGTTTAAATACTAAGTGGGGAAAAAGTGAACTTTGAGGGTGGGGGAAATCATAATATAGGAATGACAGGTAATAAATCAATAGAAGGCAGCCAGGAATGCAAACAGTGTCCCCTTAAATTGTGTGAAGACATTTCAGGTCAATAAATGACTAATCATTTACAGGTTCAACTAATTTTGCTCTTCCAGAACAGACCTGGGTGGGGAAATAT
>JAODJW010000035.1:16801955-16816185 GCA_026777045.1 Hyperopisus bebe | reverse complement strand
TGTGTGTGTGTGTGTGGGGGGGGGGGGTATTGGGGGTTGTTGTTTGCTGTGGCAGCAGTGGTGTGTATCACACTATCAGGTTCCAGCTTTTCCTTTTGCTAACAAGGTTTGTAAACAGAAGATAACGTGTGATTAGTGTGAAAAATGCTAAAAAGCTATACTTAGCCAAATACTCCCGTTCTTCAGCACGAACCCTTACTGTATATCGGTATATAATAAACATGATGTTTGTTATCTTAGTATATTAAATGTGTCTGGAGGTTGAAACTTCTAAAGAAAAGTAACTTCTAGACTACGCTCCTTTTTTAAATTTAGTTTTGTTTTGGGGTTTTTCTGAAACCTTGTAACAATCAATTATAACAGTGCAAGGAAACTTGAAACACAGGGAAACCTGTAAAGAGACGGATTTTAACCGTGATAAGCTCGTAATATTGTATGTTTATTAGCTAGCAGCATGAAGCGTCTTCAATGTAAATAATGGGCTTTCTGCCCTGTTTGATGTGTTACTGTCCCATAGTCCGGCTCCCTGGCCATATGTCTGAAAATCCCCCAGAAGGGATTGTTGTTCCGTGCCCTTCAGAGGTGCTGAATCTGCTTTATTACAAATAACTTGATGAGCCCTCACTGTCCCAGCACCCTTTGCCCCAGAGAACCTTGGCCTTGTCACCAATTTAGGGATGGGCTTCCAGGAACTCTCTGGAAAACCCATTGATTAGCTTCAGGGAGTAAAAAGCCCATTAGGAAAGCAATATTTATCTATTCTTTGAAACGAAATTGCTTCAGCAAGAATAACAGGAAGTGTGAGCTGATTTGGTAGCTTTGCTCGTTAAAGGGGCAGCGTTTTGATCTTAGTAGCCTTGCTAAGAGGCCTTGCTCTGTTGGCGATGTGGTTAAGTTTCAGCTTTCCCTCAGCGATGTTGTTCTTTTCAAAATAGGAGCGATGTGAGGGATATCCATCAGAATGGACATACTGTATTTTTGCCTAGATTACTGTGTCATTGTGAGGGGAAAATGGCTTGTGTTGAAAAAGTTGTTTCTGAGCGTCATCTCCTATAACTTACTTTGGTTTGTTCCCTGACAGACTTTAAACACTGAAACAGGTTTTAAGGTAGGCAAGTGTTCTGCATAATCTTCCAGTTAAAAGTGACTGTTAATTAACCATTCTAAACATTCCTGAGGATTGATTGCCCATGTAGTTACACCAGTGGGGACAATACAATATAACATCAAAGCACAGAAAACAATGTATGTACTCATGTACATTAACTGTTCAGGAAATGTCAGTATGGGCAGGAATCCGCTGACAAGTTAACCAACAAAAGTGCAGCTGAAATACAATACTTGCAGAAGCTTAGTTAGATCTGTATTATTCCCGTTCTGTTTATGCATTTCAGGGGATTTGCTGATGGCAGCCAAGCTTTCAAAACACCTTGGATAAATGCCCTGCAAATTGAATGCAGTGGCTGATACAACATCATGGATGGGGCATCCCCCCCCCCCCCTTTTCATCATTGGTACTTGTAATGTTGTTGAGTGAGCATTGTTTTGTTATAGCCATTCATAAATAATTCAGCTGGGTGCTTTGAGAAGGGGAGAGAGAGAGACCGTGTGAGTGTCAGTCCTGTTCCTTATGAGATCAAAGAGGGAGATCTATAGGAGCAGGACTATGGCAACAGCTTTGTTGAGCTCATGCCGATTTGTTCCCTGCCGTTTTAGTTGTGAGTTGCACATTTCTTTCTACAAAATAGAAGCCAAAGAAGCCTAGGAGATAAACATAAAACATTCATAATTAATGTCGGCCTGCTTAGTTAAAGCAAGCGTGTTTTTCATTTAATGTCATGGTTTTACTGCATTTAATTCTGCTATTTTGCCCCTTAATGAGTCTATGAGTGATACAGTCTATGAGTGATATTTAATTAAGTTGTAACAATGATGCATTCTTGGATGTTAAACATATTTAAGCACATTCAATGCATTGTATGCAAAATTATTTTTAAGATGGTGCCAAGTACACAGTAGATAAATATTCCATTGAAACAAATAACATGGGAAGTCATTTTGCAAAAGAATACTATGAATCCTATTCTATGTGTGTAAATGTGCCGTAAGTATAAAATGTATGATTTACTGAATTGGGTTTCAAAGCAGCAAATTACATTCCAGCACTGATAACATTTCTTGCAACAACTTCCTGCACTGAATACTGTGCATACTTGTGATTTTTTTATTATTATTGACGGAATTTGCCTTCGGTAAAAAGATTATTGCAGTAATCTTGAAATCATGAATGTAGCCAGCTGACATGTTAAAAGATGTGTTTATAGGATATTTGGAAATGGGTAAAGTGTCAACATGCTGCATTCCTCCGTAAGGTGTTAATTATGCAAGTTTGAAGCACTCCTTTGCACCAACTGACAATGAACTGTATTAAATCAAACGTAACAATTCTTTAGGCAGCCAACATGTTTCAGATACCTAAAAAACCTTAGAGCACTATTCATTAAAAATATTAACAACAAAACCAGCATTTATTTGAGTTTTAGAAGGCCCATAAATCAACAGTGACCCAAGTGCAATAATTAGAACCTGTTAGGGTGTAATTCTGAAGCTGAATACCGTATGCTTGATTTTAGCACACGTCAACAGGGCAATACAAATTCTGACATGATATTAATATGGAGAATAAGGTAATGAGATATGGGTTATGAATTATGCATCAAAAAGAAACTGATCTTCAATAAAGCGAATGAATTCAGCATATAATCTAATTAGTAACGGTCTATTATGATGAGTTACAGAAAGCGAACCTTCGTAAAAGGAATTTATTTACAGTATATGTTCAGTGGTCGGAGCAAAATTGCATTTTAATGTCATCCGAAAGTTAATTCGCTCTCTCTCTATCTCTCTCTCTTTCCCTCCCTCTCTCCATCCCCTCCTTCTTCTGCTGCTCACTCTCTTTTCCTTTTCCCTTCTCTCCTTGCATTTCAGTTCCAGACCAGGAAGGCCCCCAAAAAGGTCTCAGAGTGTCTCATCTCAAGAGAGTCCGCATATTATGTTGAACCCAGTACCCAGCCTTATGTCACCAGCTGTCATTCCACCTGCAGGTAAATTCTGGGCCTTTTCTTCAGTGACGCCTCTTAGGCCTCCATTAACCAGTCCGAACTGATGTTTAAACTAGAAGTCTATCAGATTCTTCAGTGTGTTTCATTTTTTTTATTTAATAATAATATATAAATGCTTGAATTAATACGGATGAATTCTCCTTTTCTTTGAAAAAGCAATACCTATTATAGCCATTGCATTTTACTTTCTAGAAGCTCATTCTCACATTTCATTTGTATCGTCTTTTTTGTCTCTTTGGCCGTTTCTGGAATATATTAGATATTCTTTTTGTTCTACTGATTAAAAACAGACATTTGAACCAAATGAAATATTACCTATGTTGTTAAGTATTTACACTGTTTTTCATTCTGCATTCACAACAGCATCCATTGTTTCTTTTAATTTTCACCCTGGATTAAATCCAAGCTGATTATGTGTATGTTTTACATGGCATACAAACACATTACCTTTATTTGGGAGCTGTAATCACTTGTTTCATGCCTGCACTGGAACCAAATAGCTTTCAAAATTGAAAAGCACATGGAAGAATCTAGGGTTGTGCGATATGACGATATATATCGGATGGCGAAATAAAAATGTCTGTCGTTTCATATTGTGCTTTTATTTCACGGTGTCTCAAAATACACTGTTTACGGCAGCATTTGGGCGACAATTTGTTGCACGGCACCACGTGGGATGTGACACTTATATGGAAGTTTTTACTGGACTTTAGCATTTGTAACCCGCAGAAGACAATCCACAAATATGTACCATGATCCACAAATATCCACAAATATGCTTTTTTTTTTTTACTTATGTTGTGTAAAATCATATCCATAAAACTATGGAGTGATGTGTTTTGCACATTTGTGGATCACAGTCTGCATATTTGTTAATCGTTACATTTGTAACTTCCCTCCTTTTTATTTGCAGATGTTTGTCTAGTTCCTTCTGCTACGTAGCCCCTAAGAGGTCAGGGTGGAAAAATATATATTTTTTTAAATAATCATGCATTCCTTTGCAATCCTTTTGTGTTGCCTCGTGATTGTACTTTTACGATCTCACTACACTTGCCCACTTGTTATTTGCTGCAACACGACAGCATGGATAAACCTGAATAATACAGACATGTCCTGTAAAATGTGCTTTAAGCATTAAATTACAGAGGACAATGTACACAATGTAACTTTAATATTATGTGTTTTATACATACTTATTAATAATTGCACTGTGTCCATTCACCGCCAGTGACTTTAAGCAAGACAGCTGGGCTATTGAACATGAAGTGTAATGCTGAAATGATTGAGTTGACTTTGAATGAGTCATAGATTAGGTTGATTTTGTGTATGTTGTCTGCACCAGCATGTCCTGGGTTTTCAGCTGTGATTTGTTTAAATGTGTGTTTAGTTGGGTCTCCTGTTTGCCTGTAACTTAATTATCTACGAACTATACGTGACAATGTGAACTAAATCTAGCTAATTATCCAGCCAAAAAACATTAAGCTTGTCCTCAGCTAATGCAAGGATGAGTTGTGCTAAGAAAACTTGACCGTAAGGTTGAGTTTATTTCCAGTAGATGCGTTTTTACATATTAATACTCTTGTATGTTTACATTTAGCTTTCCCATTCACAATTACTTTAAATTCAATCAAGGTATGTTAACATGCAGCATGTAACGCATTTAAAAATGCTTTTGGGGGAGGGGGGTTAGAGGTGGAATATGAGTGAATGTTTTACGTTAATTTTAGCCAAATAAACAAACAGAAAATGAAGGGACTGGAATAGACCTAGCTGTAGGTATAAGGTCTTCTCCACAGTTTTTGAGTTTCCACATGCATAGCAGTGTGCCTCTCATAATCCCTCTATTAGTCCTTGGCGGACACACCAACAGGTGACATCTTCTTTAGACCAAGGTGGAATACCCATACCTTCTATTATTTAATTTTACAAACTATCTCTCCTCTTTCCCATGTTTAGCAGTCAGGTGTTCTGCATGGGTGATGCTTGCGATGAAGTGTGTGTGTGTGTGTGTGTGTGTGTGTGTGTGTGTGTATATATGATCTGGAGAGCAGGTTGCAGGTTCTGGAGGAGAGGAAGTTTAAAGTGAGGGATTCTAACAGTTCTGCACCCTTTTTGGCTGGATTTAGTCCAGCTGTTTGTTTTGAGGTCTCAGTAATATAGAGGAATTCTAAGCGAAAGGCGTACATCATAAAAGTCAGCATAATGGAATGTTAGAATGAAACCTGGCTCAAATGGTTTTACTCATAAATTGGTTCTCTTTTACAAGCCCATGGTTGCATTGGAGCAATGGTCCGTTCCATTTCTAACTACAGTTATTGTATGTTTGTTTAGAGTAAAATGACCTTATAATGTATTGAGCAGAGGTTACAGCAAACCTGCATGGAGACCAAAACAAAGTCTATCACATGGCACAACCTGACACATTAAGGGAAATTTTGAGTCACTAATTCACTCAGACCGTGTGTCTTTGGGATAGGAGTGGAAATCCACACAAGCAGAAGACTCCAATTTCACACGCATGCATGCTCAAACACACAGCTAAAACTGTCATGGAACCCACAATGCTAGATTTGTGAGACCAGAGGGCAACCAACACAATTCTACTCTCATGTAGACTAACCAAATAAAATGAAGGAAACAGTTTAATTTACTTTGCTAACGCATTGTAAAAGGTTCAGCTCTACACATTTTGGCTGTAATCTCAGGGCTGACAGAGACTTATTCACCATAGACTGTTGGTTTAACAATATAATAGAAATGTATTTTTGCAGTAAGACCTTTATTTGGAACGTGGAATTTCAAGCAATGAAAAGCATATTTGGACTCGCCGTTGGGTATATTAATCATTTTGATGAATTGGGAATGTGATGCTCTAGTAGTTACTGTTTTTGTTCAGTTGCCTTTTTTTCCAACATCTCTGACGAAATGGAAACAAAAACACTATGAATGCAGGTTTTTTCCCCTGCTGATCCTGATCTGGGTACATATACTTGAATTTGTTTTCTTGTTAATATTTGATTGTGTTAGGGTAGGTTCTGACATGATTTAACTGAAGAACAGTAAATATTTTTCCTGTATCTATCTGTGTTTTTCCTTTGAGTTCCTATTTCAGGCGGATCAGAGACTGCCGTTGTTTGCCCTTGTAGGAGGGTAAATCTGTTTTTCTTGAAAGTCTGTTTCAGACATGTACTGAACTTCACCACAAAATACTGTGTAACAATATAACACAGCAGACATGCCTGGTCACTGCTGGCCACTAGGAGGTGATAGTAAAGTCATAGCTTTACGTTAAAAAAATCAACCTGTAACAACCTATGATACACATCTTGTTTTCAGATAAACACTGTGCATTTTTTTCCTAGACATGCTGAACTGATTGTAAGGTAGTAATAACTTTTAGTCAATTAATTAGTTACATGTAGACAATTTACTTCAAAGTGATTATGAGGGTAAGGATTTTATATAGAAAAGGTACAGAAATTAAGATACTTATTAGCAGCTCTAAAAACCAACTGAAATTTGATTACAATGGATTCAGAAAGTATTCACGCCCTTCATCTTGTTTTCACATTTTATGTTGCAACCTCATGCTAAAATCGTTTTACAGTAATTCACTTTTTCCCCTGCTCAGTCTACATTCAATACCACATATTGGCAAGTCGAAAACAGAATTTTAGAAATGTTTGCATATGTATTAAAAAAAAAAAAAAACTGAAACATCACATTAAAATAAACATTCAGACCCTTTTCTATGATGCATCCCATTTGTATTAATCATTTCTAAAATGTTTCTAAACCTTTTTTTTTTTTTTTGGTTCCACCTATGATTAACTCAGTTGTGGGCAGCGGTGGCTTAATGGTTAGGGAAGCGAACTTGTAATTGAAAGATTGCAGGTTTGTATCCCCGACCAGTAAGGCACCACTGAGGTACCCCGAGCAAGGTACCGCCCCCAAGCACTGCTCCCCGGGTGCTGAGTTAGCTGCCCCCTGCTATGTCACAAATGGGACACATTTGGTTGTGGTGTGTCACCACTGATCCCTTAATTCTGACTGGACATGAAAGAATAAATTGATTTTTTTTTTTCGGTCACACACACACACATACACATACACACATACATAAACATTAATACAAATTGACCAAAAAGGTGCTGGTTGAAGGTGTTGGATGTCCTAGTGTGGCTCAGCCAAAGCCTGGAGTTGAACCTCACCAAACATCTACAAAGAGACGCGAACCAGCTGTCCACTGACAGTCCCCATCCAGAATGACAGAGCTCGAAAAGATCTGCAGAGAATGGCAGAAAATCTCCAAATCTAGCTGTGCAAAGCTTGTCACATCATACCCGAAAAGAGTCAAGGCTGCAATCGCTACCCGAAGACGCTTCAAATAAGTACTGAGTCACGGACCTGAAAACCTTATTCGTTGTCATGTTTCAGTTTTTTATATTTAATAAATTTGCGAAAACATCGAAAATGCAGTTTTTGCTTTGTCATTATGGAGCAGGGGTGGGCAATCTTATCCGCAAAGGGCCGGTGTGTATGCAGGTTTTCGCTGCAACTCCCTAATTAGGTCACTAATCAGAGGACTGATTGGCTGAAGAGTCCTCACACCTGGGTTTGAACAGCTGGCCTAAAGGTTACCTCAAAAACCTGCATACACACCGGCCCTTTGCAGATAAGTTTGGCTACCCCTGTTATGGAGTATTGAGTGTAGATTGTTTAAACTAATTTTTTATGTAATCAATTTTTGCATAAAGCTTCAACATCACAAAATTTGAAAAACGTGAAAAGGTCTGAGTAATTTCTGTATTGAGGAATTTCCGTAGTTTATTTGTAGTTATTTAATTATCTATCAGTACCCACAGTATATTGGGTTTAAATATTAAAATGTACTCAACAGATTCTGGGCCTTCATTCTTGATCTAACATGCACTGAATAACTTAGGTGTTAAGTAATGTACCATTAAACAAATGATCTTTCTTGCAATTAAAATAATCGCCACTCTGCCTGAAAGTCATTTAATATATACGTATATGTGTATATTAACTGTGGTATCTGTCTGGAGACTTCAGTCGCTGTACGTAATCTCTGCTCCGCTCGACCTTGTGTACTGCCAGGTTTCTGCTTTCCCTGTGATGTGGTTCCTTTCCTCTCCTTCCCGTTTGGTAAATGGAGGTTCCACTGCCGCCATACAGGATGAAAAACATCCATCACAGCCATCGGGTTTGGCTTTATTTGCTAATGTGTAGGTAACCAGAATGAAGTTTTATCCACACTGACTACAGAAGAGCTCACATGTGTTCTGGATTTGTTAAAAGGATGTTCTGACACCACGTACGCATGGGGCAGCGTGTATGATAATTAATAAAAAACAATGTAACGGCACACAAAGGCATAGCAAAGACAAACCATTCCCACACAACCTTCTGCATAATAATAGATCTCTCATATTTATTTAATATGACATCTGTTCCGAGGGTTTTCAGGCAGTAATTTTTGCCACATTCTCCTGAAAAGAACAAGTAGATTAATAAATCAGGCTTCTCTAGCAAGGGCTGAACTCGCTGTTTCTTACTGAACCCGTCAGACAAAAATTAAGGAAATTTGAAGGGAATAAAGTACATCTATTCAGTCTTTTTAAAATATTTATGAAGTGCTAAAAAAAGAATGGAAAATGTGGGCAATCGTAATGGCAAGGGTGTAAAATGGAAAATGTGGACAATCGTAATGGCAAGGTGTAAAATGGAAAATGTGGGCAATCGTAATGGCAAGGGTGTAAAGGTGCATGGTACTTATAGGACCTGTGTAAAATCTATGACTGAAAATCGTTGGAATGATTCTTAGAATGATGAATTACTGAGCAACCCAATAAAAAAATGACCATCAGGAACATGTGTCACAATAATGTTTCCTAGGTATGTTGACAGGAACAGTACCCATGCTATATTAGGAATCTCAAATTAGATGTTGGTTTACCCATATAAAATGACCACAGTAATGAAAGTATCTCCATTTATGTGTCATTTTATGTGTATTATTATTCTGAGACACTGTTATCTGTGTCTTTTTATTGGTCCAAATAATGAGCAGCTGAAGTTCCAGGATGAAATGTGTATCTTTTTAAAGACCCATGTAATTTTGTGATGCATTGGCATGTCCTTGTGGTCAAACAGGTCTCACAGCTTCAGCTGCCACCAGTGCGGTGATCTCTGAAGCCATGAAAGTAAAGAAGATCAAGCTGGAGATTATGAGCAGCTACCAGAGCAGCGGTAAATACCATGGTGCCGACTCGGAGAACGGGGACCTCAGCTCCAGTGTTGGTGAGTTCTTCACTCTCTTCCTTACTGTAGAAATGAGCTTGACAGACCTGGTGCAGGAAAGATGTGTGGTCTGTTGGCTTTCCAGTATAAACCACCCTTATCTAAAATATATTCGATGAAGTCTAAGTTTCAGGATAAAGAATTACCATAAGGAAAAATATTGTGGTGTTTGAGTAGCGAAGACATAGTGAGATAGCCAACAAAACTCAGTTCAATGAAAGATTTTTATTGGACATTCTTAAAAGAGCATAACAGAACCACCAGGCATGAATGGGGTGGGGGGGGGGCAAAGTGGCACACAAAAGATTAATTAAAGCACATAGATACGCTGGTAGGAAGTTTACAGTAAAAGCTGTAGAATGGGGAAGCAACAACAGCAACACCAGAAGGGGGAGTGGTCCACTTGGGGAAAATGCAAATACCTTGCGTGTGATAGGTGGGGAGGCATGGGCTTCCCCGGGTCATATGCATCTGCAACACGCAGCAAACCATTTTCAGGACCTTGCACTGGTCATCCGTGGCGGTACGCCCAGCGCTACTTAATTGAAAGAGCAAATGGCTATCAGGATTTGCTTCGTCAAATGGGCCACCATTGGGCCCCTGAGCAATACCCATAGCCCCAACTGCTCCAGGGGTGCTGGACACTGGGTGACCCTGCACTGTGGCCTGTCTCATCAACAGCAGACTGGACAGGCAAAGAACAGTTTTCCTACATGGATGAATAAAGTATCATTATTATATTCTATTCTCTCTAGGGGCACATACAATAAAATCATCTTTAGTTTATCTCAAGGGCAGCAAGATACCTCAGTGTGTCACACCGTTACCACCCATCTCCTGGGTTAGGAGTTTGAATCTTGCCTCCGCTCTATATGTGTATCAGTGGAGTTTTGTTGGGGCAACGTTTTGATCAGATCCAATAAAAAATACAGGCCAATTCTTTACTCTGCAGAGTGTCACACAACAACACGCTTCAGTGTAGTGTTTGTTCAGCTCCACCTTCCTCATCCAACCCTAGCTTCTTTTATACCACAAAGCCACAAGTCATGCACACATTTCTAAAAACAGAAGATGGCTTGACCTTTAGTATTCACGTAGATCTTATGAAGTCCTGCACTTTTTTATCTTTCACCTACTTCAACATTTGGCTTCTCTTGATGCTCTATCTAGTTCCTCAACCGCAGAATGACTCAAACAACTTCCACTGCTAAATAGTCCACCCTTCCTCATGATGGTGGTCAGGGGTGCAGGACCCCCTGCTAACTGTAAAAACTGAGTAAAAATTTTTCGGCCCCCTTTCACTTTGCTCCACAAGCGTGCAAAGAGTACATACTAGTGGAGCAAAGTGAAAAGATACAAGAACGTGAGACACAAAGATCACTACAAGATTACTGCGAGATAGCATGAGAGAGGCTGCCGTAAACACTAAAAATCTCCATCACATTTTGCATGTTTTCCCAGTTTTGTGCAGGTTTTCTCTGGGTATTTCCTTCCCATCTCTAATGACACGCAGTAGGCTAATCGCTGTCTCTCCATTGCCCATAGCGTGTGACAATGATTGTGCACACATCTCTCCAGTGGCCTGGCATCCTGTCCAAGGTGCACATTTAGAAGATGATGAATGGAAATTATAGGTGGAGGAATCTTTTGCTATTTTGGTAATGCACAATTAATGGAATACCGTTGCCTCTTGTTATCGAGTTTCTTTCACGTGACTGCTGAAGTTCAAGGATGAAATGTTGTGCAGCTCAATATGTTACAGGCATCGCATTTAATACAAGGGGTAAAAAAAAATGCATCTTCACGTAAATCGATTATCAGAAAGATTTATCCGCGGCTTGCCTTCAGTGGGATGGTTGAATGGATTTCTGAATGTATTTTAATTGAAACAGTAGACTTACTGTAAAGGCTTGAATTCATTGGCATTGAAGGCAGGTTGCATTTCGAGCTGAATCCATTAAGGAGGCGAATGCAGATAAAGGTTAACCTTTAAAAACGAAATATGTTATAAAGTCACTAAAACAAACCAGAGTGTGAGTAATATTAACAGGGCTATGACAGCAAGCGTCATAAGGAACTGGCCCTAGTGTTTCAATTTACATTTTAACCTTGAGCTCCAAGCCTCTACTGAATGATGTGAATAATAAGGCTGGGAAGTAGCTTCTTAAGAAGCAAAACGCAGTGCTTAGATTTTGGTTAAATATGTGACAGTAACCCTGTTATCCCATCTACCAAGAATTGGCTTCCTTTCCTTTAATATTTACCTGCGCCATTAAGATGGCTGTGTGCGCAGTGATGAACAATCTGCCGGTGTCATCTGAAGGTGACCTGTCGGCACATGCTGACAAATCTTATCCCCGCAGAAATGTGCAAAATAAATCATTAGATCAGGCAGCCGCTCATTCCAGATTTATGATTTGAATTAATGTTACGATTGGTGGGAATAGGAGCCAAGAAAAATGATGTTGGGCACTTATGGCCGATATTGATTGCTGGATGTCTGTCCAATTTCTTGTTTATCTCCAGCACACATGAGTAGCAGACCTGTCACAGTTACATAAAACAGCGTTGTCATTGCGGCTTGTTTCTCTTTCCCATGTTGTTTAAGCATACTACTTTTCACTGTAGTATCCCACATACCTGGCTTGTTTGATGTATTAAAAGAACAGATCCTTTGTACCTCAGAAAGGTTGTGATAAAGTATCGAATCATAAAATTCCCGGGGAAAAGTCATTCTGACTGTCGGCGTGGATTTCAGTGACACCACATTTTTTATTGCCATTTCATTACAGCTTTAGTTTTGTTCTCTTATCTGAATGCTTAACAAGTTTTTTTTATTACTACCAATGGATTAACCCTCTGAAATTTTAATTTCTTGACAGCAATTGCTGCAAGTTAATGTAAACTGCACACAACGATGTTTCTCTGATGTTAAATATTCAACACAATTATCCTTTTCTTTAGCCCAATTCAGCCCATAATTATCAATTATAAAAGTAACATGAAACAAGTTAGGCTTTTTTAAGGTAAACAAGCAAACAAACAAACTAAAATTCTGCCCTCAAAGGCTATGAGTGTGTGAAATTTAAGGGAACATCACATGGTTTCAAAAGAGGACAGTCTGTCACAGTGAGAAGCACCTTTATAATGTAACGCACTGTTAATTAAAAAGAGTGGAAGAGGTGATTGGAACCCTGGAGAATGAGGTATCTATTGAGCATAATGTCTCTATGCATATTCTAGACAGAGCTCTCTGCTGAAGGGCCACGGTCGTTAGCAAGGACAGAGTTGCTCACCTTTATCAGAGCATCTCATTAATATTAATCTTATTTGTTTTATAATTTTTAACTTGTTTCCAAAAATATTTACTGTAAAGCTATGGGTTATGGTGGTGCCCTTTTTGAAGACAGGTGTGAAGGTCAGAGGAGAGATTCTGTAAATGAGATACTGGAGGAAAAATTGGATTGTATGAGATTCACATATAATTCTGCACTGTGCTTGTAACAAGATTGCAGAAGCATTTCCTGTGTATTTAACTGTTAAAAGGTCAATTTTTGTGCATACGCACTCTCTGCATGCTTGCGTGCATGTGTGTGTGTGCGTGCATATATATATAGCCTGCCAACTCTTCAGGTAATATTCCTTCAGGGAATACTTTTTTTTTTGTTTTTCTATTTTGATCAATACGCTACTTACCTCTTCAGTCTTCAGTATCCCTGTTCCCAGTTTAGACTATAAGAAACATCTAGTCAAACCTCAGGGAAGCGAGATCCCCTGGAGCAGAAGAGCTCCATGCATTGTGTGTTTTTGTTCTCTGTTTTTGCCCTGCCCATTTATTCTTATATACCCCATGCATTGTATAAATGTATCTACACACATGCATTATCCATTGCATCTCCTGCTGTAATGTTAGGTCCATATTTTGCACCGGATCTCATCAAAGAAGCTGCAGGAAAGGCTGAACGTGTGAACAGTGTCTCTTGCTCTTCGCCAGGGATCTGCAGACTGCTCCAGCTGCCATCTCAGGCTGGCTACTGTGATTTAATTAGTCTGTTTATGTGCTTTCTAATAATAAATTCTGCTCTGTAGAAGGGCAAATGTAGCCAGAATCTGGCTCTCGTTAGCGATGGGGCTGTGGGCACCACTGTGTATGGACCGCATCTGAGCTACTCAGATGCTTATCGCGAAAGCACTGTAGACACTGTCGTCTTCTGTAGCGACCTGATTAACCTCTTTCGTTTACTGAATGTTTGAATACCAGCGCTACTCTCATTACCTGGAGTAAGATGGCTAATGCTGTGTTAAAAATATCTGGAACAACAGAGTTCTTTGGAAGCTGAGTCATTGTGATGACGGATATAACAAAGTCAGGTGACTAGCAGTTTAATTCACTTTGCCTGAGTGTGGAGGTGGATTGTTCAGGTGCAGAAAGTAAAAATCCAGACCAAGATTTTGTTTCGCCAACCAGCTGAGAATAAAGAGTCACGGTCAACTTGCTGGTTCAAACAAAATCTTGGTCTGGATTTTTTCTTTCAGGACCTTTTTACTAATCACACTTGATTGAGTTGTTTTAACCCCTTAGAAAAGTGTCCAAATGTTGTTGCCCAAACTTGCCCTCCAGTATAGCCCTATGGGTGCTGCATGTTTTGTTTACATATGGTTCCCTTCTGGCAGAAGACAAAATAGCAGTCTTGTTGTTTATCGCTGCTAGATTTAAATCCATCGCCCCAGGGAACACCATTTTGAGTAACACCAGAATGTGTTATTACATTTGGACTTTATTCTGA
>JAODJW010000035.1:16790379-16801855 GCA_026777045.1 Hyperopisus bebe | reverse complement strand
GATTTAAATCCATCGCCCCAGGGAACACCATTTTGAGTAACACCAGAATGTGTTATTACATTTGGACTTTATTCTGAAATATTTCTAACACTTGGTTGGCCTCCACAGCAGATAGATAATAGTGCTTTGCCCGTTTGAATAGAACCTTAAAGGTGATTTAATGATCTTTCCATCCTACCGTACGCGTTACACGGCTGATTCAAATTCTAGCAGCATCAGCAGCTGAGAATCAGCAAAAAAGTTATGCATGTTTGTGAATGTGCTGTTGTTTAACAAACAGTGCCATTGTTAAACTTTAATCCTGATCTGTCAAGCTTAATGTTCATCTGGATGCATGCTTTTCAGCATTTCAAGCATTATGAATTGTGAAGTGAAATCTTAATTACAATTATTTTAATCACAATTATGGTCTTTTTTCATTATGAGGAAGTAATAACAAATAGGTAGTTTTTATTCTGAATCTACATTCATAGTATTAAAGTGAAATTTACATTTACTTTTGTTTAGTAGATGGTTTTGTCTGCAGGGTTGTACAAGTGAAATGTATTATATGTTGTATGTCATTGCATGTGCATTGCATTGCATGTTAAGTGCCGCATATTGTACGCTGAATTTGCGGGAATTATTAAAATTCTCCACAATTTGCGAGATTCCGCCACGAATGTCAGGCCATTCATTGGGGAAAAATGACCTGACCTCAGGGTGCACTATAATGCCCTTGTCACTCTCCTGCGCCATGTCTCTCTCACAAACACATCCTAAGTTTCCAGAAAGAAACACAACACACATAAAATAGTGACAAATAACATTTTATGAAACTTTGTTGCAAAGGACCCAGATTCAAGCTTGGAGAGGGTCAGGTCACTTCTGTGGGGTGGTGTGTAGCTCTGTGGTTTAGGACTCTCTACTGATAATGGGAACAAGACATCTGATAGGTTGGTCCCGCCTCCGCTAGTAGTTTGGACCCACCTCCTCTATAATTTGATTGGTTATCTCTGGACTCTCTGCTGATAATTGGAAGTTGGCTGTTTCAAATCCCATAGTGGGCAGAGTGCTTTCATCTTTGGGCCCGTAATCCCCATCGTTTCAGGAACTAACTGACCCTTCTGTCTCAGTCACACTTTTATTTGGATAAAAGCATCTGATAAATAAATTTAAATTAATAACAATGATGCATAAATTGTGTTTTCTATCCCAAGTGGAGCATGCTAATGTATTGCACTCCTTACCATGAATTGATGTGGCAGGGAGGGTATGATTTGCAGAAGCTGCAAAGGGGAAGCTGTAATGGTTCTTCGCTCATAAGCCTGCTGGAAAGGATGCCAACTGGCATCGACTGAAAGGGATTCTCTGCTAAGTATCACACAAATCCAATTTATTCATCTGTCTTTTGACAAACCCTGTGTGAGTTTTATTGATTCCTCCTGGATATATCGGCCCTTGATGGAAAGAACTGCTAGTAATGTCCTTTCCTTGCAACAGACACCAGGTATCAAATATCACCAGGTTTCATCTGAAACCAGCTGAAATAAATATCAAGTTCTGCAGACAGTTATACCTGCTGAAGGTCAGCGGAGTGACGCACCATGCCGTCAATTGAAAGTTAATCATTTTAATTACGTTCAAATACGTTGGCAGTTGATGCGTTAATAAGTTCTCAAATGTTCACTGTAGCCTTGTGTCAGTCAGTGCCTTGTTACGCTTGGGAATATAATCGACCATATGTTTCTGTGTCTTCTCAATAAGAAAACATTTCAGTTCTTTTATTTCAGCCCAGTTCCTTTTTTAGAAAACAATCTTGGAACTTAAATTGGATCTTAATCAACCGGTTTCAACTGCAGTTTTTGAATTCTGTGGTAGGCGTCAGGTACTAAGGATAACGGGTTTGTTAATTACAATTACTGATAAGGACAGGAGAGGAGGACACAGAGGAGAGAAGAGATATATAGACACATATATATTCATATGGAGCTTATCATCCAAGGTTTTATGTTGAAATGAATGGGGGTCAGTGCTGAAGTCTTTCTAACCATTTTCAATTAAAATCATTTGTTTGAGTTGTCATATGAAATGGCAGAATGCTGGGTAGATATACATGTTAGGGAGTTTGTGTAGCTGAAAACCAGCAGGTAAGTTGGGGCATTCGCAGCCAACAAAGGACAGGCGCTGATCGCTGACTGACAATGCAGTGAAAGGGAAAGATATGATATACGGTGTCTAGGAGAGTCACGTGCCTTATTGGTGTTAACAATCAGGAATATAAAAACAGCTGTTCTGTTATTAGCTGTGTTGTGAAAGCTCAGAGGGTCTGGTGTTTGCTAACTGTGTAAGAGGAATTTGTCGGAAGAGAACAAACTGAATATATATCTACCCCAGGAGTTTTTAGTTGGTTTTCATTGTTAATCAGCACTGAATAGGGGAACTGAAATGTGACTGTGACCCAAACCTGTGATAGAGTTTAAAATATAATAATGAATAATAATATATTTATACAGAAAATCTTCTCACCGTCTCACCTCTCACCAGACTATCACAAGGCTAAATCACACATTTAATTAACTGGTGACTGAATATAAACCAGCAAGAGGAGCATCAGCTGGTGAAAGTCTTTGATTTATCTGCAGAAGCGATTGGGAAAATCCGTAGAAGACCAAAATGAATTAAACAGAACCATTGTGGTCTGTAGAGAAAAATTGTATTTGCTGTGAAGTCAGACATAAGCTGAGGTCCTGGCGTGACATTTACTATTCACGCACAAGAAACAGGACATAGAAGAATCTTTATATTGACGGCAATAAACCTCTCCATGCCCTTAGTAGCAGAGAGGAAAAATAAGTGTAATCACCCAGTTCCTTGTGATAGTTGTGTTGATATTATTTCAGGACTTGCAGGTAGTCCTACTCACATTGTTTTATATTTGCATAAATAATTTAAATTGCATTTTTGCATGCTGTAAAATTAAGATGAACTAAGATGATCCAATTAGACTTACATTTTACATGCTGTACTTAGCAGACACCTTTGTACAAAGCAACACGCAAGTGAGGCTAAAAATACAGGGATACATTACAAACATACAGCACCAAAGTGTCAAGGAGTCAACTAGGCGTAAGTGGAGCCAGACTGAGCGTCCAAGGAATGTCCAGGTACAAGTGTAAGCAAGGACCAGAAGTGCCACATAAGAACATTCCGGGGATGTAATGAGGAATCGGGCAAGTAGAGGAATTCAGATGGGTCTTGAAGTGCTTCTTGAAAGTGAAGCCAGAGTCTCATGACCGACTGTGGATCCGTAGCTCATTCTACTATTGGGGAACCACACAGTGCAAGCCATCGAGAGTTTAGTTCCATGAGTGGTGGAGGGGACTCCGAGCGGTGTTTAGGGGGAATTCTGGGGCAAACTGTGGTGAACACAGAGTGATGAGCACAGAGAATCATGCATATAGTGCAAAAGAGGCAAAGTGCAAAGAGAGCACAAACAGTAAAGACAGGCAAACATTCTGCAGAGTGCACAGTATAAGTAGAATATCTTGGAAAAACACAGTATTGTAAAATTACATGCATAAATGTTGTGATAATAAATTAGCGGATCAGTATGTGAATTACGTACAATTTCTGAAATATTTTTTCTAGGTATGGTTGTGTTTCTGGGGTAGCCCAGTGGAAGAGCACTGTTGTCTCCCCCCTCCCGAATTGGGGTTTTGAGGCTCTCTGCCGTTTGGGCACTTTGCACGTCCTCCCCATGTCCTCTGGCCTTCTTGCCCTGTGATGTGTTGGTATCCAGGCTGGACCCCTGCCTTGTTGCCTGTGCCATCTGGGAGTTACTGCTGGTGACTCTGACCAGGATTAGTCGTTGGAAGGTGGATGGGATGTGTTGATAATATATGAGTTTTCTCTCCTTGATTGTTACTCTCAGTGACAAAAGGACTTTTAGATCTTACCACTTTGTTATACAAAAAATCCAGCTCCAGTGTTGCCTCTTCAGGAGAACAATAGTAAGGCATTAATGCATTTGTTTTTTTTGTCTTGTTTGCGAGGTTGTTAGTGTTAATTTAAAATTGCAATATGCAACATAAGTAATGATATTCTTGTCTATAAATTTAGAGCTTTGTTTCACGACTTGCATATATGTGTATTTTAAAATGATTCTTTCTTTTCGGGCTTTTGCTATTTAGAAAACTCCTAATAAATATACATTCATATGCTAGAATAAATAATTATTTACCATTTGGATCTATTCCTGGCTGTTTAGTGTCTGCATAATATGATTCAGCTATTTTTTGGCGACTAGTGCAAGATGGATTTAGTAATTCTTGCTTCAGCAGCATAAACAAGTGAGCTGCAAATTTCTGACCCCAATGACAGGTTATTCTTAGATTGTTATGTGCAAATAAAATAATGTAACAAAAATATCACAATGGACTCAGTCCACTCATCACAAAACTAGCAGCAGAAAAAAAATTAACAACAGCCTCGTCAAGTCACTTAGCCTTAAAACATTTTGTAAGAGTCCAACTCCATTATCATAATCCAAATTATAAGGAAAAGGAGATAGGAGCACCCATCATGCATGTTAGTTGCTGTTAGGGAGGTGTGGGGATTCACCAGTGATGTGTTCAAGACCCTCTGTTTCGAGATCAAGACAAGATCAAGACTTATCCAGCCCAAGACCAAGTCAAGACCAAGACCCATCCCAACCAAGACTAAGACAAGAATCAAGACTTTTAATCAAGACCAAAACAAGACCAAGACCTGAAAATTCGCAATCAGAATTTAGATTATTTTTTTGTAGAGTGCACCCATATTGGGATTATATTTTCATTTATGTAATTCCAAAAGACCCTATTATTGAAAACTTTTAATGTTCACATATTCTAAACAATAATTCAGATATATAAAAAACACATAATATAACAAAATCACATACGCAAAGCCCTCCCCCAGCTCCCTGACGGCGACAGTAAATCACAACTCTAACAATCAACACTGAACAATAAACACTACCAACAATGTTCAGCACAGTCCAGCATAACAGGGGTAGTTAGTGATGGAGGACTGAAACAAATACCTTGGGAATAGCTCTCCAAAATGAACGGACCAGTACCTGATGCGGCATGAGGTGACTGGGAGCAGGGCCACAGTAGGGTTTGGGACCCGGGGGGGGGGGTCTTGTCCATCACATAATACATACAGGAGGCTTGTTTTCTGGGGGATATGCAGTGTTAAATGAGACTTCATATCAATTAATTGATGGTTTAGATTACAAAAAGGTGGCGCTATTATATGAATGTGCCTTACTGAATGAATTTAGGTCTATATCATTAGAAAATTACAGAGCAGTAAAATATTTTGGGTATGAAGCATGTAATTTACGGATATTTGTAACCATATATACAGTAAGGATAAAAATGAAAGGCAAATGCTTGATATTAACACACCATTACAGGCCAATGTCAAATACACTTGTTTTGATAGCCAAATTTGGCCTTGAAATGTTTTTATGGACACTATTACTGATACCGTCCCCTTCATGAGCTGTTTATTATTACTGTTATTTACGTTATGGGAAATGTTTGTTAGCCTAATCTGGTCCATTAGGCATCATATGAAAGAAACCCAACCTTTAACATGGTCAGAGTAGCCTAGCCTATGTTTACATTTAACATGTTTCATACAATTATCTTTACTCCGGATGCTATACCAGGTTGCTGTTTCGGAACGTTTTTTTTTTTTTTTACAGATGATGATCATTGTTTTGTCTTTCCGAATGATTTGCTGCCCGTGCCCCCTCCTTCGCAATGCTGCATGGTCACACGCACACAAGGTGAATTCGACCTGCTTTCAGTGCGGTTCGCGAGTTTTGCATCATCTATCATGATTATACTGAATGCTCCAGCTCCCTCTCTCTCACACACACAGCAGACACTATTAATGACACATTCGCACTGAATTAAGAATACACTTAGCCCGCAGACATTTTCAGCTGCTGATTTTTTTTTTTTTACTATTCAGGTGAATATTTAGCATCAGATTTTATTTTTAGGTCTTTAAAAAATTACCGAGGTCCAGACCTCGGTGACCTCAAATTTGGCTGGCCCTGATTGGAAGTACTCCCCAGCTGAAAACGTATCTACTCAAGATGGACTCACATGGATAAGCGGGCACTGCACAGCACATACACTCAGATGGAAACTTCTTAGGATGGGAACATCTTTCACGTCAATTTTCAAAAGGGCTACCTTCTCAATATAGCTTCCCAGCAGCCCCTGTGCCTTCTGAAGCTGTCCGATAGCGTTATACCGCTGGAACAGCTGGTAGTACATTTTAGTATTTAAGGGTTAGGGTTAACTAACCTTAATATTGTTTACTATTTAAAATTATTTCATTTGATAAAATTTAGTATAGTATTTGAAGTGGCGCTGCTACTAGAGGACAGCGTGGGAAAATTTATTTCCACTTAGTGAGGGGAAAGAAATATATTTGTATATCACTTCAGATAATATGTTTTGTAATTTTTCGAGACTTATGGCCAAGACCAAGACAAAATGGGCTCATGACCAAGACAGAGCCGAGATCAGGTTGAGCAGTCTCGAGACCAAGACCGGATCTTGAGAACTACATCTCTGGGATTCACTGTGCAGCAGTTTGGTTTCCCTCTTTGAGATCCCAAGGTTCGTTCCACGTGCACTTGTATGTACTATACATTGTGTGACTGTGATGGACTGGAAGACTTTCGGGGGTGTCCTTACCTCGTGCTTTCTGAGATGCCATAACCTTGCATTAGATATGTTCTTTCAAGGATACACAACTGCAATTCAATTACGATTTTTGATATCTAATATTACCTTCACCAGACTATAAACGGAAAACTTTCATATTTATAATGTCTTGTATCCTTGTGCTGTTAGTGTACAATTAATATGTATTCAAACGGCATGAGGAGCCATTCGGATCAGGTAATATTATTCAGTTATGGCAAAAACTGCAATAGCATAGTTACATCTTTCCTAGCTAAATCTTCAGAACAACCTATGATGCATAAATATACACATAGTGAATGCTGACTGCTAACATTCTATTATTGCAGCTTATTCTCTGGGCTGTTCTGCCTCTTTATTCAAGAACATGAGGTTTGTCATTATGTCCTTTCTAAGAGCTGGCATATTGTCCTTCCTCTGTCCCATTTAAAACCAGGGGATTGTTACATCCTATTCTTGTGTCCAAGACATTTAGACACTATGCATTGAAGAACTAGCCTATGATGGGGTGAAACCACCCTTTCTGTAACCGCTTATCCTATTCAGGGTTGCAGGGGGTTCAGAGTCTGTCCCAGAGGCTACGGGCAAGGAAAGGAACAACCCAGTATGGGGCGCCAACCCATTGCAGGTCACACTCACACACCCAGGATGGGGCGCCAACCCATCGCAGGGCACACTCACACACCCAGGATGGGGCGCCAACCCATCGCAGGGCACACTCACACACCCAGGATGGGGCGCCAACCCATCGCAGGGCACACTCACACACCACTCACTCACACAGACACACATATGGGCAATTTGGAAACTCCAGTTAACCTCAGCATGTTTTTGCACTGTGGGTGGAGAAACTGGAGGAAACCCCACAACGACACGGGGAGAACCTGCAAACTCCACACACATGGAACCATGGCAGAGTCTCAAATCCTGGTCCCAGTGATAACCACTGCACAACCATGCCACCCTGACTGAGACCGTTTTTCCATTAGTTATTGAATAATCCCATTGTTATTGAGTACAGCCAGAGGCCCAGCTGAGCGCAGAACCATATCCTGCATGTAGCAGTAGTCAGACTTGCATAAATAAATAAGCACCAGCTGACATATTCAATCACAACAGCTTGTTATAAATTATTTGCTGTTTATGTGTAACATGAACAAGATTTTCAATTAGAATTACATGATTCAAACTAAAGGCTGTTTAAATGGAGCTTCCATCCAATCTGCCGTTATGTTCAGGGAGTATTTATTTGCTGAGTGCATGGCATGGAGCCACTAGTGTACTTCAGAACAGAAGATTAATTGATTATAAGATGCCTGGCCTTCTGGGTGAATTTTGATTAAGAAAGAATTATCGATATAAAGAATTTGTTCTTAAAGCAGATCCTACTGACAAAAGGAAGAAATCAAGAAAAACTTGATTGTTGTTGACTATGGTAGAAACAACTTTGATATCTCTTGATTTTAAACATAGGTATTAATACTTGAAATACTTGTGCATCATATTAATGGGTGACGCAGGTAAATGAGGCTCATTTGATGCAACTGAGATTCTACGACTTGGGTACTAATTCAGGGTGGGGAATTCTTTGTAACTTGGTTATCGTGAGCCAATCGCACAATGTTATGGCCAGATATCACGTATGTTACATTTCAAGAGACCATTGATGGTATGGATTGAGAAAAATAAATAAATATATATATATGTTACTATTTATTTGTTTATGTATGGGCAGAGAAGTAATAAGCTATTATGGATGTACTCTATATGTAAATTGTATACAGTATATGATTTGTAGTTCTTTTCATTTTTGGTAAGACCACCATGTCAGTGGAAAGTGGAAAAAAAAAATCTTTGTATCAATGTCTACAAGTGAAGATGACTGAGGGTGGTGTTTGCCTTCCTTGGCTTTAATCCTATTTCCCTTTTTACGTTCCTGGATGTGTCCTGTTAATCTGCATGCTATCTTTCTTATGGTAATCAATTTTCCTTTCAAGGGGGAAAAAGCCGGCTATGGAACTAATTCTGTATCTTTCTAATGCGGTGTCTTTCTTTCAAAAGGTCCCCCAATTCAAACTTCCCTGCCCTTTGTCCCCTGATATTTCCTTCAAAAGTGATGTTGAACTGTTTTGTGCACTGGCTCTCTTTGTACAGAGACGTTTCCGTTTTTGCCCTCAACACACTGGAAAGTAAGAAGTAGCACTTAATCACGCACTAACATTTGATTCTACAGTCTGACAATGACAGTGGTGTCTTTTGATCGCTTAAAGGGAATGTCAACCTGGATTCACTGCTGGGGAATATGCAGTACTCGTGCCTGGCCTCTGGCCTGAACTTCTATATCCATCTCTCTTTACAAAAGGGACATTCTTATCAGCTGGAACTTTTTTTTGTCTGTTTATTTTGCCATCCCTTTAAAATGATCAACTTCTGATGTAATTGTCATAATTCTGCATAGTGTGCATATTGCAATTTAATGTAATTAAAAGGGATAAGACTGATTGAAATCATATTTTATTCATCTACTTGCAGTGAATTTACTGGGTTGATTTATGGAATTTAAAGTAATTTGAATTATATATTTCATTATTGTTTTATATCCACAGTAAATTGTTAATCCCGATTAACGCATTTTCATAATTTACTGTCTTACCCCAGTTAACAATACTGATTCTAAAGCAATTATATATAATGCTATCCAACAATAATTTGAATATAATACCATTTTCTTTAAAGATAACCCTTTCTATAGTTTTTTTTATTATTATTTTAGTTTTAACAGCAAATTAACTAAGGAACATAAGAGTGACTTTGCAAATCAGAAGTTGCATAGCCGATGACATCATACACATGTATGAACACTGGGTGAGAAAGAAAAAAAAAACCCTAATCATTAATATCAGCTACACATAAATTAATGGAACCCATTTTATGCCTTTAACTGTATTAGACTATTAAATAAGCAAACTGGACCAATCCAACCATGGTAACAGAAAAATTATTGTTGTTGTCAAAGAAAGTGAAAAAAAGAGTTTTAGAGCAAAATTACATCTATAATGTGACACAGATACTTTGTTGCTCTGCTTTAATGGTCTAATAACAGCCTAATGTTTACTATTTAAAATTGTTTAAATTGATAAAATTTAAAAATTAAATTAAAAAACAATGTTGATGCTGAGAAGCAAAGGCAATGGGTGAACATTCTTACCCGACTGTGAATTCATCCCCATGTACATTAACCAAGCTGGCCCTGCCCCCTAGGCCTGGAGCACCCCTTCATGATGATGCCTCACCCTCTCATCCCGGTCAGCCTGCCTCCTGCCTCCGTCACCATGGCGATGAGTCAGATGAACCATCTCAGCACCTTTGCTAGTATGGCTGCAGCTGCTCAAGCGCAGAGCGCACCAACCCGAATGGTCACGTCTGTGATAAAGGTGACGAAATGCGCAGATGCTTACCTTCATCTTATCAGAATGCCCTGGTGGAAACTGAGAAAGTGCTTCTGTTTACAATTTGGTTTTACTTGGATATTTTTTTTTTTTGTTTTACTTAAATGTAGATTTAGAGCTAATCTATGATTTTTGTTGGATTAAAATAATGACAACTGGCAGCTATTATTCAGTGCCTGTTCACTTCATTTTGATATTCTTAATAGCAGTATTAACCAAATAGACCAGTACAGTTAATTGGGGTTCCCCAAAATGAGTTTAGTAAATCTTGCAAAAGTATTCTGTAAATGTGTGAAAAGAGTGGTGATCCACCTTCATAACTTTAACTTTGAAGTGAATAACATACAGAATCACAACATCCAACAATGTTTGCTAAGCATGTCATATCATTTCGCTGGAACTACTGAAATGGGCAAATTGCACGTTGTTTGAAGTTGCATTAATTGCAATTGTAGTGCGGTAATTATTTTCGTATACTGTACTGCACACTGTACATGCTCTATCATGTGTAATAACACACTAGCTGGACAAGGTTGCATGCAAAGGTATATGGTGCCCAGACTGATTCCTGTTTTCTCTCGGATGGCAGGAACGCACCCCCGGTAGTCCATCTCCCGCCCCCTCCATGGAAGACCGCAAGAGACCTGGTAGCCATGCGTCTTCTCACCAGAGCACCAGCGTGTCCACCTCCCCTGCCCTCACAGAGAGCTCCTCCGACAGAATCCGTTAGTACTTACACAGACAGATCGATGATGTGTTTTAATTACTTCTGTGGACAACCTTTTAATAGAGATTTCAATTTAGCCCCAGGACTGTAAATTTTGCCATGCCATTTTGTCCCTCAGTTTTAGTCTAATCATGTCTTATAAAAGACATTTTAAAGAAAATTAACAAAGAATTAGAATGATATATTGATTGCTTGCTTATGGAACATTGTGTGAGCCATTTAGTACTGTTTACCATAAAGTTCAAAATACTTAAAGATGATATTTACAGTGATTGTGGTTCAATTTTGATTTAACTTTGTGAGAAATAAGTGAAAACAAATATGTATGTTTAAAGTCACATGACCTGTCTTTTTATATATATTAATGGTGAAGCTGCACATCAGAATGGACTCTCCATGAACCATGTGCTTCTGAGACTGTCTCCGAGCGTCGTCCCGATGCCAAAGGAAGGAGATCTGGCCATTCACAATGTCGGACAAGAGACGAAAGTAACCGAAACTGAAAAAGGTTAGAAATTTCCTTTATATATGCTTAACTTTAGTCT
>JAODJW010000035.1:16765173-16781160 GCA_026777045.1 Hyperopisus bebe | reverse complement strand
TGAATTTATTAAAGACAGATATGGGTCTATAGATAATACAGAATTATAAGACAAAATCTAAAAACTGAACATGATTTTCTGGATCAAAATCTCACATTTATCGGGGGAAATGGACCTGAGTTTGGTGTCCCTGTTGGAATTGGTGGAATACCTGGAGAGATCCTTATTTTAAGGTATTAGACTTAAATGAAATAAAACAACCATTGCGAATCACAATATTTTTATCCTGCATCTGGAGTGAGTCGAGCAGCAATGTCCCTCAGTTTTCTTCTCCATCTGTTTCCCAGTGAGATGCTGGCTAAGGATGTGTGGATCGATACTGAATGTTTCATTTTGGGAATCGATTCTAATGAGAAAATATAGATATTCTTTACCTAGTAATTGAAATGTTTTTTTTATTATAGGGAGCAGGGCATTAGCTATTACCAGGCAGGGCCACCCGTAAGGAAGTAGGAAAATGGAATGATTGGCAAATTTTTATTATAAGCTGCCCCCTCCTCCAGGAAATTCTACCGCCAGGGTTGGACCAGCTCCAAATATCGGTATCAGCAATGCCAACCTTGGTATTGGATCGATTCGGATCAAAAAGAACATCAGTGGCTCTCTTGCGTTGTTTACTACCAGTAAGGGATACTAAAGGTCTCTACTAAGCATCTTTGCTCAGACTTTTATCCCATTTTGGTATCAAAATGCTGCATGATTAACGTGATCAAAGAAAGAGTAACACGTCATGACGAATAGTATGTGTTCATGTGTTAACTTTAGCAGCCCTGGAATTCATCTCGAGGACAAAGGAGAAATTCTCTTATATGTCCCCCAAAACTTGATGTACATGCAGAGTTTAGGCTATTTCCATGAAATAAGCAAACTAAAACAGAGTGTGATTAGTGTGTGGTTTCTTTTTTTGTAAGTTCAGAGCATGCTAACTCTTACACCTCCTTGAACAACAACACATTTTTAAAAGTTTTTTAGTGAAAAAAAAATTACCCCACCCTCACATACCTTTGGGAAGCTCAAATAGCTTTTATTTGTTTGTTTGTTTGTTTGTTTGTTTTAAAGAGACTTGTACTTATTTCATGAAGGGAATCAAGTAACAGGTCAATGTTCTATGTCACGGAAATACAGATACTTGAGTATTTCAGTGTATTTCATTATAAATACTTCTTCCTCTATGACCAAAAGCAGTAGTAGTAAAAAATGTAGTTTGCAAGATCCCATTTGACTTAGACAAAAGAAACATAAACTCATGCAAAAGTTGGGTTTCACCATACCGTGAAAAAAAACTATTTTTGAGATTTTTAGTTGTAAAAAAAAAAAAAACGTTTTTATAGGAAAACACTCTGAATGAACATTTTTTTTACTCTCCTGGGTATAGAAAACATGCGACATGTCAAAAAGGATCTTTTAAAGTAAATAAACAAAAAACATGTCTGAGCTCTGGGAGGTATTTGTAATTCACATGCCAGATTTGATCAAAATCAAGACTGGTGATGTAAAGGCCATTTGTTGCAGTAAAACGGAGTTGACCCCTACAGATGTGTCTCATTAATACTTCAATTGATTTAGGGCTTGGCAGACATTAGTGAATAGTGTCAGGGATCCCTTGTTGCTTGACTTGGATTTTGTATTCACATCACAGGTGCCGTAAGGCAAGGGGGCCCCTGAGTGACAGGGGGTCTAGAAGATTTGGAAAATACCTGGATTGGTCTGGACTTGGGGGCCCAATATGATAGATCTCTACCAATGCCCCTGACTGACATCACACGTGACTAAACAGGACATGAAACACACATACGTGTGAAAACTGGTTCAGTTCAAAATTGCTGCATTTTTGTAATGTTTCATCATGTTCTCTAACGTACTGTGTTTAATTTCGGGCGTTCAGCTTTCCTTCTCAGTTGGCGATCTTCCCCGTCATAAATGCTGTGCGTGCTGGGATTAATTGAGCACATTTAAGCCTGTGTGACCTTAGTGTCATGGTCTGTAACAGACCAGAGAAAGAAAGTGCTCATCCAGATGGCCCAGGTGGGCTGGATAGCGGCGTAAACCTGCATTGCAAGGACCGTGCGTAACGCCTTTGTGTACGAACGCTGCCTTAAAAACATGAATGACCCGTAATAGCTTTTCCCACCAGAGGTCTGATTGCTTTTGTGTAATTGAATGGACTAAAAGTACACATGGCATCAATAATCAAGCTCTGTTTAGAAACAGATGAGGGAACTTATTAGTCATTTCCAACCCATTATAAAGGGAACATGCAACTTTAATGGAGTACAATACCGGCGTACATAAAATCTGCCACATTCAGTTCTCTTGGGCCCTAACACTAAATTTTCTCTTATTTTTTATCGGGCTGAAATAGACTGACTTGGAGTCAAAGCACTTGTGTTCTGATGAAGACGGCGTATATCCTGTGTAGAGGGGCGTTAGGCTGCCTATGATTGGGGTTTGTGAACACTATCATTCGTAGGCTATGATGAGGCTCCCCTGTGCGCACCGGAGGTGAGGGACTGCTATGACAGGCTGTGTCTACCTGGACAGGCACTGCCCCCCGGCTTCCCCTCCCCCCACATCTGTCCCGACGGCCTGCCCTCCATCGAGACACTACTAACAAACATACAGGTACACCCACATTTCCCATACGGTTTCTTATTGTTTGTTTGTTTGTTTATGTTTGTTTGTGTTTTTGTTTGTCATCATCTCAAAGGATTCAATGATTCAAAGGGAAGAATTCCTTTGTAGTGAACTATAATATACATAAAATGCGTATGCAAATTACAGTTGCGTACAAGTAGGAAAACAAGGTGCTGAGATTAAAGTAACAGTGGTTAATAAATAACAGTGGCGATTGGGATAATACTGCGAGTTATTGCTGTCTATTCCTTTGTCGTGGGAGGAAGCTGTTCCTGAGTCCATTGGTACTTATGTATAAATTCTGCAAACCAATTTAATTGCTATTTTTTTACTGTGATTTTTAAAGTTAATGCTGCTTGTAATATATGGATACCTACAATGTAAGACAGAACTGGGACATAAGCTAGCCATGTTAAAATTGATGAATCCCACACCCCCACAAAAAGAAAACATTCATGTTACTTTTATTCACGGGGCCATTTCATAAATTATGTAATTATTTATGGAATAGCACTAAACTCTCGAAGCACATCTCCAGGGGCTTCTGAAGGTCGCCATTGACAGTACCCGAGCGCAAGAAAAGCAGGTGCAGCTGGAAAAGACTGAGCTGAAGATGGAGCTGTATCGAGAAAGGGAGCTTCGGGGGGCATTGGAGAAACATTTGGCGGTGGAGCAGAAAAACAGAGGTAACCCCCCTCCCCCGACAGGAGGGAAAGATCAGTCTTTACCATCAGAGGCACATTGCCAACACAAAATCATACCATGGAATTCAGCATTGATTTGCTTGACTTCCAAGATAATTAAAAGAGAAATATAGGGAATACAGAACTAAAACTGTGTAATTCAGTCCTGTTTGTTTTCTTTTTCATTTAAATGGATTTTGCATAATGGACGCAATAAAAAAAGTATTCTGCCATAATTACATTGTAACTCTTTTTACTGAACTATTGTCATAAACCTTGATTTCCACTTTCAAATTTAACGACTTAGACTGCCTGTAAATGGAAGCACACTCTTGAATGTCTAATTTTAAATACTTGAATATTTTTGAACGATTTGTTATTTTTGCAAACAAAAGTTTCACGTTTCACGTAAGTTTTAGTATCTTAGCATCACAAGGTCATTTGGAATGATTGGTTTATAGTGTCAGTCAGAAGTCATTTGTTTTTCATCAAGATAACGACCCTAAGCAAACACAAAGGTCATGGAGTGCAGAGACAGATGACCTGGCCCCCCACAATCCCCCAACCTAAACCCTACAGAGCTGGTTTGGGATGAGTTGGATTGAAGAGTGAGAACAAGGCAGTCAACTAGTGCATAGAACTTGTGGAACCTCCTTCAGGACTGTAGGAGAAGGATTCCAGGTGGCTACATCTGGAAGCTGGTTGAAAGAATGCCAAGAGCCTGCAGCGCTGTCAACGAAGCGAAAAGGGCTATTTTGAAGAGTCTAAAATTTGAGAACATTCTGAGATGGTGAACACTTTTTCAATATTTCATAAGTACGGTATTACTTCATTGTCTCAGGTGAATAACATAACAAACACATGCATTCTAAGCAGGAGTGTCCAGACTGGTGTACTTAACCATAATTTCAATGAGTGAGTTTGTGTGTACATCGCATCATTCATTTTCTATGAAATTTCTATTCGTTTTTAAAGAGCTTATTTGAAAAGACAGTCTGGGTAGTAACTTTGCGTAATGTGAGTCACAGCTCACTCTTTCTTACTGTGTGTGTGAAAGGATCAAAGCTGGTTGACCTCCACCAGTGTGAGACCATGGGGAGTCACATTTGGAAACAAATGCACCTCTGAGTTACCACTTAATTACACTAAAGTGCAGGATCACCTGGTCATATTATAGTAATACTATTTGAGTTACATTTCAGTTTATGGTCCATGCC
This sequence comes from Hyperopisus bebe, assembly GCA_026777045.1. NCBI lineage: Eukaryota > Metazoa > Chordata > Actinopteri > Osteoglossiformes > Mormyridae > Hyperopisus > Hyperopisus bebe. The sequence continues at coordinate 16,776,626 of JAODJW010000035.1, read as the reverse complement.
AAGAGGAGATGTGACAGTCTTTAGCTTGGGCTGCTTTCTTGTTTTCCTCTCTAGCAATCCTTCATAAACGCTTAAAAAAGGAGAAGAAAACTAAGAGGAAGCTACAGGAAGCACTGGAGTATGAGTCCAGAAGGCGAGATCAGGCGGAGCAGATGCTGAAGCGGACGCCCCCAAAGCCAAGCCTAAGATCTGCAAATGGTTGGAGCTTTAATCTATCTGTTACCTGTTTTCACTGATTTGATCGTTTTGTTTGAATGGCAGCTGCATAATTATATCTGATTCATGAATCAGATGAATAAAAGTCAGGCTTGAATTCGGAGAGGTTCTTCCCCTTTCCTGTACCTACTTCTGCTTTCATCCCCATGTGAGGAAGACTAACAAACCCACATGGCTTAGCAAGCTGGTGCTGAAATTGCTGGGCTTTCCTTCTATGGAGGGTGCAGGGACTTACCTAGTGGCAAAAAAAAGTAAAGTAAGGAGAATATTAGGGTATATGTCTGGGACAGACATGTATACCTTCAGACATGGACAAGGTACAGATGTATTGAATGAACACAAACAAGCATGGTCACTTGACTGTCTTTCCTGAGCTGGCCATGCACTCCTTTCCTTATTCATTGTCTGTTGTTGGGCTGCCCAACACCCCCCCCCCCCAAGATGCACACCCAGAGCAGCAGAAAACAAAATTTGTTAATTCATTTACATTAAAAACAGGATAGGTAGCTGCTAAATAGCTAGCTTGCGTCGGAAGTCGTCAAGTATTAAAAAGTATTAAAAAGAACTAACAAGTGACAGGAGGTAACCAGAGGTATTTCTTCAGATTTTTTCCACTCGCTCTTTTGCGCCCCCTAATCAAATGGCGCCGTAGACGATCACCTATGCAGCCCTCAGGGCAGGCCAGCTCTGCTTGATTAAGTAGCTGGAAGATGGATGAATGGATTACTTACAGTTTTGTCGGTATGATGTGTTTCATAATAATAATTTGTAATTTTTAATTGTTTTCTCTCCAGCTTATATTGATGCTGTTCTTGGTACAGGACAATAATGGCGGAAAGGGCAATGAATAGAACAAAAATGAAAATAAATGTCTGTGGGCCGGTTTCCCAAACAAGGATTAAGACTAGTCTTGGACTAAATTGCCGTTTCAATGGAGATTCACCATTATAACTAAAAGCTAGTTTAGGCTTAGGCTTAATCCTTGACTGGGAAACTGGCCGTATATGACTGTTAATTATATCAGATGATGATTAATGTGTAGGGGTTTGTCAGGTAATGTGTCAGTTGTTTTAAAACAAGCAAGACATACAACTTGGCCTTGGCCTATTATTGTAAATACAACGAAATTGCAGGAATCTATGAAATAATAATTATTATTATTATTATTATTATTATTATTATTATTATTATCGTCATTGTTGTTTGTTTATTTTGTATATTTACTTATTAATGTATTTAAAATAAGTAAGTTGCTATATTGTAACTGTGTATTATTAAAGCCAGTGCTTGCATGGTAGTACAGATTCAGTTATTTATGTCATTATGTATGAATAATAGGAAAACGCTATTTTTCTCTTAATTTATGTATTGTTGACCCTTCCCTTTCCCTAGACTCGCTGACCCAAGACATTGAGATTGAACACAGTAGCAGCAGAACAGATGCTGAAAGGACAATACAAGGTACATGCTTTGAAGAGGCTGTAAATTTGTTTCATGCCGCTGTGAATGAGCTTTATTTTATCTCAGCCTGCTGTTCAGGCATGCACCTTGCCATCTGGGCTGCAATCTCCTCAAGTCAAGATGAAGGTCAGAGTAAATCTGTCCGGATATTGTACTTGTGTGGAAATATATGTACATTTTTTCGGTGTTACACCGCAATTTGTTCTCTAGTCTTTTTCCATCATGTTCCTCAGTTCACTCTGACACGCCTTTGTGTTTAGATATACTGTCGTTTTTCATGAGAGACTGAAAATATTTGGGAAACTTCGGAATTGTCATAGCCAGTGCAGCTCTGTGAAACTTAATTTTTTTCGGTTAATGTTTTGCACACGTGTTAGCAAGTCTTTTTCATAATGAATGAAAAGGATATAATGATTTTTATATGGCTGCTGAGGACCATGATTCTGAAAATAAACTGCAGGCCAGTATATCACACAAGACACATGTATGCCCATTTAATTTGAACTACATTGTCAGTAATTCATATCACACTGCAGTACTCTGCAGTCATGGGTGGACTATAATTATAGTGAAATGGCATAGAAAAGTGCTGAATATTGTCATTAATTACACAAGCGAACAACCGAAGATCATCACACTTAAAAAGCCTGTGTAATACATTTACTGTGCTTCTGTGGTAAAAGAACACATTAATGAGAGAATCATTTAGAGAATTAATTATTTCTATTTGTCTTGTGTCACACTGTCTAATTCTGCAGCGTTAACTGCTTGCACTATTATTAATAGATTTTCCAGTCTTTGAATCTATGCCAAGAATGGACTTGCAATGCATTTTCCGGCTGCGGACTTGTGGGATTACATGACGGACCCTCTCTCTTATTATTCCGCATTGATATTTCCATGGGTGGGGTTTCGTTATTTGATTCCAGCAACTTTCCACTTGATGTATTTCCTGGAGTTCATACAGATAAATATACATGATAATTTCCCAGTGTTTCTGTCGCCATTTAGGAGATATATATTTTTTGCACGATTAAACATAAAAACAGTTAAAGTGAAATTAAAATTAAATGGGTGAATCTCAATGAAGCAAAAAGGCCATAATTAATGGTTCCCTTAATTGTCTTCATGAAGTATTTGCATGTGCATAATTTGCATAATTTACTTGTATTAATTAATCTTTCAAAGGAATTTTATGTTGAGGAAAGTCAAGAAAAATTCCCATTGTTTTATTTATAATATAACAGTTCATCTGTTTTTTTTTAAGTCTTTAATTTTTAATGTATCATGGTAGCATTTATTTTAGGAAATGTAGCATTAAGTAAAATATTACAATATTGAGTACAAAGAAAAACATTACTTTCTTAATATTTTTAACCAGTTTATATTACATGTAATGTGAAAGTATGTTGTGCATTTTTTTTTATAATTGTATTAATGAATATCACAGATATTTGGCAACTTTTGGCAGTTTTCAAATACCGTTTTCTATTTTATTCTTAAAGCATTCTTTACCATTTTGGACATGCATTACTCTGATGTGTCATTTTTCCTGAGGTTGAAAATACAGGCCGCCCTATGCCTACCTGTGAACCAAAGTGGTTCTCTTTTGAAGTTTTGTATTAATGCTCTAATCAGTTATGTACTTTTATCTGTTTATTGTTCCTCATATGAAGAATGCCTTTTGTATTTGATAACGGCAGATCAATCCTTTTATATCAATCATTATTTTGCCTTGATGTATCTTTTACAATTCTTGGGTATTTCCTATGGTTACTAAGGCCTTAAACAAATTACATTTACTAGTGTAGCGTAATCACAACTGACTGATTATCTACTGGTGCTGCATTATGAAAATTTGTTATAGGGTAGGAGGTAACTGACTATACTTACAGTTATTGTAATTCTTCTTAAAAAAACGGGGAAAAACTACTTAAAATTCTTTTTATGAATCACATCCGCTGCAGTTTCTCGGAATCTGCCTGTAATTAATAGTGAAGCAACTCGAGTACTGTAATTATTTATATAATAATTATATTGTAGTGTCCTTTAGAATAGTGATATTTTACCATTTTTATTTAACAATGTTGCTTTTTAATTAATCCCATGTTCCCTTTCTGAATATAAAAAAGTGGTGCTTTGTTTACAGTTAAGCTGACTTAATCAGCCAAATCCAGCCCGGGGTATTTGATTAGACTAAATGCTTTGTGTCTTAACACCTTAATTTGTTGTATTACAGATGGGAGACTCTATATGAAAACATCAACAATGTACTGACTCAGCTGTGAAGAGTGAGTACAACATACTTTGAAGAAAACTATAGGAAAACATCAATGATGTACTAACTGTACTATGATGAGTGAGTACAACATAGAGTATCCCTTGAAGAAGACCATCTGAAAACATCAACAATGTACTCACTTGGCTCTGAAGAGTGAGTACAGCGCACTGTGTCATTCGAAGGAGACTATTGCAAAACATCACTGATGTACTAACTTGGCTTTGAAGAGTTAGTACAGCATACAGTATCATTCGGAGGATACTCTCATGGTCTCTGTGAGATACTCATTCGGAGGATACTCTCAGTCATGGTTATAGTAGCATCCCCAGCTGTACGGAAGGTTGTTTTTGAAAGTCAGGGGCATCCTGCAAATGGACGCAGAGTGAGCGCGCTTCTCCTGTAAATAGAAGAACACTAAAGTCTGTTATTTGAAATCCACCGTATGCCATATGACAATTTCCTGTTCGGAAGACTAAAACAGTTTGAGGACACGAGAAATATCAGGGCTCAAATGATTAGCAGTTTAGATTTTTACAATGCATCCTGAACAGAAAAGGTTTTGGTTTATCTTTACAGTTTAGCTACTACACCTACTACACCTACTACACCTACTGTAGCACCATGCAAAACCATGGGTTTCATGAGAAAATACAGTCAATTTTACAGTGCAGTGATGAAATGGACACAACTAGTAGTTTAATGTTGTATTTTCTAAATTATAAACTCAAATCATATTTTTTTTTGCTACTGCTGTATATATCAGATGAAAAGTAATGCTGAGTGTCACAGTTGGTATGTGTGTATAGAACTAGATAACATTTTTACGTGTGTAGTAGAGTTACTAAGGAAAAAATGTGTATATTAAATATATTTATTTTCTATTATCTTTATTATTTTTATCTTTTTAAAATAGCTGCCATTTTGTCAGGATGCATGCAGGCATGTCAATGTCCACAAATTATAATGATTCATCAGTTATGCTGCATAATAAATTAATATAGGACTGATTTGACCCAACTCAAAATTCACTTCATAGTCATCCTATTGCTTGGATTGTTCCCTAAGTTTCTTCTGTATTTTGTTGCCGCTTATGTTTTAATCTCATTTACGATGAACATTTACAACAAAAGCATGAAATATTGTTTGCTGTTCTGAAAATCGGAAAACATATTTGATCAAATCTTGAACTGCCGTTGTGGGACAGCTTTTGGTGATCAGCATCCAATTCCCAGCTTATTCATACAGTAGTCAGTATATGAGTCTGTGTTTTATTTTACATATTTAACCCTTTCACTGCAAAGTTATATATGAAATATGATCACTTATATGAAAAAATACCCTTATACTGTGAATTGTTTGCTAAATATATAGTGTGAGGGCCAGTGTTCTGACAAAACTTCCTACCTATCGAGACGTACTATCGAGGCTTTCTGCGCATGTGCAGTTCCACCGTCTTGGGATTAGGGTTAGGTTTTAGGGGTTAGGGTTAGAGTTAAGGTAAGAGTTTTAGGGGGTTTTGGGGGGTTAGGTTTAGGGCTATCGATTAGCACTACGGTATGATGTTTTGATAAAGTATGACGTTTTGTCAGAACACCGGCTTATCATGTGAGCTGTATTTACAAGAATAACATACCAAAACTGACCTCAGTGTAAATAATACCATTTTACCTCTTTTACAGTAAGTATACACTGCATTGTTCACTTGTTTTCTGGCCTCTCATCCATTACTCTCCCTTTTTGTGTCTGTCTTTAAGCAACAATAAAACTCTCAATATTGGTTAAATATAGGTACATTTAGCCAATTTTATTTATAGACAAGGTACTTTTAAATCTTATTAATTTCTGTTAAGTAAAATGCACCCCTGAATGCTGGCGCTTTTTCCACGGTTGAAATACTGCACTGCAGAAGAAACACATTTTTCCTGTATAACTGATGAGTGGGTGGGTGTTTGAAAGGGTGGATAACTGAAACTTTGATAATTTATCATTATTTAACGTTATAAATGCATTGAAAGGGTTGAATTAAAAATCTGCACGTGACATTGAAAATAGCAACAAACTGCTCTTAAAATTTTATAGGCTCCTTGGTTAAGCATTTCAAGCGGCTAAGCATACTGTTTTTATAAAGCTGTCCTTTTGGTCAATGTTATGTATGAAATTAAGTTTCAAAGTCAGTCAAATCCATGTTTCAAACAGAATTAAATTCCTAGCAATGCCAGTAATATACAAATACAATGAAGATAAAACTTGTGGATTCATGGCGTTAAACCATGTGGGTCGAGAGTATTAGGGATGTTGCTAACTATGTTTAATTGCAATCATTAATTTTGCAGAGTAATGGCATACTGTAATTCCTAAAGATAATCATGTGAGATCCTACATTTTGTAAGATGCTGGGCAGCTACTTTTAATTTCATGATTATCATTGTCATATAATTATTGCTATTATTTTGTAACCTTTTTTTTGTAAATGAATTGAACTCTGATGTGACCGTCACTATCTAATGAGCCCGATGTATTTTTTTATTTGCAATCTTTTATATAAATAACTTTATGCTTAAAATGTACACAGTTACAGGATGTATGATGGTATTGCTCTCCTTCCATTTGTATTACCGTGCAAGGATGTCTGTGTGTTTAAAGAATACTTAATTTTGTTATTTCAATTGTGAGTTCAGTTTATGTGTTTGTATGAATGTGGGATTTTGAATGAATGTGTGCATGCATGCAATTGTTTGCATGCGTGCATGTGCTATATAAGTTACTGTTACTCCAAAACAAAATCAGAAATAAAAATACTGTGTCATGTAATATGCATTTGTTTGATATTTGTTAATATCTGATTCATGCCCGTAATTGATATATGCCTGTAAAATTTTAGTGAAGCCTTGTCATTCTGTCCTTTTCGATGGATTAAATAAGTATGGTGGGTAGATGGAAAGGAGTCATGAGTCAACATTAAATATAGCTTCCGTCTCAATTATTGCATAATCAAATATAAATAATATAAACAGTCTAGCTTGCAATTCTGCCAATTTCCTCAGAATGTTCATGATAGGAATAGAATTATTCAGAGCAGTTATGACTTTTGAGAGAGAACTGTTTGTCCTATAGTACTACAAAAGATCACGCTAATTCAATAATAAAAAATATTCCTTTCAGATTCAGAAAGGTGTGTTACCAAATAACTAAATGTATTTTGTTTCCACCTTCCAAATGTGCCTATTACTGTATTTACCCGTTTAAGACATTGCTGGAGTGTGAAAACCAGGTGTGTTGGCAATTTACTAGGATGAGTTTTCCCGAAGATGGATGCATGGACAAATGGATGAAACTGTATAAAGTAATGAAAAAGGTGAGAAAGTCCCTCCAAATTCTTCATGCACATTTTCAAATTCCCTTCTATTTTTTATGAATGAAGTTGAATACTTGTTCTATATTTTGTGAACTACTAGTCCACTATTAATGTATATTAATACTATTAATATAAACTATTAATGTATTAAATATTACAATAATTATGAAGGCATGATGTGAAACACTGTTTATGAAGTGCATATACAAAAGCAATTAAAAAAGGACAATCATCTGACTTATACCATATCGCTTAAATATGACAGAAACATGACATTCCAGATAATAGCATTTTTAATGACTGATGTTTGTGATTTACATTTGTTGTGAACATAGCCATTGCGGACAAGAACAGTCACGTCTGATGGTTTGATCTGCTGTAGCTGCGTAAAATAATCTTCAAAGTAAGATTTATGCCATTTTATAAAATAGCCATTTAGAACTTGTAGTTAGAACTCTCTCTCCTGATGTATACTGAGCGTGTGAGAGAGACTGATGGGAAAACAGCTGCCAGTCAAAGCTGAATGAAATGATGCTCTTTCATCAAGTGCATTTTGCCTCTTGTCCTGTATTTCCTGGCTAAATTTTTTTCTAATATTCTCACAATTCTCATGTGTTTTTTGACTTTTTTTTCACCAAATGCTGAGATCGTGTGGGTATTGGTTCTCATTCTCATTATTCCGAGTTACGTCAATCAGCTGATTGAATCTGTAACTGCGCCTTTAAATCAGCTTCACCAATACTAATATGAGTCAGCTTACATGTTGGTAATATGATTCCATCAAAAAAGCTTTAAAAAGGTAATACTACTTGAACGACAAATAAACTGCACAAGATTAACCTATACTGACTTAAATTTAGGCAATGGCTAGAATCTCCTTCAACCAGGAATGTGAGACGCAAATGTAGAAAATACAACAAGTTAAATAGATGTCACAAGGGAAGGTATTGGTTCAGGTTGAGGTGTCCCCCGATTAGCAGAGCCTGGAAATGTGGTATGGCCTCCTGACAAAGTTTTACAGTTTGAGCAAACTAGGAATTAACTTAAAGCCATTTAATCAAATTAGGACACAATGTGTTTTAAGGAAATGGAGAAAGCGAATTACATGACAAGGCCCATGGCTCATTATCTAAATGAACATTTTGTGAGTACAGACATTGAAGGCCACAGGAAGGTAAAAGGCCTGAGTCGTAAGGCCTGAGTTTGGACGTTGCACAGTAATTATTCTTTCATGCTTGTCTGTGCACTTAATGAAAGTGAAAAGCTTAGAAACAGAACAGAGGAATATAATGTGGCATGAAATTGAAGATAACCTTTTAACTTTTAGTTTATTCGCAGGAAGTCAAGCTGAACTTTTTTGAAAGTACACTTGCTTAATTTTTACCCCTTATTTAATTTATTTGCTGCATTGGATCTGGAAAAAGTCACATGACTCCACCCTTACTGTCTATATGCAGGTGTTATTGTCTTTGTAATCGTCACTTTAACAACATCTGCATCATTTTCAACATCTTTGGATATCTCTAGCAATGGGCTAAAGAAAATATAGACAATATATTACAATTTCCCACAGTTCCCTGGACTGTATGACAGCCTGTTATTCACCTTATCCTAGTCTGCTGTTGTCAATCTTAAATTATTTAATAGACGTTAAATCCCCCCCCCCCCCCAGTGTCTTAAGGTGTGCTGAGATCTACCATTACATGATTTCTGCTCATAGCCATCTTCCTCATAGCCGTCTTCATCAAAATCAACCTCCACTGGAAAAGTTCAACTAAACATTCTTCGTCCACTTCATTTATTCTACAAAAATGTGGGACAGTACGGTCACTTACTTTCTAATTATCTGTTTACACGCAGTACAATTCTGGAATTCACAAGACAATCATATCAAAATGGATAAATGAACCATTGTGTCCCTGTTTCTATATTGAAAACAGGCTCAAAAATCACACCATTTTCAATCAGTTTCCACTGCCTAATAATAATAATAATAATTATTATTATTATTATAATAATTATACATAAGTATTATGTATGAAGAGCTGACAATTTAAACTGTGGTTCCAGATGAGTAGTGAGGTCTTGTGGAGGTCTTGAGGCCCCTGTTGGTGGGTCTGTTAAAAGGTAACAATCCTTGTGTGAAAGATGCTGATCTTCTTGCCATTCATCAAATTATCATCCTTTAAAATCATTACAATATCACCCCTAAAGAGAGCCATTTGCTTGGAGGCAAACCTTTTAACTCCTAGATATCATTAAGCTGAGTTTTGTTGCTGAATATTCATAATGCCGATGTGGTCCCCTGCTTCTCCAGGAGCCCCAGTGCCTGGTGTGTTTGCAGCACTTCCCTGTAAGGTGACCCACTGAGCCCAGCATGGGAATTTTGAGAGGCAGCAGGTGATACTGAGCTTCGGAGGTGCACTGCTGATCTTGCAGGTTTATGAAAGCACTAATATCATCAAGGAACCACAGTGTCATCAAAGTTCTGAGAAGAGACAGTTGAAAAAACCTGTTATATATGTAGATAGAAATGTAGATATAGAACCTGTTATATTTAGATAGAAATAATGTGTATATATCTGTTATAGCTTTCCCTGTGTAAATATTCATTTGACTTCCTCTGCCGGCCCCTGGAGGGTGGGCTTCCCCTTTGTATCTAGACCCTCCCATGGTTTCCTCATTTTAGAGGGGTTTTTCCTTGTCCTTCTCTGGATTCCTCATTGGGGGCTTTGAGTGGGGGTGCTGTAAAGCACTTTGAGTCAATGTGATGTGAAAATGAGCCTTATAAAACTGAATTGAATTAAATGGTATTTTGTCCTAATTGCACTGGATTTTTTTTTTTTGCACAATTTGACAGTTGTGTTCTGGAGAATCCCTTCTGTCTCACAGAACAGACAACAGTTCCTTATGATGTGTGTTACACAGGAAAGTTTATTATTATACAAGCATCTAACCTATAATCAGGGTTGCCTGCTAAAAGGAAGTAAAACTAATCATTGACTAATAATCTTCTGGGAAATTTAAAAGAGGTGGAATCAATCAACAAAAAGAAGGCCCATTCATCTCACGGTTCCTCTTGCGACAGTCATGTCCTCCTTCCTACACCAATGTTCTGTATATTCATGCCTGTTTTAGTGTATTCTGTTGAGCACATTGGAAAGGCCGGAGAAAACCTGCCTTTGACAAAACACAGCACGTGTCAGACGAGCACCTTGGCGTGGTCAACAAGCGGGTGAGTTCCAGTGAACCATGGAAATACTGGAAACAAGTAGAGTAGCATATGTCTTAAGATCAGACTGAGCTGCACTGCAACAAGAGGCCCTGGCCTGAAATGTAATGATAGCTGTAAAATCCCATAATTACTGTTTGAAAACTGTGCCAAAAGACTCATGTAGCTTGTGAGGGCAGCAGAGCTAATGAGGGTTTGTTATTTTTCCGCAAAGGACACGATTTTCGTTGGGTCATGTTTGAAGCGAAGTTATTTTCTCCTGCCGTCTATTGGTGACATTTTGAGAAATGGCTTCCCATAATGGACGGATGGCTTAGAATTCTGTTGCCGACAGCTGTAGTGGCTGGTTTGGTTCTCTCCTGAGTGGTTAATGTAGTTGTTCTAGTGGAGTTGTGGGGAAGATTAATGGACACAAAGGGTGTGTGCCAGTTGTGAGGAGAAACAGCACTGGGCGAGCCAGAAGCCATCTGTTCACTCGCTTTTACGGCTTTTTTTTTTTATGGAGGAAACAAACAGATGGAAACAAGGCTGTGCAGACAGCTTTATTTCTGAATTACTACGGTGCACAAATGTGACACTTAAAAAGACAGGAAAGCCAAGCAAGCAAACTGCGTAAACTAACTGTTAGCTTTGGCTCCTTGGGTAGATGAATAAGAGTTATAAAAATATTTTATACTAAGAAGCACACACTGGACATTTGTAATTCAATTAAATTCAATTTAATTTTTATATAGCGCCTTACACAATAGAGTTGCCCCAAGGCGCTATACATGGGTGATACATAGAAGATCAGAAATTAAATAAAGAAAGGCAGAAGACAATAGAGGAGCGGAACCAAAAACTCCCCAGTAAGGAGAAGACAAACCTCTGGGTCAACTGGCTGCCCAACCCACCCCCCTCCCCCCCGC
>JAODJW010000035.1:16718048-16741677 GCA_026777045.1 Hyperopisus bebe | reverse complement strand
AGCGCGCGCCTCTCACTCTACGCGGGTTACTATTTGATCGCGTCATTAAAAACGTCATTGTTCGGCAAAATTTATTCGGCATTTTTACTTATTCGGCCGAACACCGAAAGTGCTTTTTTGGTTATTTTCGGCCGAATAATTTCGGTTGCCGAACATTCGGTGCATCCCTAGCGCTAACGTCGATCGAACCTTTGTTAAAATGTAAAAGGTTGAAATAACATTCCATTATCGGGCAAGACCTTCACATAATCTTGGCTGAAGTCCTGGGAATGTTTCCTGTCAGCCAAAGTTATGTTGGTGTCAGTTGTCTTTATCAACCCTATGGCATCACAACCTATCATAATGTACCATTTCATCACGGTTCCAGCTGATTGGGCAGTCCTTCATTCCTAAGCAAAATAATGATCCAAAACAAATGCGAACAAGAACTAACTAGAGAAGAGCAAAGATAAAGGACAATCCATATTAATGATGTGGCCTGCGCCGTTTTTTGGCCTCTTTCTCATAGACTTTCTCTTTGTTATGTACTGGACAGAAGACCCCATATCTCTACAAATTGCTGCAGAATATCTTAAGTGACGTTAGGTAATTTCCTTCTTCAACTTGTTACCTGGATGCCTCTTGTTCATGAAGCTGTTATCAATAGCTATTTTGACAAATTCAAGATTTCTAAACACTTCTTCAACACTTTTTGTGGGGTTGCACTGACACCATTTTTTTCAGACTGAGTATTTACATTTGTGTACTTGCTGACACCGAATACTTAAGGCAATACTCAAACCACTGAAAATAACAATGACCTAACCTGGGATAACCACCAGACCAGTACTTAAATGACAATTTGTCTGGACCCTATGAGTTCATTTACAATTTTCCTAGTGTGTTATCAATGGGTAAATGTGAACTTAAGAGTTATTATGCTAAACTTTTACAAAAACCTGTTATATCAGACTAACAATCACCATAACAGTGCATTGAACTGGAGAACATGTTCTGTTTTTTTCAGAATCGCTTAGCTACCTTTAACTTTAAATATTAACATGAGAATCAAGTAAAATAACATGAGGCCATTTCCAACCAAGTATAAAAAAAAACTGTGTGTAAACAAAGTCTCTGAGGAATGAGACTTCTCCCTCTCAATGGAAATTATAATGGAAAGAACATCGATTAATATGTCACTGACATGAAAAGGTATTTAGTCACTGACTTTTTTCAGTGAGGGTAACACATTACACTGAAAGCTAGACATGTGGCTCTACTGGCCCATGCTAACCAATCCCAACCAACTTATTTTTCTATCACACTCAGAATTTCTCACTCTTCTCCTTCTCTCTTTAATCAAAAAAGTTAGGATGTGTCTGTGAGAGATGACCGGGGCGTCATCGTGCACCCTGAGGTGATGTCATCTTTCCCACAGTGCTGGGCCTGACATTTGTGACGGAATCTCATGATTTGTGGGTAGTTTTAATAATTTCCACAAATTCAGTGTACATAATGTGGGACATTAACACACTTAAATTACCATATTAGTGAAGACGAGTATAATATTAAATATGGAAACATAAATTTCACTTTATATATTGTAACTATAACAGCAATAGTTTGTGAATAAAAAACGAATTCCATTGTACGACCTGTAACTTCACATGATGTCGTACCGCTGACACCCACACACCCATCTCTCACAACGGTAACATGAAACCTACACCCCTGCTCTGAGCTGTGTCTCTGTGCGGAGACAGTATCCACTCAGCATTGTACTGAGTAAGAACCCCTGTTGTTTTTACTGCCCATGGGTCTCTAGACATTTTCTCTCGCTTCTCCAGAATTTGCACAAAAGTTTACTGTTGCGGTCTTTCTCTGCTAGCATTAGCATTCTCCATGTACTGTGCACTGTGGTGCATGTTTAGATGTTTAATCAAATTGGTTGTGTTACTCCTTTTGCCATTTTCACTTCTGTTGTCACCCCTTATCTTAAAATATGTACAAACTGCTGACATCCTCCAAGTGAATTCGCCAACTTGCCAAAGCCGGTGACGACTCGATTGGTAGATGCCAAAATGTAATTTGGCAGCAAAAGAACAAAAAAGACAAAACACTGCGGCTTTGAGTTTCTGCATAATATTCCACTTAAGTGGTATCGGTTCTTGGTATCAGAGAATTTCTACGAGTATACGTATATGAGTGCAGTATTGGCTCCATACCCAGTTCTGGTATCGGTGTCCATGCATCCCTACTACTTTGGGATTCTTTCTGTTTTTGTACATTAATATATTTATATGATATTTGCAGAAAAAATGCAATTATGTATTGACAAGCCAACAACCAATTTTTAACTGTTTTTGTAAATGCACTTTTTCTCTTTGAGAGTGGATCGTATGGTATGTGTCTCAGATGTAGCCTAGACAGTGGACTGAGATGCACACGGAAGAGCATGCGTGTTGTGTGACGCTTTAAATTCTTAGTTGTAGTTCAGTGTGTGCGCATGTGTATGAGGTCTGTTGCGTAATAAGTTTTATTAACCAACATCTCCGCACAGATGCATTTCGGGGTAATGTCATCTTTAGTTGCACTTAGGACACCGCTAAATGCGTTTGACGTGCAGCCTGACCACATGTCTATTATAGCATGATTAAAGTACATCAACAACTTCTCTGTTGTCATGGAGATGTCCTAAGTGTAGCTCTTCTGATAGAATCCTGTTGAGCTCCTTGTTATTAGAACTAATGTTATGCAGCTGTTTTGCTTATAGCTCCACCCACTTATCCAACTTGTCCCTGGGACCTGCCATACACACAGATTGGTCTGTTTCCTGGGGTGTATTGCGTATACACACATTTGTACATAAACCTTTCCATCAGAGTCGTACCCCAAAAGCATTTGTCTCGTATGTCATATTCTGCTGGTCAGTTTCATGCTGCGATATGTAAACCTGTCAAAGCACATGACATCATGCCTCAGTAGCTGCTATTATTGGTCTGTCCACTAGATGGAACCACAGGTTTTTTTTTTTCCTGTGCCCTCACTATGGAGCTTTAGATTTCTGTGTTCTTGGGAAATTTAGGGCAATTATCTCTGGAACGTTAAATCACACCACATTCCTTGTGTGCAGACCTTTTATTTTTGAAATTACAGACAAGACCCAGGTAGAGAATTTGAAGGTGCTCAGTTTTCCTCTAAATGGTACCACAGTGGCATGCAAGTACGAAAGCCTGAGGTGGCTTTGCACTGCTCTCATACTTACAGTATGTATCCCGCTGGCTTTGCAAGGTTACCAGTGCTGACCAGTAGAGGGCAGAATGGAGATCCTGCTGACTTACTCAGTGTCCCAAGTTCTGGGCCTGAATAGACGATACAAACGTCAGATCCCTATCACACAAGAACCGACAATATACAAGTGGTTTTACCTGCCAGTAAAAATGGACCTTGAATTCATATTGGACCTCGGTGCTTATCCTCAAACAGACTCTATAGATCCAGATCTGAAGCTGTCTGCTTTCTATTCTGCATTTTTGGCTTACGGTAATGATTCATATTTTGTGTGTGAAAGAACACATGGAAGAGTTTCATTGTATTGTAATAGGCCCAGTCCTTCAAAGAAGGCTCTGAATGATGTTCAGCTAATGGTCTCATCTTCTGCAGGATTGTGGACAACATGCCGGTTACCTGGTGCTACACTGTGGAGGACGGACAGAAGTACTGCAATCCGGGCTTTCCTATTGGATGCTACGTGACTGGCAGTGGGCAGCCTAAGGATGCCTGTGTGGTAGATGTTAGTATACATATTTAAACACCCTTCAGCTTTCATGTAATGGGGGATCTATACAAGTATGATTTGGATATTTACTTAACTGATTTTTTTAAAGGGGCAGTACCAAAGAGATTTTCTCCATATTTAACCTGTGAAACATCAGCCTTTTGGACATTTAAAACCATCTGTCATTCTCTGAATCACTTCTAAGCATTTAAATATGAGTTATTGTCTGTCAGCAGTGAAATAGCTCCTGAATTTCACTTCACAGCCAAGCTTTAATGGCCAAGACACCTATTACATCTTCAATCACGTCAACATTACAATCTACTACCATAAAGTAGAAGCGCAGAATGAGGATGGAGAAATGCGGCTGGTAGCAGCTAAAATGGAGCCAAAGAGGTGGGTTAGTTGTAGTACATTGTGCGTGCTGGTGGTCTTTCGGAAGCTGTCGTAATAAATTTCGTCGTCTTTTTTAAAGCTTCAAAAATGGAGAGTGTTCAGGGCCGCCCATGGATTTGAGCAGCAGATACGCCGGGGAGCTGAAAATCCCCTACACTTACTCTGTCCAGTTTATTGTAAGTCTGGCCAGTTTTCTGTCTTATTTGCTTTCTGTTACAAAGCCGTTACAGATCAATTTATCTACTTTAGGGACATAACATGAGGGACAACATGTCACCGTTTCAGTGAATTAAGGCTAATTATATTCGTCTGTGCGTGTTTAAGTTGAGGACTTCATCACGACCTGAAGTGATTGTTGATATGCTTCCAGGAAAATAAAGACATTCGGTGGGCCTCTCGCTGGGACTATATTCTGGAGTCTATGCCTCACACCAACATCCAGTGGTTCAGGTAAGCTGACTATCACTGGAATATTTGTGGCACTTGTTGGCTCTGGCTTGTCACTTACAGCAACCCTGTGTCTCTTTCCTTGTCCGACAGCATTATGAATTCCCTTGTCATCGTGCTCTTCCTGTCTGGGATGGTAGCTATGATCATGCTCCGCACCCTTCATAAAGACATCGCCCGGTACAACCAAATGGACTCCGTTGTGAGTAGAACAGACTCCCATAAACAGAATGTTAGCCTTTTTTTTTTACACTGATTCATATGAATATTTATTCTCTTTCTTGTTTATAGTATGCACTTTATTTTGCCTCTTTTTTTTTTTTTTTTTTGATTGTTATTCATACAGCATTTTTGGATATAAATCCTCAAGGTCGGATGTGTGGTTTAGCTTTGAGCCGTCAGGGTTGCAGTGTGCTGACCTGATGTGATGCTTTGCAACCTTACAGGAGGAACTTTACATTAGAAAAGTTCACACACAGTCAGAAGAACATCTTAGGTCCTACACGTTCTCAGAATGAATCTTTTTGGCCCTGTATTGGTCTCACTGAGTCTAAATATTGCTACAGTCAGCCTTGACCATATAACAGACTTGCGGTTCACGTTAATATAGTGATGAAATCTATTCCCAGGAATCACACAGTGATTAGTGTGAGAGCTACAGTGGTGTTTAAATGCACATGCTCTGTGATGCCAGGCAGCATACGATTAGGGCTACCTGGTCAGTACTTTGGCTGTGTTCGCAGGAAGATGCCCAGGAAGAATTCGGTTGGAAGTTGGTCCACGGAGACATTTTCCGGCCACCAAGAAGGGGGATGCTTCTATCAGTGTTCTTGGGCTCAGGGACGCAGATCTTCATCATGACCTTCATCACACTCTGTAAGTTCTGTGTTCTTAATCGCGCTTTATCAGTATGACTTTATGCGTGTAGAAATATCTCTAGTCGATTTTGTTAGTAGGTTTACATTAATCCCACAAGTCCACAATTTGTCGCATGCTGCACATTATAAATATATGAGTTTCGATAATTGTTGGAGTAGTTTTTATTCAGCATAACTTATTTACTGTTTATGGTCTTTAAGTTGTTTCTGTTTGTTTGATTGTTCGTCAGTCTTTGCCTGCCTAGGCTTCCTGTCCCCAGCCAATCGTGGGGCTCTGATGACCTGCGCCGTGGTACTCTGGGTGCTGCTGGGAACGCCAGCCGGCTACGTGGCGGCCCGACTCTACAAGTGTAAGTAGAACAGATGCGCTTTGGCCAGGGCTCATTAAGCCGCATCAGCATCAGCACATGACAAACGGACGACCAGAGAGACCCTCTTCAGTTCCTGTCAGTCGGCACTGAAGAGACGTGTCTCAGCCTTGACTGGGATCCGTTTCTGTGGTTAATTTGACGATTAGTTGTTTCCTCACTGCCTTCATATGTTTTAAGCAGGACATTGTCTTTAGCACTTAGCGTCCAGCGGGTCTCTGGAAGCTCTGGGGCATCTCCTCCACAGATGCGGTCACAATTGTTCTGTCTCAAGACCATGGGAGCAGTGGAAGTGTATTCAAGCTTACGCATGTCTAGATCTATTCAATTGTCCATCCATCTTCCGAATGTCTATCCTGGACCAGGGTCCTTGGGGGGCTTTAACGGGGGACAAGGCAGGGGTACGCCCTGGATGGCTAGTTGTGTAGGGTCAAGTTGTTTTACATAGTGATTTATTTATTTATTTTGCCCACATTATCCGTTACGTTTAGCGCATTGGAGGGCAGCGGTACTTTACAAGCTCAACTGCTGGTCTTATGCCAGTGAGAATTCATATTATTAAAAAACGATCACTCTGGAGCACTACTAAGCAATAAA
The DNA here is from genome assembly GCA_026777045.1 of Hyperopisus bebe. Classification (NCBI taxonomy): domain Eukaryota; kingdom Metazoa; phylum Chordata; class Actinopteri; order Osteoglossiformes; family Mormyridae; genus Hyperopisus; species Hyperopisus bebe. The sequence goes on along the minus strand of JAODJW010000035.1, from coordinate 16,735,234 downwards.
ATGTTCTGAGCGCCTTCGTTGTAGGCCTTTGTGTCTGTTTTGTGAGTGTTATGATCGTCCCGCATTGCTGCTGCGGTAGATCGTATTGACGTGATAGTCTGTGTCATGCAAGCGCTGGTCTGATTAGCTGTGAAGAAAACAGGGACAGTAAGGGGGTGGGAGTGAGTTATTGCACAGAACGCAGATTCATACCCCATCTGTTTAGCTCATGCTATTATCTGTAGGGCAAAGGAGTAAGTTCTGGAGTTTTTTTTTTTTTTTTTAACACCTTGTCATATTCTCTTTTCCTTTAAACAGCCTTTGGTGGTGAAAAATGGAAAACAAACGTCTTGCTGACAGCTTTTCTGTGCCCTGGGTGAGTGAGTATTTTTATCAGGAAAGGTGCTAAAGCAGTGTTTTATATCCTGACACAGGAATGCAGCTGAGACAGAGTCTCGGCCCGTCTGATAAACATCTGTGTGTCTCTATGTACTTTATGAGGCTGTGTAAGTTTGAATATTAAACCCATAGCAAGCACACCAGAGCAGTGCATAGAGAAACTGCTTCCATTATTCACTGTAGCAATAATAATGAGCAAATAGCAAGTAAGCAAATAGCAAGTAAGCAAATAGCAAGTAAGCAGTGCTGTTAATGACACTACAAAACTGGAGGATTTTTTTATTTCAGTGACAAGGGAGTGTCCAGTGCTGATGTCTCACATTGATCAGTACTGTGCGGTATAAATGGTATAAACGGTATACGATTTAAATTTGGCCAATGGGAGAGATTTTGATTATACTGCCCTACCGCAGAAATTTCCGCTCCTTGCCCGCAAAAATGGCGTAATCAAGTTGCGTCAAATAATTTATTAATATGATTTATATGAAAATTATTTATATGATTATTGCTGCACCTGGCAGCAGAGTCCTGCACGGGTCTGGTTTTGGCAAACCGTACCCGCCCTACTTAAACCTGTATCCGAACCGTTATCCGACAGATATAAAATAAAATTCCGCACCTGATCCGACCCGCTACAAATTAATACCGACACCCAACCTGCACCCGAAGACAAAAGTTTATTGCCACAACAAACGACCAGTGACATGTGCAACATCAGTTGAAAAGGCATAGCTAAATGTAAATGTTGCTTAATAACAGCCTAATAATAAGCACAATAAATGGTAGTAGCCTACCTCCAAACTCGGATAATGTTTGATATCGCCATGCCCACACATAGCATTACCAGCTTACAATTAAATGTGTTAATAAACTAAAATGATATAAAATGTACATTAGGCTACCCTGCATATTATTCGGTTTTATAGGCTACCTATGTGTGCTTTCCATTTTCCTTTGATTACCCGATTGGAATTCCTACGCAAAGGCATAGGCTAGTGTTTGGTGTGGTGCTTTATATTACTATGTAAAAAAAAAAAAAGATATCGTCCACAGTTGATAGCCTCAGCTGACTCCTTCGCTCCTAGATGGCACATGAGAAATCTCGCTCACTTGCGGCGCTGGATGCTGGGATAACGAGAATAGATCTCACAATATGAGCAATATTGGGGAAACAAACGCTCACGCTCTGTCCACCAAGACAAGACGTCAAAAGAGTTGTTTTCGTTACGTTTTGAAAACCGCAATTTAGACCCGCGCTGGCCTGCGTCCGACAGGAACTAGTATCCGACACAATAGAATATTTTTCACCCGTTTCATCAAAATTTGCGGGTCACCCACAGGCACCCGAACCCGTGCTGGACTCTGCCTGGCAGGACCTTTATGGGAGAGATGGTCATACTAATATAGACGGAGTTATGACACTAGTCTAATTGTGTTAGTTTTGTAGTTTTTGGTTCTGTCTTGTTTTTCTGCTTACAGTTTACAAAACCAACCTGTGTTAATATAAGATAAAACCAGGGAAGTTACTTGAAATGTTTTCATGTTTTTTCCATAATTACAGATTTGCACAATATATATTCTACGTTCACGACCACTTTGAAATATGTTAAGTTTATTATACAACTTCCTGCTGCAATGCCTTTGCTATGGACATATGTTACCCTTTCAAAAACAGTTATATTGAAATTTACAGACCACAATATATACCGTCTATGGTTCAAATTATACCGCAATATGAATTTTATGCCATATCGCACAGCCCTAGCTTCTGCTCTTGCTCTGCAAATGCCCATTGTCGTTTTCAGGGGTTGTGCTAATGTGATTTGATGGGCGTAAACTGTTTTCGTACAAAAATTACGTTTGTATCTGAAAACATACCATTTGCTTTCTTCCAGGATTGTGTTTGCAGACTTCTTTCTGATGAACCTAATTCTGTGGGGTGAAGGTTCCTCTGCAGCTATGCCCTTTGGAACCCTAGTGTCTATCCTTGCTCTCTGGTTCTGCGTGTCTGTTCCCCTCACATTTGTGGGAGCCTACTTTGGCTTTAAAAAGAATGTGAGTGTCTAGAACCACAGGCGCTGGTGTCGCCGCCCGTTTCTCTGTGCAGTGTCGTCACTGCTTCTCGGTTTGGTCGAACTGCATGTTCGGTTCATCACTGTATGTCTTGTCAAATTGAAGGGGATAGAGCATCCAGTACGGACCAACCAGATCCCTCGTCAGATTCCTGAGCAGTCCTTCTACACCAAGCCGCTTCCTGGGATCGTCATGGGTGGAATCCTGCCCTTCGGCTGTATCTTCATTCAACTGTTCTTCATTCTTAACAGCATCTGGTCAGTGTGCTGGTGTTGATGTGTGTGGGTAGGCTGCCTTGGGATACAGTCCATTTATATTGTAAAGGTCATAGGTCATGAGAAAAGACTGCACTTAATTTTCATGACTTACATTTTTCGTACATTTTTTTCCCAATGCCTCCCACCGGAGTTGTTGACAGAGCTCTCGTTCCCCACTTCCAGGTCCCACCAGATGTACTACATGTTCGGCTTCCTGTTCCTGGTTTTCATTATCCTAGTCATCACATGTTCTGAAGCCACAATCCTCCTCTGCTATTTTCACCTGTGTGCTGAAGTAAGTTTTCTCCCATCGTCGCTAAGCATGCCCAAATACATCTCTGACTTCAGTGATCCAGTTAAAGAACTGAGGAGGCCTAGAAGTCTTGAACGGAACTTCTTGGTTAACCACTAGACCACTTTAGAATCAGTCGGTTTTTGCAGCGTCGTTGATTGGCTAGGTAATACCAGGGTTGAATACATTAGTCGGTGGTTTGAGTCTCATGGTCTTTATCATCCCCTTGTAGGATTATCACTGGCAGTGGCGTTCCTTCTTGACCAGTGGCTTCACCGCTGCCTACTTCCTGGTTTATGCCATCCACTACTTCTTCTCAAAGCTTCAGATCACTGGACTTGCCAGCACAATCTTGTACTTTGGCTACACCATGATCATGGCCTTGATCTTCTTCCTCTTCACAGGTATGCTCGTGCTAAGACGCCACATTTGTTTCCGTGTCGCCTTTCCTGGTTCCCCAGCAGCACGTCAGTCACTGTTTTGAAGCTTCCCTGGACCTTCTCATTAATACAGTTAAATGAAGTGAGAATGTTGGGAACAAAGTGAACTGGACAGGGGGGAAAAGCCCCTTTAAAATAAATAAAGTCTTAAACTAATTTCCTGTGATTTAGGAAATGCAGCGTCTGGCACTCATGGGTCACTGACCCTCCCCCCCGCCCCCCCCCCGCCAAATCTGCACAGAGTTACTCCTGCAGCTTGGGGTCATTAGTGTCACTTTTTAATGACAGTCTTCGGTAATTATTATGAGAAGTTATTTACCCATGTTTCTCTTTGGAAATGGATTGTCAGCTATGGCATACATGTGATTGGCCAGTAATACTGTCGTTTATTTTCCATGTTTTTTTTTCGCATTTAATACAGATGCTTGTGTATTTACATGAATTTTGAGCTGCTAGACACGTGGTGTATCTTGGTTTTCTGCCTCACAATTCAGTAAAGGGTTTTATGATAAGTAGCATGCCTTTTAGGTGATAGTCAGAGGTAGTCTTTATTTCCCTTAAACCTTCATTTCTATATCGCAACTTAACCTAAGCAGTAACCTTGCCAGTTGCAGTTTCTTTGCTGGGCTCTCAGTTTCATGTTTTCCAAGCCTTACAATTCAGGGTAAGTCCCAGGTGGTGACGGGAGGAGTTGTACATCATGAGCATCATCAGTTATGAGTTGTTAGCCCTGTTTCAGTCAGTTTGCTTGGAAGAGTTTCTGACAGGCCCCAGTGCTCTGGTAGTGTCACACATGCTGTGGTTACTGGTTTTCTCTGGTGCCTGGTGGTTGTTAATCACCTCCAGTAGGGGGCGCCATAAATGTCATGTTACTTATTCATATCTTGGTCTGAAACATCATCTGATATTCAGCGAGCTTGAAAAACATTACTCACAAGAACTGTATAAATATTGCCCTTGTCAGTTATGTTGCATCTTCAGATTCTCTATCCAGGAACCAGGCCCCCCCCAATGGGTATCTCTGGGGGCATCTTATGATGAACCCAACGGAGGTGCAGCTACATATGTTCAGAGTTATGGCTGTTATGTCTAACTGTTTGAAGGTCTATCAGCGGGTGACTGCTATGGCTAACAAGGCCTGTTAGTGTAGCCCCGTGTGTGTGTAATGGGTTTTTCACAATTTGTAACATAAGTAATAACTGAGTCTTTTATCTGTGAACATGTCCAGCATTATTCAAAATCATTACTACATGATGTATTGCTTCAGGCAAAAAGCTACCTTGGGATTGGGTGATCTTTACAAGTCATGGTCTTTTGTGATCCAATGAGGAGCTGTTACAGGCAGAAATCCTCCTGTAGATCCATTAGCTACATGTTTTCTTAAACAAAATTTCAGCATATATTATAATTAGTGTGACACAGATACATGCCTGTAAATCATTCCTGATGAGTCGTCCTGCAAGAAGATTCATGTACCTTGTTTGAGGTCTTGTGGATTTACATGGATCTAGACAGTTACTAGTAGATAATGATGTAACGTGGATCGAAAATTAAGCTGAAATAAGAATAGGGATTTCCCCTCCACCCCCACCAGTTAAATGTCATTTTAAGGTTTCATGTTTCTCTAAACACACTTATGGATTTTGTTTCCCTCAGGAACTATTGGATTCTTTGCCTGTTTTTGGTTTGTTACCAAGATCTACAGTGTGGTGAAAGTGGATTAAGCACACCAATCCAGACCTTAACCACGTGGGATTCGTCAGGTGGTAAAATGTACACAGACTGTTTTCTGAAACTCCTGACACTGACAAGATTCAGCACCTATCAAAAGCAAAGCCCTTTTTTCACCTTTAAGCATTTCCAAATATTAGTGGATTGCACCACTCAAACAATCACGTTTGATGGAATTGCATATTAAAAAGCTTGACCATTGAAGACTCTAGAACTTAATACACTTCATTTCATAAATATTACTCATCGTTTGCTAATACAAAGTGTATTTACTCTGCAAAAGGTTAGGTCTACATAGTAACATTTATCATTCGTATTGTGGCACTGTTATTATTGTAAATAACATTTTCTAATTATGGGAGGGGTTAATACTGTGAATAAGGAACTGTGTCAGGTACCAGGGCTTCTTTTATTTCATGATGACTGATGTTGCGTTAAGCAGGCTGGTCTCCATTATGTGTTACTTGTGTTTTTAACTTTTTACACTTCGTGCCTCACGAGTGCATGAACTTGTAAGTTTCTAGTACTGAATCTTGTACAGATAGTTTAAAAAAAAAAAAAAAAAAAAAAAGCATGACGAATCAGTTTGGGAGGCACGTGAGGTAAGGAGGGAGACGAGACGCACCACCTACCAGAAAATGGCACACGGCTCCTGCGTTTGCCGTGACTGGATTCGACGGTTTCATCACTTGTGTGTTGTTTGTGTGGCAGAACTTTCTGTGGATTGATGTGCAGCTTGGCTGTTAGCTTTGAACGTAACTATGACTCCTGCGTTGCCCGCACATACACACACGGCACCCCAAGCAAACTATTTATGTGTGCCCATACTTTAAATACTTTATATTTATAGTTGATTTGGGACATTTTGGGGATGGGCGACATGTTACATGTACATATTACTTGTATTCAATCCTTTTGGTAATTCTTAACACCAAGTGTCACACATGGGGAAATCCCAGAGTAAATCTAAATTTAGTTTGCTGCAAAAACCTCCTTAGATTTCAAATTCCTAATACATTTGTTTTTTGTATCATCTCTGGCTTCAGCCTTGGGACCATGTCAAAAGGAATTAACCAAACCTGCTAAGTGTTAAGCCCTGAGAGATGTGATCAGTAAATCACTTCTGTCACTGAGTAGTAATGGAATACGTTACGTTTAGAATGTCAGTTCTGGTAACTACAGCTTGCACGTGAAAGTATCATCACTACAGTTTTGATCTCTAGTTCAAATAATGTAGTTAAGCTCAGCTTTGAGTTACCTGCCGTGTATTTTGGGTTTTGTTTGTTTCATCAAGGCCTATGTGGTTGTTTTGAGTGATACAATAAAATAACAATTGATCAGTTAAACGTTTTGTGTGCATTTATACAAGTTTTGGACTGTGTATTCCTTTCTACGCATCTGTCTTGCTGATTAATTTTACTGCAGTGGTTTGTAATACTAAGCTCCTGGCTTGAATGAATGGCTCCGTAAATGGGTTAATTAGTTAATATTTTATTTTATGCCAATTGTGCAGTTGGTTAAATTTAATTCACAATTGTAGCAAATGACTTTTAGGTCAGCCATGAGTTGAATTCAATAGCCTGCAACAAACTTCCGGAGTGACCCAGGCCAAAACAACAAACAAAACCACATCCAACGAACACAACCCAAGCTAAGCTAAACCCTAAGTGGATATAAGTCAACATAAAAAAACGACAAGGTCTACACCTGACTCCCTATCCAAAACACACAGTAAGGCAAAAACAAATAGGCAGCCACTCCATACGCACCAAGCACACACACACAGCAAACACGCAATCCAAACATCGTGTCCAAAAGGCGCGAGCAAAAGAATAGTCAGGAGTCAGGCGAAAGATCAAAACCAGAAATGCAAACAACTAAATCGACAGTACCAGAAAGGGGCGATGCGAAAGTCGGAATCCAGAAACAAAAACAGTCATACACAGTAAAGCAAAGCAGTAATCACAGGCAACCGAACAAGAGAAAACCGAGCAAGAGCTCACGAAGTGCGTGCACTGCGGCTTCTTCGCTGGGAACGGAAACAGGAAATGGGTTGCAGATGGGAGGCGTGGCCAAGTCCGGGGCGGAGTCGGAGGAGCGGCGGACGAATGGGCGAGTGGGCAAGACGTCCGAAGAACCAGTAGGCATCCTCCCGAACTTACGGCACGTATCTCCCTTACAGCAATGTACACATACGGCATGTAACAAAGATCTTAATATTCCACTTGATATAAAAGAATATTCTGAACCTTTATATTTCCATATTAAAATTTATTTTCTATATGGACGCAGTTACGTTGCAATCATAACTCATTACTCATTCATTAATTTGTAACTGATATCTGCTTTGTTTTTGTTATACTGGTATTCTATTTGGACAATTTAATAACTATTTAAATGATTTAAAGTACCTCTCCTGGAGCTGACACCTTATCGTGGCAGCTGACAGGTACCAGCGAGCCAAGGCTTTGACGGTCGCTGAGGCAAAAACTCGGGTACGGGAGGAGTTTGGCAAGGCCATGGAGAACGACTTCTGGATGGCTTAGAGGAGATTCTGTTCCACCATCCAGCAACTCAGGGCGGGAAAGTGGTGCAGCATCAACATTTATGGTGGGGATTGGGCGCTGCTGACCTCAACTTGGGATTTTTTTGGGTCAGTGGAAGGAATACTTCAAAGACCACCTCAATCCCACCAACACGCCTTCCAACGAGGAGGCGAGTCTGGAGACTTAGGGGTGGAGTCTCCTCTCTCTGGGGCAGAGGTCGCTGAGGTCGTTAAAAAGCTCCTCAGTGGCCAGGCCCCGGGGGTGGATGAGATCCACCCGGAGTTCCTTAAGGCTCTGGATGCTGTGGGTCTGTCCTGGTTGACACGCATCTGCAGCATCGCATGGACATCACAGTGCCTCTGGACTTGCAGACCGGGGTGGTGGTCCCCCTCTTTAAGAAGGGGGACCGGAGGGTGTTCTCCAATTATAGGAGGATCACACTCCTCAGCCTCCCTGGTAAGGTCTATTCGGAGGTCCTGGAGAGGAGGGTCCGTCGGATTGTCGAACCTCGGATTCAGGAGGAGCAGTGTGGTTTTCGCCCTGGCTGTGGAACAGTGGACCAGCTCTATACTCTCAGAAGGATCTTGGAGGGTTCGTGAAAGTTTGCCAAACCAGTCTGCATGTGCTTAGCGGACTTGGAGAAGGCATTCAACCGTGTCCCTTGGGGAGTCCTGTGTGGAGCGCTCCGGGAATATGGGGTGCTGAGCTTCCTTATAAGGGCTGTTCGGTCCCTATATGACTAGTGTCAGAGCTTGGTCCACATGGTCGGCAGTAAGTCAGACTTGTTTCCAGTGAGGGTTAGACTCTGCCAGGGCTGCCGTTTGTCACTGATTCTGTTCATAGCTTTTATGGACAGAATTTATAGGCGCAGCCAGGGCATTGAGGGTGTTCGGTTTGGAGACCTCAGGATTAGGCTTGAAATCATTGTTTTTTTTCTCTGTTAACCATGGTTACCTGCAATGAATCAAGTGCAGTCATCATTGCTTTGCAGAAAAAGGGCTTCACATGTAAGAATATTGTTGCTAGTACGATTGCACCTTTTTGCAGATGATGTGGTTTTGTTGGCTTCATCAGACCGTGACTTTCGGCTATCACTGGAACAGTTCACAGCCGAATGTGAAGCAGCTGGGATGAGAATCAGCACCTCCAAATCCGAGACCATGGTCCTCAGCCGGAAAAGGGTGGAATGCTCTCTCTGGGTCGGGGAGGGGGTCCTTCCCTAAGTGGAGGAGTTTAAGTATCTCGGGGTCTTGTTCACGAGTGAGGGAAGGATGGAACGGGAGATCAACAGGCGGATCGGTGTGGCATCAGCAGTGATGCAGGGGCTGCATCGGTCTGTCATGGTGAAGAAAGAGCTGAGTCAAAAGGCAAAGCTCTCAATCTAGACCACCACCAATCCCAGTCGATCTACGTTCTTACCTTCACCTATGGTCATGAGCTATGGGTAGTGACCGAAAGAAGTGGCCACAGAACTTCATTCCATGAAACTCCTGGTGCAGAGTTATGTGTTGGGGTTAATGCCAGAGGATGTTTGGAGTCAACAGAACACGGACTACTGGCGACTTTTATGCACAATGCACCTCAGCACTTGGTGACTGTCCTTTGATACTTTATGTGGTTGTCTGCTTAGTGATTGAGTTTGTGTTGTTCCTAAATGCTTCCACTTTGACTGTGGAATGTCAAGCAGAGAAGAAATCTTATGAACTGACATTTCGAAGGCTCTATCCTATGACAGTACCACTCTTGAATTCACTGAACTCTTCAGAACAAACTATTCTTTCACAAATGTTTGTAAATCTCACAGCTTGGCTAGGTGCTTGAATTTATACAGCCATGGCAATGGCTTTGAGTGAAACACCTGAATTCAATGTTGAAAAGTGTCCTAGTACTTTTGTCCATATAGCGTAGCTACAAGCCTCTTTATGTGGTTTTGGTCTATATGAAAATTACATTACTGCTTCTGTTTATCTTTAAAAAAAATAAGTTCAAGGCTACATAACTGGTTTGGTTTAGTTTACAGTTTTGCTAGAATAATTTATTCTGTGTAAGCAATACACCAAATGTCTTCTATTGCTGTTAAGGGCAAATTATTAAATCATTTGAAGACAATTACTATATTTGACCTCTGACCTGCATACAATATCTGAATGTTAACACTGCCTTATTTAAAATTCATATATTAATACTTACAAAGCTGGTTTATTACATAATAACAATATGTATACTTAAGAAGCTGCTAAGGATATGTTTATATTGATTCGCTCTAGGGAAATAATATACTTTTCAGATTAAATGCATTATTTAGGTAATTATTCTCATGTTTGCCAATGGTTATCTAGTACCTGTTAGTGTTTAGTACTGTACCTGTTAGTTTTTAGCATCTGTACCTAATTGGTGTACTTGGTACTTAATGAGAAACTTCAAGCCACTTTACAAAGGAAGCTTTCTGTAAGATTCCGGTAATCTGTCCACGTTGCTCACCAGAATTAGCCTCCGGCTGGTTCTAATTTAAGGCAGATGAATTTCCAGAGGCACGATGATGCTGTGACCTCTGCAACATACAGTGTGGAGTTTCTATCACGCCATGCATTGTGTGTTCAGCTGGTGTGTCGATAGCCTAACTTCTGGCAGTGTCACAGCGGATGAGTTTAACCTATTAATTGCCATTAATTGACCTCATTTGTTTACATTTTCCTAATGCCTTCATACCAAGTTATATGGATAATAATAATAATAATTCAAAAAGCCTAAATGCTGGCATTTCTAGGATTTTTCTAAGTAGACTTTGTGTGAGCAGCCTTAACTGAATTCTAGTTTCCATATACAAAAGCTAAACTTACTATAGTCATGGCCAGAAGTTTTGAGAATGACACAAGTATTCGTTTTCACAAAGTTTGCTGCTTCAGTGTTTGTAGACCTTTTTGTCAAATGTTTCTACAGTTATACTGAAGTATAACTACAAGCATTTCATAAGTGTCAAAGACTTTTATATAACATTAATTAATTACATTAAGTTCATGCAGAGTGTCTATATTTGCAGTGTTGGCCCTTCTTTTTCAAGACCTCTGCAATTCTCCCTGGCATGCTGTCAACTTCTGGGCCAAATCCTGACTGATGGCAGCCCATTCTTGCATAATCAATGCTTGGAGTTTGTCAGAATTTGTGAGTTTTTGTTTGTCTACCCGCCTCTTAAGGATTGACCACAAGTTCTCAACAGGATTAAGGTCTGGGCAGTTTCCTGGCCATGGACCCAAAATTTCGCTGTTTTGTTCCCCGAGCCACTTAGTTATCACTTTCTGCCTTAAGGCACGGTGCTCCATTATGCTGGAAAAGGCAAGTTCATCACCAAACTGTTCTTGGATGGTTGGGAGACGTTGATCTCTGAGGATGTTTTAGTACCATTCTTTATTCATGTTCTTAGGCAAAAATGTGAGTGAGCACACTCCCTTGGCTGAGAAGCAGCCCCACACATGAATGGTCTCAGGATGCTTTACTGTTGGCATGACACAGGACTGATGCTAGTGCTCACCTTCTCTTCACCGGACAACCTTTTTTCTGGATGCCCCAAACAATTGGAAAGGGGATTCATCAGAGAAAATGACCCCAGTTCTCAGCCGTCCAATCCCTGTATCTTTAACAGAATATCAGTCTGTCCCTGATGTTTTTCTTGGAGAGAAGTGGTTTCTTTGCTGCCCTTCTTGACACCAGGCCATCCTCCAAAAGCCTTCATCTCACTGTGCATGCAGATGCACTCACACCTGCCTGCTGCCATTCCTGAGAAGCTCTGCACTGGTGGTGCCCCCATCCTACAGCTGAATCAACTTTAGGAGATGGTCCTAATGCTTGCCGGACTTTCTTGGCCTCCTGAAGCCTTCTTCACGACAATTGAACCTCTCTCCTTGAAGTTCTTGATGATCTGATAAATGGTTGATTTAGGTGCAATCGTACTAGCAACAATATTCTTACATGTGAAGTCCTTTTTCTGCAAAGCAATGATGACTTCACCTGATTCATTGCCAGTAACCATGGTTAACAGAGAAAAAAAACAATGATTTCAAGCACCACCCTCCTTTTAAGGAATCCAGTCTGCTATTCTAACTCAATCAGCATGACAGTGATCTCCAGCCTTGTCCTCATCAACACTCTCACCTGTGTTAATGAAAGAATCACTGAAGTGATGTCAGCAGGTCCTTTTGTGGCAGGGCTGAAATGCAGTGGAAAAGGTTTTTTAGGATTAAGTTCATTTTCATGGCAAAGAGGAACTTTGCAATCATCTGATCACTCTTCATAACATTCTGGAGTATATGCAAATTACCATCATAAAAACAGGCAAAAAAATTATATTGTATCATTCTCTAAACTTTTGGCCACGGCTGTACATTCACATTAAATGTCTTCCGTCAGGTCCAGTTGCAATTAAACATATTTGGCTCCTTGATCCAAAAATCATTCATGTGGATGATGGATCTTTTTGTTTTTGCATTATTAGTATTATATTGGTTTGTCAGACTTCATAAACATGTTTCTGTAAACATACAGCTTATGTCTTTTCAAGTAAAACCATTCATTTGGACGCATACATTTAATATAGCTAAACTGGTATTTGCAACAATTTTCTTAAGTGTAAAGTTAAAATGGCCAGCTGAATAAACCAGTATGAATGGTGGTAAAAATCTGAATTTGTCCCACAGGAAATGAAGACCCATACACTAAACAGATGGAATCTGATTCAGACTATGTGTACAAAAACATGAATCTCTAGCATCAAACAGGACCTTTGATCGGCAAAACTGTCTCGGAATGTTGCCCCTACAGATAACATGTGGGATTACATCTGTGTAAACACGCCGTCCAGGAATGTGTGAAGACGACAACAAAGGTGCTTTTCTCAGGCTTGCACTCTGCACAGTGTCTGTGCAGAATAAGGTTCAAAGACCTTAAAAACTATTCAGCTGTTCGGTTTCTTTTTTAATCCCCCAAGAATACATATACAATGCCAATGCTGTCATAAAAAAACAATTTAAGAAGTCCAGCAACAGCACATAAGCACATTTAAGTCATTCATCATTATGGAATATAGGGGGAAATAGTTAATTTCTCCATCCACATTTCAATCACATATGCTGATCAGGGTTCGCTATAAAACTATGTTTGGAGTTTTCTATTTGCTAATGCACAGAACTGCAGGATGTATATTACATGCTGAAATTAATCTGGTTATAAACCTTTTAGCCTAAGAGCATAAATAGAATAAAAATGAAAAGATTGTGCCTTTTGTGTATTGCCTGTCTTGGTGTGAGCTGACCCAGTTTATAGGCCTCTGCCTTATCGACCAGAATTAATGTCTATCTTAGAATCTTCCAATCCCTTTTCAGTCTCTAATGTTGGTTTCTTCAGCCAAATTATTTTACTGCTAATGGTGGCAATTCATAGTTGTACCCCATGATGTCAGTGTTCTCAATCCTCTGCTGCAGTTCTCTGTTTTTTCATACATACACGTATACGTTTCTGTTAATTGTTTACCGATTACTACCCAAGTTTGGTCTTGGAGGTAGATGTATTGCCTGAATTCATGATTGTTTTGCTCATTTTAATTTTAGCATTTAGTTACGGTAAATCGCTCCTAAAATAAAAGCATTTTGGTTTTGTCATATTCAAACTGCAGTTTTATCAGACTCCTGGAATCAATGCCAATACTTGCATTAAGTGCAGTGTTGACTGTATAAGTTAAGTAGTATATACTGTATATTGCGGTCGCCAAACTTGTGCTCTACATTTAAAAAGCGTGATGGTCTGTAGTTAGCCGTGACTCCATTTTTCAGTACTGCATTATAACATAGATGAGAGTCACTGAGGTTTTCATGCACATTGGATGCTGCGCTTTGATTCCCGTAGGATATAACGCATACACCCCATTCATCTGGATTACCTTTACTTCTCTCCCCGGGTGGCTCCCTTCAGCATATTACAACCTCATTTCAGATGTCACACCTACTGCAAAAACAAACACGGATGTTTTTCAGATGTGTCCACCTTTTATTTTGTGTCCGTTTGTTTTATTTGTTTGTTTGTTTTTCCTTTGAGCTGGTCGAAGTGCTTATCCTGCTCCTTTGATGAAGTGTTAGATGAGCTTTTTCTGGTACCAGGGGCAGCAGATGACAGCTGTCCTTCTTTTCATCACAGCCCTTGGCGACAAGATCTTGCCTCCTCATTAGAAGCAGACCTGGCTACTGAAATGCTTTGGAGACTGACGACTGGCCACTAGGCACTGGGTTTAACTCAAAGAAGTTGTCATTTATGAAGGGTCCTGGTGCCCTAACAGCACTTCACGCTGCTGCTATATTTTCATCCTTCCTCATGGGTCCCTTCTGCCAACGCTTTACAATGCCATTGCTCCCAGAAAGCAAAATTTTTATGCATGCATTTACATATAAAAATTACCTGTGCTTAGTTTTGTTTTTCCTAGATATTACTTATTTGGTTTATAATATTGTAGCAATCAATATAAGAACTCCGTTGTAGCTCCTGCAATATTTTATACTGTGGTTCAGCATGAGATAGATTACTCTTTTAAGGACTCGGTTTAAAAAAAAAACATGTATTCTGACTTCTAATCTGAAGGAGCAACATTACAAGGTATTTTTCGCTGATCAAAGGTCCTGTTTGATGCGAGATTCATGCTTTTGTACACATAATCTGAATCAGTTTCCATTTGTAATCATATGCTTTGTTTCAATATATTCTGGGAATACCGGTGAGTATTTAACCTTGGGGTATATGGGCTTATTGACATAAATTTTATGAAAAAACTTGGCTCCAGTGAAAATTTTAAAGGGACCTTTTTGTTGTGAAAGTTTTTTGTGGATAGTTGGAAAGATGGTTTGGCGGATTCACAGCTGACCAAAGCTGTGCTGCGCCTTTTGAAATTTCATGACAGTCTTGGATACGTTTCCTTCTAGAAAAATTCACTTAAACAACAATTAATTTATCATTTGGCTCTTTGCATTCCTCAGTTTAGCAATAGCTAATAGATAACATTTTGCTGCTGAAATAGCCTGAGCGCTTCTCCCTCTTAAAAACAGTACATTTCCGCATTAAACACAACGCATTAAACACAGCGCATTAAACACTGTGATGCGGTAGGTGTTTCGTTTTGCTGTCTAAATGATAATCACACTTTCCATCCCTCAGTCTGTCTGATAGGCCCAGGAGCAATATATTCTAACAATAATTACATGGAACAGACTATATTCTCTAAGTGCTGTAAAATGGGCATGCAGATGGGTATATACTTGAAATGAAATGTGGCTTTCTGGTGCTGATTAGGAGGGGTAAACTTATGAGTGATAAAGCCTCAACTCTCAGAGTGTTTTGAGATTTAGTTGCCCATTGAAAGATTAGATTAGTAACAGCAGTCTTTGCATAATGCACACATGAGCTTGACTTTGTCTCAAAGTTATGCAAATTTATTTACCCGTTGGAACACCTTCAATCATCTCCAGGTAGCCTATTAGAGGTGATAATTGGAAAACAGCAATAATTGGAAAATTATTATAGTGCTTAATAGATGATTAATAACAAGCCACTCAAAGGAAATTTTTATGTCTGCAATCCAAGATGTCCGTCCTGTAAAAGGTAAATGTCTGAAGTGATTTTTTTTGTTGTTGTTTTATTTATTAAAATATATCATATTACATCAGTGTTAGGCTAATTTTTGTTTCTAAATTGCCCATAGAGTATGATTGTGTGTGAGAGTATATGTGTGTGCATGCCCTGAAATAGACTAGTACAAGTGCAGGATTAGTGTTTGGAAAATGGATGGAAAAAATGGACGTATAAGAAAAACAATGAACTGCAAATTTATCGTGTAAGGTCCCTGGGTGCTCAGATATAAATTGAGGGTTTGCCCCTTAGTGCTTATTCATTTGGTAAATATGCATTGTATTACATTGTTTGTTTTGTATTTTGTTTGTTTTGTTCAACACCGTTGGTCGTATTGCAGCCCTGAGTAAATAAGAAGCTCCCTGCTCATAATGGATGCATTATAGGGCAATAAATGAGGTGTAATTCAGGTAGCAGAGCCATATGTTCTGTTGAGAAGATCAGATTTGGTCATGTCATGAGTCATCCTCTGACATATGTAACGCTATCCTGCATTAACAGTTTTATGTGTTTCCTTTCATCACGACTGTCCATATTGATAACATTCGCTTAAGCTTCTACAGTATATGCCCAGTAACTCGGTACATGTGACTCTTACAATGACTTATTGTATTATAGTTCTTACGCTCCAGTCCGCCCTGCTGAGTCAATATTTTAGCACTTTGAAGTAAAATGTTACTTGCCCGGGGGAGCAATAGGATCTATGATGGTCTTGTTTTGGATGAGGTGTCCTTCTGGCTCACCCCAAGCCCAGCACATTGATTGTTTGTTTAAGACAGATTTGGTATCTGCCATGGATTGTACGTGCAGTTCGTTTGATTGCTTTGGATTTGAAAACGTTGGAAATCATGCAAAGATAGTTCGGGCCGTTTTTTGTGGGCCATATTGATGCGATTATTTGGGTCTGCTGCAGTGTGTTTTGAGCTGCTTCCCTTGTGAGGACCCCATGCTCCAAGGTCCAGGCTAAAGTCATTATCACTCATGCTAAGGCTGTACTGTTCATAGTATTCCTGTCCTTGTGTACCACGGGGAATAAAGTTCTGTGTTTCTGTGCGTCCTGCAAATGGTCAGAAATGTCTTGGGTATTTCTCATCTAATTTTGACATCCTGTTTGATATTATTTTTATATGAAATGGAGGGTATTTCTTCCACACTTCATGTAGAGTATCGCTGGCTACTTTCAGGAACACTAGTGGCCACAATTGTGGAAGCATTTCCATTTTTAAAAGATTGCAGAACTTTATTCCACTATTGATCCACGTACTTATTTAATCATACAATATATGATATTTCTAACATTTTTTGATTGTTTATAAACATTACTGCCAATATTTGTGTAGTAATATATAAAAAGTAATGGCAAAAATTCAAGGTCTTTCCACAATTTTGGCAACTCGTGTAGGGAGACCACTCTGACCTCTCCTCGGACAGCCCTGTTTTCCCGTCCTCTATCTAGACTGCTGTTGGGTGTCCTTCATTTAGCCCCCTTGTCCTCCTTTTACCCTCTTTCCTACCCACCTTCCCTTCTAGAGCCAATGCTACCGTCTCCAAACCCATGAAATGCACACACACTTACTACAATAGCTGGCATAATTATTATGACAAATATACCATACTCAGCTTCTATTGTATGTGTACAGCTTTTAATGGGTGTCCACCTTACTTACTCCTCCTATTTAGAAACAGGATTCCTCCTTTTTGAGCCTTAGTCCTCCCTTTTGGACACAGACGTCCTCCTTTTTGAGCCTTAGTCCTCCCTTATGGACACAGACGTCCTCCTTTTTGAGCCTTAGTCCTCCCTTATGGA
>JAODJW010000035.1:16703075-16717948 GCA_026777045.1 Hyperopisus bebe | reverse complement strand
GTCCTCCTTTTTGAGCCTTAGTCCTCCCTTATGGACACAGACGTCCTCCTTTTTGAGCCTTAGTCCTCCCTTATGGACACAGATGTCCTCCTTTTTGAGTCTTAGTCCTCCCTTATGGACACAGGTATCCTCCTTTTTGAGCCTTAGTCCTCCCTTATGGACACAGCTGTCCTCCTTTTTGAGCCTTAGTCCCCCCTTTTATAGTCATGCAGGTGGTCACCCTTCCATACATATGACATTTTAATTTGAAGAAGTGTGGCTTTTTAATGCCTTTTAATGATGAAAGCCGGATGGCATCTCTGTCTAAAGAGTTGGATGGTGCTGGACTTGTGGCCTGGGCTTGTGGACTCCCCCCCCCCCCGCTGTGACTAAAGCACTTGGTCTTAAGCCTATATTAATTAAAGAATCTATGGTGTGCAAGAGTTTAGGACACAGCAGATTCCTGAATATTGAGACATATCAAGGACCATTTTGCAAGTAGAATGCTGTCTTCTGAGGGATC
Source organism: Hyperopisus bebe (assembly GCA_026777045.1). Taxonomy (NCBI): domain Eukaryota; kingdom Metazoa; phylum Chordata; class Actinopteri; order Osteoglossiformes; family Mormyridae; genus Hyperopisus; species Hyperopisus bebe. Next base: position 16,717,446 of record JAODJW010000035.1, on the reverse strand, counting down.
ATTATTCTGTAACCTTTTCTCTAAAAATTAAGTTGGTCGATTGCTTTTTATGTAACTTGTATTTTATATGTAAAATAACTTGCTGGTATTCAAGGATCTTTTTGGGCTGCTCAGAATAGTGTGAAGGAAGTTCAGGCAGCTCCCCGCCCATGTCTCCATCTCTCCTAGAAGTCCTGCTCGTCTCAGTTCACAAAGAACCAATGAAGCTGTTGGGAAAAATAATTTCCCGTCTTTCCTTCATCTTGTCTGCCAGGCGGCTCGCTGACACTAACAGTATTAAACATTAACACATGCTTATATCCAACAGCCCAAACGTACGAAATGATATGCTTTTCTCTAACCTTGTCTCTGCTGACCGGCTTTCTTTGTCCTGCCTTAAGGAAATATATTTGCTGATGATCTATGGTTATTTTTAAAGCCTGGACATGGTTGGGGGTCTGTGGCCACTAAATTCGGGTGGTTGGGCTGGCAGGGGCTGTTCTGTGTTTACAGGAACCCCCAGCTGAGCTTAATCCACCTGCATCACCTACCGCTGCTCAGTGTGGCGCAGACCCTGAAACAACATCCAGCAACGTTTTAATAATGGCGAAAATCACCATCGCTTTCCCACTCATAAATGCGAGTCCTGGTATGATCTATCCAGTGAAAAAATAAACGCTATTTAACACAAAAGAAGAATTTTTTCATTTCTGTAGTAATTTATTATTCAAGCAATGAGGATTTATAAATCATTCTGTGTATTGCTAATTTGTAGAGCATGTCTTGTAAGTTCCTTCTACCACTGGGGGGCATAGTGAACTAACCAGTAAAGGCATATTACCATACAGCACATTTTTTGATGTAGTAACACAAAGCTCAGAAATTAAACCAGCCCAGCATGGAAAAATGTGTCCCCTTCCCCTCTCATTGTCGGATCACTGTAACAGATCTGAATATTTAATATCCATTTAACTGTCAGTAATGTTGTTCCTCCTGTTTTCCAAGGATTTGCAGCAAGAATTATTTCACCAGGAAGGCAACTAAAATGCAGATCACATATAAACAGTCTTACACTATCTATCTATATTAGCAATCTGTGTGTGTTGTGTGTGTGTGTGTGTGTGTGTGTGTGTGTGTTCTTTCGTACCTGACTGGCTGGCGACATCTCCTGCAGCTACCAGGAAGATGATGACAGAGCTGACGTGAACCCCTCCAGATCGCGGCCAGCTCTCTCCTCATGCGGCGAATCCCCAGCAACTCCGATTCGGGGCCGCGTTAAAACCTCGCTCTCTTTCTTCCTGCAGTGAACCCTGCTCACTGCAGGAGATCTAAGCCAGCTGGAAGAACAACGTGGCTCTCGAGCATAGAAAAGGTCATTAAAGCCTTTTTGGAATGTCGACAGCTTTGATTTGCCGCTAGAGCCTGGCGGTCCACATCGCTAAATGGTGCTGCTTTAATTCAAACCATGATCCAGACGGTGAGCCTCAACCTCAACTGCAAAGGAGAGACCACCTCAACCAAGTGAGACCACAGAGGCGTAAGAGTATTTATCAATCACAATATACAGAACCAGTGTGCCATTTTAGACAAGATTTAAGACTAGACAAGAAAGTTTAGGCTGATATGCAATACACAGTACAGAGACCTCAGCCTAGATGGATGTTAATTTATTAACAAATCTGACAGTCAATATAAATGTGGTGGGAAAAAATAGCGCAAATCCTCACGGTAATATACACAAAATGCACAACACCCGGCATACCTGAAATGGCCCGAGTTGATATTCTGTTAACTCTACCATCTGATCTTCTGTGGAAGTGCAATTGTTCCATGTGGCAATCTTTGTATGCTTTAGGGAATCTTTCATGTTTATATATATATAAAAGAAGTGCAAACTGTCTTAAGGGTTCAGAGTGTTGCCAGTGATACATAGGGCCCTAATTCATTGATAACTGTCACTGGCACTTTTTCTGCGTAGGTTTTCATATCAGTAATCCAGCATATAACCTGAGTAGGCTTGGTCCCAGAAACCAAGAAAGCCCACAGGTCCATAGTAGTGCGTCTCTGCCATCCCTGAGGACCAATACGGCCCTATTTTATGGCTGGATTTATGGTGGCGACGTGAGCAGCACCTCCGGTAACCTCTCCACTAAGCCAGAGCAATTCCAAAGACGTCCAAACTGCTGCAGGCTCCGATGCTTCCTTTCCGCATCCCATGTCTTTGTTAACTAGTCATTAGTGGTGGTGAGTCTTTAAAGTCCCAAAGTTGTCCCCTGAAGGATCAGCTGAGTTACGATTTCTGGTTCCAAAACTGAGCTACTGTAAAGAGTCTGTGTCTAATTGCTTTGATGTTGCAGACTGGCCAGCATCCGGGCTGTGGGGACACTGGTATTCAGCTGACATTTGCACAGTATGTTTCTAATCAATTGCATATATAAAGGAATATGTGACATGTTTGATTTTGATTCTGTGCCTGAACGTGCCACTTTGTTTATACTCTTGCACTTTGTATTGCATCAGTTTTTCCAGGTATAATATGCAAATTCCTGCCTTTCTTAGACCTCAAAGGTGAAATACATTTTGTGTGATTACTGTGTAATTATTACATTTATATTCCTATACCTTGTACCATTTCATTACACATATGTATGTTCTATGTCTGCATCAGTGGAAACTGCTACTTAGTATCACTGAACAAATAACTACACCTTGATCCATTAGCTTCAGTATCACTAAATAGAGAAAAATCTGATTTAATTGTTGTCATAGTTACACTCATGAAAGCCACTAAAATGAGCCCATTCTGAACCCAAAATTTTACACTAATCATAGGGTAGTCTTGGCTTTTATTTGTAATATGTGTTTTGCGTAATTAAACGAAGTGTACGTATGAATCTTTCAAGATTCAAGTTTCTTTATTTGCCTTTTGCACCTCATTACATAGGAAATCTCATTCCCACCATCCAATCAGGAACATGTAACAGAGTTAGACAGCACAAAGCAAGACAAAGACACTCACAGAATACCACAGCAGATATATAACTGCAAAAGCACATACACCGATCAGCCATAACATTAAAACCACTGGCAGATGCAGTGAATAACATTGATTATCTCGTTACAATGGCACCTGTCAAGGGTGCCATTATATAATGGACATGTAAACAGTCAGTTCTTGAAGCAGGAAAAACAGGCAAGCATACGGGTCTGAGTCACGTCAACATGGGCCAAATTGTGGTGGCTAGATTACTGGGTCGGAGCATCTCCAAAACAAATCTTGTGGGTGGTCAGTACTTACCAAAGGTGGTCCAAGGATGGCCAACTGGTGAACTGGCGACGGGTCATGGGTTTCCAAGGCTCACTGGTGTGCGTGGGGAGCGAAGGCCAGCCCGTCTGGCCCAATCCCACAGGAGACCTTCTGTAGTACAGATTGCTAAAAATGTTAATGCTGCCTATGACAGAAAGGTGTCAGAACACACAGTGCATTGCAGCTTGCTGCGTCTGGGGCTGCGTAGCTGCAGACCATCAGAGTGTCCGTGCTGACCGCTGTCCCCTGCAGGAGGTGCCTACAATGGGCACATGAGCATCAGAATTGGACCATGGAAGAAGGTGTCCAAATCTGATGAGTCACATTTCCTGTTACATCATGTGGATTGTCGGGTGTGTGTGAGTCATTTATCTGGGAAGGGGGTGGCACCAGGATGAACTACAAGAAGGCGGCAAACCACCAGATGGAGTATCACGCATTGGTCAATGTGCTGCTGTGAAACTTTGGGTCATGGCATTCATATGGATGTTACTTTGACATGTACCACCTCTTTCAGCATCGTTGCAGACCAAGTACATGCCTTTATGGCAACGGTGTTCCCCAAAGGCAGTGGCCTCTTTCAGCAGGATAATGCACCCTGCCACACTCCAGAAATTGTTCAGGAATGGTTTGAGGAACATGGAAAACTGTTCAAGGTGTTGACTTGGCCTCCAAATTCCTCAGATCTCAGTCCAATCGAGCAACTGTGGGATGTGCTATCCAAGACGAAAAGGATTTGCGGCTAATGTCTTGGTGCCAGATACCACAGGACACCTTCAGAGGTCTTGTGGAATCCTTGCCTGGAGAGGTCATAGCTGTTTAGGCAAGACATGCATGTGATATTAATGTCGTGGCAGGTCGGCGTATATAAGGAATAAATATGGAAAAAGAGAAGAAATGGTAAAAACAGAACTACAGACACTCCTCTACTTACGAACGAGTTACGTTCCGAATGGCCGTTCAAACTTAAAATGTTCATAAATCGTTATTCAACGTCATTTTGAGGGTATACGTAAGTACAAAGAACTAGGATGCTGGGAGTACGCAAGATACGCTGCTGCACGGCGGGAGTAGCGGCCAGAAGTCGTACTAGGCGGAACTGGTGAGCAGAAAAAAATATTGATGTTGCGGACAGGAAACAGGAGCCCAACGAACACAATTTGGACTTGCAGTCCCCTGTTCGTATGTCTGAAAGTTCGTAAGCTGAAAGTTCGTAAGTAGAGGAGCGTCTGTATAGCTGAATAAAGTATGAATATAAAATAAATATATTTCACTGGCTGAAATAGGAAATAAGGATGAGTAACGTGCAATTTACAGAATGACCCTGTCGTGTAAAGTGTAGTGTGGGAAATAGGTACAATACTCTGAGACGCTCTACATGGGAGCACCGAAGGCAAACTAAAGCAGTGATTATGGTGTTGTCTCAGTATACTACAGTAGGGCTGCCCCCCCCCCCCCGGACCCCAGAGGCTGACAGCACTAGATTAATGCTCTGTTTAGCACTCTTCTTCTAAAAGGCGCCAGCTTCTTGTGGGTTTTTGGGACAGGAGAGTCCCCTTGTTTGGGTTTTCTGTCCCCAGCTTGTCACTGCCAGCAGTGCCATTGTCCCGGGCCTTTTCTCCTCGCTCCCCCCACCACAACGAGTTGTTGTTCCCTCACCATTGGCACTTTTGTTGCCATTGTTTCTGTCCGTGGCTAAGAAGTCCATCTCGTCCTTTATCTCCCTCACACTCATGCAGAAGGGAACGACTGTGTCCTGTTGTGGGGATGTTCTGTGAGGTTCCAGCCAGTGGGGTTTCCTTTTGATACCCCTCAAAGGGATTCAAAGGGGCTCTGGATGCCTCAATAACTATTGCGGAGTGCACACTCTTAAAACGGCTGTTTATTTTGTCTGGAGTCAATAAAAATGCTAAGTTAAAAGGTGACCCACATGCCCTTCCCAAAGGCAGCCCTCACCCCAGCTTCTGTCCTGTTGTCTTAATTACCTTTAAAGAAAAGTAAAAAGCAAGTATTTCTTTCATTGTCTTGAAATATATTCAGTGGAGGAGATGAAAATAAATCAGGCGGAGTGGAAAGATTCTCTGTGCGCCAAGTAATTAACGGTCCTCACGTCTTGTTTGGCCCAATTCTCCTTCACCCTTTTAGTTATGAGTTATGCAGTTTAAGTTCACATTTGATGGTGTTCATTCCTGCACCTTGCTTTAAGGATGCTTTCCTCGTGTTGCTCGAGAGACACCGTGAATTGTGAAAAATGCGGTCTTGGGCATGTGACAATGGGCTTTTAAAGGCGGGCTTTTGACAGACGCGCGGTCAGGGAGCATTGTGCTGTGAAAGAAACTGTTTGAGAGGGATTACACTGGCCGGCATAGATAACCAGTGTGACTTCAACATCAATGTACAGATTAAGACATTGAATTCAGCCTAATGAGGTCAAGAGTGGGGCAGGTGGTACTTGTGTTGCTCCTGAGATGGTGTTGGTCGGGTCCATCACCCCCGGCTGACCCTGTTTGGAAGGGGTCAAGTCCTTCAGCGCAGGCCGCAGCGTCGAGCTTAAAACCTTCCTTGAGCAGATGCCCGCGGTCCCTTTCCGCAGCTTTGAAGGCCGGTCCTGCTGCCATCATGCTTGCAGAGGGCTGGACTCGTGCTCAGAAGCTCAGCAGTGCCTCATCTTCACTGCTGCTCTTTCAAGAGACAAGATATGAAAGCAACGGGGATAGGCTGCGGGCGCCTGCTGCGTGTCAGTCCGCTTCATATCCGCCTCTCCATGTTTGATTCAAAATCTCAAATGGAAAAAAACTCTGGCCTAATTGCAGAGTTAAAGTAGAAATATTTAGTGTTGGCCCCACAATTTATTCACAGATTTTACCCAGTCTGGGAAAAACAAATTTAAAAAGTGAGAAACGCTCAGATGGAGGCTTTCTGAATGTCTGCGTTTTGCAGTTAAGTGTTTGATTATGGTCGTTTAGTTTTTTCCTAATTTAATTGCCCCCATTAAAAATGAAAATCCTGTTGCAAACACATTTTTCTTTCTATTATGGCTTATTGACGACCATACAGGAAATGTGTGTCTGAAATACTGTGTTGTAATAGGTGTTTTGAATCCATGTGAGGGTATATTTATACAGAATGTAGCTATTCTGACAGACACTGATGTTAATCATATATAAATAAAATATGTCTGTGGAGTTTTTCCTTGGTTTATGTAGATTTCCTCTCATTTCTACATATTCTGCTGACAATCAAGAAATTTAAAGATGTAGTTTTAATTGATTGGTGTCTCTAAAGTGCCCATTTTAAAGCCAATGAATCGGTCTATAACATACATAGAAGATATTGGTGTCTACCCTTTAGGTCTCCCTCCTACATTGATCTATTTCTATCCTCTGTACAATCACTGTACAATCACTGCAATCATGGTTACTTTGCAAGTTAAGTAGTGTTTCTCAATAAGCATACTTGACCGTACTTGTGTTGTCGTGTACCCGTTATATGTCATCTTCCATTGCCGATGACCAGTTCCAATACTATGAACAGAAGAACAGAGGATGGTAAAAAATCCCCAGATGTCATTCCTGCTCCGCCTCAGATATCAAGGATGCATTGGTTGCACCCTCGTCAAACAAGACCAGTCCCATGATTCATTGCACCCCACGTCTGATCTTGGGAGGCAAGTTGGCAAGACCATTGTTGCCAAGACTACAAGGATGATCTGTTCATTCTTGGTATTTAGAAACACCCAACTTCTTGAAATTCTTTGCTTCTATTGGCTAAAAAAATTCAGCCTTCGTCATCATTGTCACCACCCCTTCAGTGGGTTTATTTGGCAGATTGAAGAGCTCCCTTATGACTTTGTAAGTTCATCCTGTATTAGAAACCATGGGAAGAACCAACTTTCAAATTCATAAGGTACATTAAACATGGATTAAATTGGAATTAATTAATCAAACCAGCTTCCTAAGTATCAAGTTTTCAGTATGCAATACACATAAACAAACAATAAATATAAATTATTATTAATACGACCCTCTGTTTGTATGTTAATGGTAATAAATACATATAATTACAAAGTCTCTGCCCCAGCATCCAATATGAAAATAGAACCAGCCTGCAATGTATTTGTCCTAGTCAGCGGTGATCTACACTCCCATGCCGCAGATAAAAATTAGTGTGTTAATTTTGTTTTTATACCTTATCAAGCGGCCTCACGCGGTCCTGCTAACTGGTCTGCACACTTGGGGTTAGTGTTATTTAATAAAAGAAAATTAACCATAAAATGCTGAGAGGTCGAGTTTAACCCAATACATCCACTTATTGTTATTTTAATTTAGGAAGACTGCCATCAATGCTTATATTTAAATGTACCTGGATTCTCATAAAGAAGAATGTAAATGTGTAGAAGCAAAAGGTTGTCATTGACTTGTAAGTTTTCAAAGGCATCATCATCATATGCTTAATACTAGAATTACTTACTTTTATGGCAAAGTGAGTGAAAGAGACACCCCCCCCCCCTCCAGACTCCTGACTACTGGGCACCACATCTCCCCCTGGGACATGACTGATGGCTTAAGAGAGTTTCATTCATCATCCACATCCTCCGTCTTCCCAGCTGGGGGGGTTAGAAAATTCAAATGGCCCTTCACCCTGTTCATGGTCTCCCTCAGAACAGACATCTGTATCACTCTGTCCCCGCCATGCTGGATGGACGTCATTCGTCAGTCTTTACGCATCCCTCCAGAGGTGTGCCGGTCACATTCAGTGACAGAGGCTCTCTGCTTTTTATGGTTACTGTCCTGCACGATTTTGTAACACCGTGGACTTGGGCTTGGTGAGATGAGATACCCTCCATACTCAGTAAAACCATATTTTGAAACATAAATCCCTGTGTAGATGTGGAACAAACTCAGTATGTGCGTGTAAGTCTGGGGATGCATACATTTTATTTCAGAATATCCTGAATACCGAGACACAGATAGGTATTTTGGGCCCCCAGGCCAGACCAAAACAATTATATTCCAACATTTTATTCTGGGCCCCTGAATTCAGGGGCCCTTGGTATCTTCCTAACGCCCAGCTCTGCACTGATTCATTCGTTAGATGTAGTTGTTTTTTTTATAGCAAAGGGTTTCTGCGGTAATAACTAATAAATAACTCAATAAAAACTGCAGTACACAAAACTATAGCATTATACAATGTTTCTTTCTGGCCTCTATCAAAGGCCACATATTCTGTGTACTGCATTGTGTTTCTGCATGCAGTACCAGGGCCAGCATGAAGCTGACAGACACAGCAAGCTTGACTCACTGAGGCTTTCTGCATAATCCCTGGTTGTATCTCAAGGACATCATGGCCAGACGGAGCCATGAAGAGCAGCTGAGGTGAAGAGAGGGATGTAGGAAGGAGTTCCTTCGAAGCCTTTCGAAAGTAACAACGCTTATATAAGCCATAATAAGTGATAATGCTTGGAGAGTAAAAATTTGATTCACAGCCAGATCTTTGACCGACCACAAGAAGGATGAGAAAGCTTCTCACATTTCCACTAACGTCCCTGAATCCTCCATAAATGGTAGTCCCGTGTGCAGTTTATGAATAATTTATTTAGTCACTTCTGGGGTTCTGATCTGCCAGTGCCAGTTTTCTGATGGCCCGTGGATTTCACTATGATCTATCACATGCAAAGGACTAATGATGGTACTTGTGTTTAAGTTGTGTTAATGGAGTGTTCGGCTGTTTGCTAAGCAATGAAATGCTGCCTTTGCAAACTTCTAAGGTCACTTAAAGGTCAAGGAGCTGGTGATACACAAATCACTAACTTTTAAGTGGTGAATGATCTGAACAGATTATTTAAAGATTTATTTCTCATGATAGTTTCTATGACAAATAGTTACTTTTTGGGCAGTTTCTCAGACGACATTAATGGATCCTTAAATTCTGGTATCTGGTGGCTTTTAAGCTTTTGAAACCACCCAGGAATTTCAGTTTTCCATGTCCTTGCATTTAAATTTCTACGTTTATATTTAATTCGCAGATGGTTTTCTCCAAGGCACCGTACAAGTGAGGCAAATAATACTTATCAAATTTTAGACTTATTTTGTGACAATGATTTGAATGAAGGCAAACAACAGTGAAATTGTGTGTCCTTCCCAGCAAATGGCAGCAAATTGCTGGTGTTAAATTCTCCCTTAAGCAGGGTTTCCGTTTATATCTTTTAACAGAATACTTAACCTGAAATGGTAACACTTTACTTAAATCACTCATGTATAATGCATTATAGATAATGCACTATAATGGTCAGTATAAGGCATTATAATGTATTATGAACGTATCTATAGTGCATTATAGATGAGAGCTTCACAGAGCATTCATAATGCATGATATACAAGGCTATAATGTGTTATGCCTTTTTATAAATAATTACAGCCATGTTTATAATACTTTATCAATGCATTATAATGCATTATGAATGTATCATTGATGCATTATACGTGGGTGCTTTAAGTAAAGTATTACCCCTGAAATTTGCTTGCTTGAAGCATGCAGCCGTATAAGCAGATGAAATGGAAATCTGCTTTAAGTCACGTTGCTCATTTGATGTTTGATTAATTGTGGAGCTTTTTTCATATTTTATTAGGATACTGCAGGATCAACTGTCTCTTCTTGGCACCAGCACAGCTGCTGAGTGATTTCAGTTCAGACTGTACAAAGTGCACTGGGATAGTTAGGAGGGACTTAGCTATGTTCACTAAGCAAACCATCTGACAGGGCATCATTGGGGAATTGAGCTTGCAATTCATGGGCTGTTAAGGGTGTAATGGGGAGTAAGTGAGATGACATTGTGCTGAAATACTAAGAATCCTTACCCAATGACTGACATTGCCGTTGCACTCGCAATCCAGATTCACAACCTTTGAAACAGCGATAGATCAGTGGTAACAACTTAATGGTGCATAAAGCGTTCAGGTACGCAAAGGTTGAGTGAGCAGACCTATTAATCCAGTTTATTAGGCGATTTAACATGTAACACTGTCAGGTTGTCATCTGTCAGAGGGTCATTACGCAGTGTGTGCAAGGAGAGATCCCACATCAACATGCTACCTGTCCTTCACCTCCAGCTCACTGCAAATGGCAGCGAACAGCAGGCTGTAAAACGCTTGGTACTTGAGGGATTGAGTGAGTCACACTCCATCTGAAAGACGACAACAACAGCCAGGGGCCCCTGTAGTGAGTGTGCTATGAGTAACGTACCCCGCTTTATTGGTATAATTAAAAATATGCAGTCCTGTCTCTAATGGCTCTGAGGGAAAAAGCAACACTGGCCAACACAAAATGTAGCAATTATAATAATGCAGTTAGTAACTAAAACAGGGAATATTGATTATTTTTTTTTATTTTTGTTATTTTTTAATGGACATGTTCACTTCGATTAACTATTTCCAAAGAATTTAACCAATATGTCAGTTTTCTGATTCCAAGGCTCATAGTGACTCTGGGAACTTAGGACAGTATGTGTTAAACATTCACAGATCAGATTTCTATCAGTGTAGTAATTATAACTGGCAAGTGCTAAATTAACAAGTAAAAAGTAACAAAATGAGTAAGTATGGTTTACATTTTAAGCTGCATCGTGCATTTTCACAATGCTACTAGTATCCTACAGCAAATACAATTTGTGTCCTTTACAGCACAGCTGTTATTTTACCCTACATTGTAACTTAATTGTTTTTAGTCTTTTCTTCTGCTTTAAATCACATCTACCTCAGCATAGTATTTCTCCTGCGCATCTTATCATTATATTGCACTTTTCATCTCTTGTGTTTATATCGATAGTATTTTGGATTCATATCACCTCTCAGTTGTATATTCATCTTCTTCTGAGTCCTATGATGATCAGCACAATACTGAGCCCATTTTTATCTGCTGCTCGAGACCATCTGGTCCTGAACTAACAGATCATCATCTGGACGCAGACATCTGGCCTGTGACATTACCTAGAGAATGGATCCCCGTCCTGGAATGATGCTGACTGGAACGCCGGCATGTGCTGACACAGTTGTCCGCCTTGGCCCACTCTCAGTCCCTCCCCCAGGGTTACCTCCATATAAATGATGGAGCTCTTCCCTTGGCAACTGTGGAGACAGCATCACAGTCTGGACACCAACTGGTAGCTGATAGAGGGAGAGTGCGATGGGTGAGAAGTGAATATCTTGGAAAATCAGGGAATAAAGGCAGTTAAGAGGCTTACCACCCCCTCTGTGATAGAAGCTGTGTGAGATCAGTTTGATGGAGGGCAGCCGTTGGCTATTAGACTTCTGTGTGCTGGGTTTTTGTGGGTTTGGGGGGGTGGGGGCTGAGGGGGGCAACAAATGGCCAAGGCTAAACCTCTTCTCAAAGAAGTTGTGCAAATATTCAAGCTTTAATCTTCATTTTGTCCACCTCACACTCGCCATTCAGGCCCCGTAACTGCTTCTGATCTGACTAGACCCACTTTCACCTTGTTTCCACTTGGAATTGTGTGCTTCTGGTCCACAGAGGACTTTCCACTGCTTTCCCTGAACTCCAGCACCTGTGTCTGATAAGCAGGACTGTGCTGCAGTGTTAACTGCAAGTTGCCCCACACCACTTATTAGTTTAGTCCTGTTTCCCCAGCTGACCCCAAACACCTTCCACCCTGCTTTCCTGTTTTTGCGTCTTTACTTCTGAGTTTGCTGCTGGGATGGTGAGCTTAGGAAAGCCTGGGGGATGCAAAGAACACAAAGAAGGACTGGATTCAGTGGCTTGAGTGAAGTTATTGTAAGGAATTATATAACATACAGCACAACTTCCTTTTAGTGAATTAAGCAACAATGCAGAACTATGACATTATCTGTTAAACAACAAATATTTGTAACAGACTTATGCAAGGAGGTAAAAAGTGATTTTTGTAAGGATAATAGCTGTTTAGTTTTTATCTTATTTTTAAATCTAATTTAATCCTCTGTCTGTGGAGGAATTGGTGATATGCATAGAATTTCTGTCCTTTAATAATGCTTCTCCTTATACTTGTTTGTACTAATCATTAACGCCAATTTACACATTTTAATAAAGGTGCAATGAGCAATTGAAAAATTAGATATATTAAAACTATTCTTGACTTTTAATTTGTCTGGATCTTAAAAGGCTACAGCAAATTTGGTTTGTCCTTCAAAAAACTAAAATGTGTCCTTAACACTCTAGTAAAGGAATTTATCCATCTCTTTGGAACCTGGGGAGGGTAAAATGAATTTTGTCACCTTCTAATTGGACATTTCAAAATGTAACTTTGCTGACCCTCATCGTTAGCATAAAGTACAGCTTTGACGGCCGTGTGCTTTGCCAGGCCAAGACAAAACACTTCCTCGTTAGCAGCAAAGGGAAACGTTATAACATTCATCACTAAACGCATCACTGAGTCACCTTTAAGGAGAAATAAAAGTCTAATTGGAGATTATCTATTGCATGGATAAGGCTCACACCGAAGAATTGCATCCTGTTTGGTGACATCCTAAAATGCCCTGGTTTCCACACTATTGGCCAGCTGCCCCAGTGTCGACGCCACAAAGCCAGACGTATCAGCGACAGGCTGCACTTCAAGGCAATCTGTCTCCACGACTTCCTATAAACGTTAGCAACACGGATGTCCGTCGCTCTTAGGTCACGAGACCGTGTTGTTATTAAACGAGCCGTTTCCTGATCGCCTCCATATGTGGTGATGCTGGTGGACTTTGACAGGCCCCCAGCATTCGTGTTGAATATACACCCCCCCCCCCACACACACACACACACACATACACACGCAAATATTTTTCTTGCCGCTGCATAACGGCAACATCACGAAACAGACATGTGTGCAGTCACTGAATCTGTCACTTTTTAAAAGATCTGAAAAGCCTTATGCTGGTGTGACTGCACAAGGCACATTAAGATCCTACAGGCACTTCAGGTATGAAACAGGAAGTTTTTAACTACCACTTTTAATTGGTTCAGACATATTTCCTGGCTAGGACTCTCAGGCTGGCCTCCACTTTAATTCCCAACAGGCGCCTGTATCTTTTCCTTCACTCTAAGGAAGGTTTGCCTATATATTAGCCATTACGCAAGCAAGTTGAGTAAAGCGCTTTTAACACAAAGGGTATCTTTGGAAGATAAGATTCTGCAGCTGGTGATTTGTGCCATGAGAAATCCTCTATACAAGACATATAGCCTAGGCTGGCTCTGCCTCTTCAGAGGCTTCCCCTCCAAGAAAACGTATCATCATTTCACTTTCTCCGCAGTGCAGGTGATTCAGGGGTCCTGAGTGACCGTCTATTCTGTATGTATATCCAGCTCCGGAAAAAATTAAGCGACCACAGCAAAATTTCCAGTTTCACTAATTTCTCAATTTATGGTATGCTTCAGTGTAAAATATACATTTTTCTTGCAAACTCCAGCCTGGATCTTCCATATTGCTTCTCATTGATGAAGGGCTTCTTGTTCCTTGCTTTTTGGACCTTCAGTCCTGCTTCTAGGAGCATTTTATGAATTTTCCTATCAGTGCACTTCACACAGCTTAACGTTTCCTATTCTTTTTGAAGGTCACTTGAAGTCATCTTCCAATCCATGAGGCACTGCCGGATACGTTGATGGTGATCTCTTCACCTTGTTCTTGTGTTCTGCCGTCTTAGAAACTTTGAGCCTGGAAGCAGCCTGCCTCGCAGTGCAACCTTCTGCCAGCAGAACCAGGAATAACCCAGGATTTAAAAACACAAGTTTTTAAAGAAATACGGAGTGGTCTCAGATTTTTCCAGAGCTGTATATACGCACAGAATAAACAGTTGAACAAACACTTGATCATGTGATTTATTAAGAACGTTCTGATTCAATATATCAATATTTATAAGCAAGGAACAATAAATAGCATTTTTGTGACCTATTAGGCCTGCTTTATGTTGGTGAGAATAAGACACTGCTAGGCTGTGAGAGCAGGACTGGGGGGAGTGTAACTGAAATGTTAAGTGGCACAGAGTAACCCCCCCAGAGCATGACTGGAGGGAATGTAACTGAAATGCTCAGTGGCACTTAGTGACCAGCGCC
>JAODJW010000035.1:16679326-16693068 GCA_026777045.1 Hyperopisus bebe | reverse complement strand
ACTAAAAAATAATATATATATATATATATATATATATATTATTTTTTTTTACTAAAAAAAAAAATATATATTTTTTTTTATTTTTTTAAGTCTTTATCCAGAGGCACTGATCTCTTAAAACAGTACCCTAAATAGTAATATCACGAGAATACAAAAAGAAGGGTCTTGCCTAATATGCGGACAGTGTAAATTATGATGGGTTTAAAAATGGTGTGTAAAGAAATTGACCATCGCGGTGAAATTGATATACTACCGTCGATCTATTCAATAAAATAACTGAAATGTGTATTGTTTCGTGCGACCGTAAACCTGTGCAAGGATGGTATACAAATAAGTCCACTAGACAATATTGTGAAAGGAAGCTTTTATGAGCAAAGCAGCTTTTATGAGCAAAACGTCACGACGTTCGACTGGATTGATGGATTCCTAAGCATAATGAGTCGTGTGAAGTTCTGGCCTCGACATCTAAGTATTAAAAGAATTCGCAAAAATACGTTCTTCTCTCAGAATAAATAAATTATACACAGATCATGAGATGATTTTTTTTCTTATTTCAAATGACAGAATGGGTGGTAATTTGTGACTCCCCGTGCGAGCACGCGCGTGTCCAAGACGCCCATGAAATTCATTCACAGACTAACTTCATTCAGGTGTTTCAGGGTCTGTCGACCAAAGATCCGCCTAATCTGCCGTCAGTCTTAACGTTATTTTGCATTCTTGTGTTGACTGTATATTCTTGCACTTCGTGTTGAAGACTTTGCAGTTATTATAACTATCACTTAATGATACTTAATAACAATGATTCAATACTCTCCAAAAAGTTTTCAGGAATTTGTTTTAAGAATTATCCTACCAAAATTACCAAATTAAAAACATTATGAATACTTTGGAGTGCCACGTGGTGGAAGTAGTGTCGTTTTTGTCTTTACTAGAGAAACTTCTGGCTTTTGGTTTAACTTCTATAGTATTTGTTCAGAAAGGTGATTTTCCTTAAATGTAGAGTGCCATTGACGCTTCTAATACTGGGACCAGGTTGGCGACCGTGCCCCCCGGATAGTTATAAATTATTCCCTCTTTTAAATGGTGACAGATCAAAGGCCCGGGCGTCTGCCTGCATACTCCTCTAAAAGCGAGTCTCTTTGTCTGCCGTTGCTAGGAGACAAGTAAACTAAGAGAGGTCTTGACTGCCATGTTAATCAGCGTTTGTCACGGCGACAAAGTTTCCCAAAGTTTCCCATTGTTCGGCCTTCTGAGCATCAGTCGTTTTATTGCGTCTATGTTCTAAGACCCCTGTTTACACGGCACCGTCCTCCTTCGATCGCGTCCGATAATTCCCATCTCGCCCATAAATCTGAGGAGCAATATTTTCCAGTGTTTCGGTAGATAGCACTACCAGATGTTAAAATGAAGTGCTTTGCCATAGCGATCGATTGTGTTTTAATATATAATACCGTGTTGATTTATGATATTTCATCATATGTTGATTGACGATATTTTATGTTTTACGAAATGTACGCAATTTGTTGTTACAATGTGGAATTAAAATAGGTCTACATTCTGCATACATACTAAAGTAGTCCTACAGTTGGGCTACAGTTGTCCTGTCGATTAATAAAAATGCAACACGTGTTAGCATTCATATTTATTTTAAAGCGTTTAGAACATGTTCAAAATAATTCCCGGTCCTAACTAGAACTTAAGAGATAGTGTACACAGACTTAAAAGGTTCTTAAAATTACATTATGAGGAAATGTTTCGAGATTGGCTTTACTGCCCGTGGTGATATTTGAATACTACGGCTTCCCAGGCGGCGGCTAACATGCGGCATTCCTGCCGCTGGAGATTGTGGGGCCGATGAAAGCCTATCAAAGCCCCGACTCCACAGACGAATCCAGTTACGTTCCAAGTTTTTCAGACCTCTGCCACTGAGGGTCCATAGGAATCGCCCGATCTTCACCTCCTTTACGGCGCCCCTGGTGATGCATATCCCTGTTTTCAATAAGCCTGTAAATGTAGGCGTTTGTATTTCGTTGTACCGTATATGATGTACTTGCTCATTGTAATGTTTTGGTACTATTTAGACATATTTACATATTAAAAATGAAAGCTGCCCATATTTCTGCAGTCATACATGTAAACACGTTTCGCTTCATTTTCCTGTTTTGATTTTATGGCATACCAGTAATGTATTTTAAACCTAAGTTTTATTTGTATAACTTTATGGTTGGAATAATTGACGATGATATTATCCTGAAATCAGAATGATGGAACAGGAAGGCAAAATATTTCAGAAATACAATTCTGTGTGCAGAGCAGTTTGCTGGGCATTGGTCCAACTGGTTCCACACCCCTACTGGGTTTTAATAAGAACTGAAGGGCGCAGGCGCTCATCATGAAATTTGTCAGCGGATATTCTCGAAGCCAAGAAAAAGAAAAAACGGATACTTATAAACTCTCGGCTTGGCTTCCCTGTCGTTAGAAGCGAGTATACCAGAGCACAGGCTTTTACAAGGAGTCCCGTTTACTGGAAGGGTACATGAACGCGTGCTTTCTGTGGCAGAGTGTGATTCTTCGCCGATATGTATAAATCATAGTCCATGGCGTAATTAAACCAAAATTGTTCTATCGCTTTCAAAAATGCTTTCAGATAGTTTAGATGTTTTTATTTTATGCCCGGAAAGAGATCCAAAGTAGCATATTCTAGGACGGGGTAGCTCTTGAATGAATCGTTTAATTAATTATTGACAATACCGGTTTGGTCTGTTATATTTCACATATGGGGACGTTAATTAACCTAGTATTTAGTGATTACGTCCTCCTCGTCAGAAAAGAGGTATGCTGGTCCTATGTGATAGTCTACATCAGCAAGCAGTCACGCGCAGAACTTTGACCCTTTATCACCTGTTCTGCCGATAATTGTACTGTATGTAGTCCTTGTATTAGCCTAATATTACTAAATGAATGGCACATATTACTGCCCTTGTATGGCATAATAATAGTATTTTTGAGGAATTTCGACTTCCTCAGTATGATCGGAAACATTCTGGGGGCGTTCTAAATAATTAAAACAACGGATTAAATTGGTTAGCAGAACCTGATTTTAAAAAATGATAGCTTAGTGATATGGTTAGAGAAACAGCAAACAATTATCTATTTAGTTAGCCGTGTCACCGTCGCTTTTTTAATGCGTCACAACCCCCCACCCCACCCTTATTGTAATAAAGAATAAACACTGAGGCTGCTTGGCACGATGAAACGCCGCTATACCCTCCCCCTTTCCTGGCACCTCCGCGTTCTGCTGTGGTTTTTGGAACGCGCTCCATTAAGCGCACTGGGGCAGCCGTACGGGGAAGGGCCGCCATATAAAATAAATCGAATTAGAAACGAGCTCAAATTAATTCATTTTTATGGCGAATTATTTAGACAGTTACATGCACCAAAATTCCTAAAAGTTATATTCGTTATTCGGAATAACCAGTGGCATAACATTCTTGCATTACTGCTTATTAAACGTATTTTAAAATATTTTCTTTAAAAACGTGTTTCAATATTTTCATTAGATTGCGTATGTCTCTCCTTCATGTAAAAATATTTTCCTGTTGCCCAGATTAGAGCTTCGGTATTTATATCTATGCAAAACATTAATTCAATTGAAAAAAAAAATACATTAAATGGGCAGAGCAGGACGTAATCAAGATACCTGTATGTTTCCCGGCAGGAGGTTGTAAATGAAGGCCTGGATTTGACGTACATTGGTAAACCTCTATACAAATAGATTGTAGGTAAATAATGCAGCCAAAGCTGTGTATTTACACGTTCATTCATTGCTTTTAAATGCGCTATTTGGCACTTTGCGGATGCCAACGGCCAAAAGGCACGAATGATCAGTCAGCTGTGCCCTTTACATATACACAGAGTAACAGCAGTGATCAGCGCCGACATGAGCACTTGAAGGCTTCGGCTCGGCGGGCGGTCGATCGCGATCCGTCACCCTTGCCTTGTCGTCGCCCTTGTTTCTGCAGGAGGACGTATTCGTACCTAATATCTTCACAGGCTTATTTGTTGTGCATGAAATCTAATTTTTTGTTTATATATGTTAAATTTGTATTTTTGTGCCTGATCAATAATAAAACAAACAACATTATTTCAATATTAATTTATTTCTGGTTATTCTGGTTAATTACATTTAATAAAATATCATTGTCTCAGGCAACCTGTGAAATAAATTGCTATATTTCAATCAAAGCGAAAAACTATTTGAGGAGTAAATGTAGGTCTGTTTCTAATTTCCCAGCGAATTCCCAAACCCACTAAAGCGGACACTTGACACTGAAGCAACATTCAGATATTTCATATGCGTGTAATTCAGGTATCTTGCAGAAGACGTTTTTAAATTGTGTTTTGTTTTTCAGGATTTTTTTTTTATCTCCATAAAGTCATCATTGAATGTTTAAGTAACGGAATCGTATGACGTGTCATTTTGGGTAACCTGAAATGTCTTGCAGTCATGTTCGCGCGCTTTTTGTGCGAATATAAAACGTTTATTGCTTGCGATTATTTTTATATTTCATCCTAGCGAATAATTCCCGATATAATAATTCCCGAATAATTACAACTATTTAAAATTCGATTTTTTTTTCCATTTTGATGACAAATGTTCTCTGTTGTTCAATTAATTCAGGGTTTTCTGGGTGACATTGGTTCGAACAGATGTAATACTCCGGTGCTTTTACATTCGTGTAATTCTTAAGATGACATCATACATGCATCCATCCACCTCCTAAACATGTATTCTGCTCGCGGGTGTGAGGGGCCTGAAGCCTGCGTCAGCTCCGCGTGGGACGCCGCTTTATTTCAATATCTCCCTTTTTATCCACTATGAAAATGCTGTAATTTTAATGTTTTCTAAACAAGACATTTTCTTCTACTGCTTCTTAATTAAAATACTTTTAATTAAGACTTGAGCATAATGATTACATGGAAGGAATTGTCATAAATGCTAGTCCTAGATAGATGATTACAGATTACACTCAATTCCCCAGTGAACAGCAAAATCACTTCCTGAAGATTAGCCACTCTTATTGTGCTACGTTTTGACGTTATGTATAGGCTTAGATGTAATTATTTGCAGTATTTATTCATTTTAGCTTAACAAAACAGACAGAACCCATAGATTCTTTGGTGTGCAGGCAAACCTGCATTGTCCCCAAGCCTCTGAACAGTTATGAATGGCTTTAATAGTCATTTTGTTTTCCTGTCTGTATCTCAGTGGTTTGTTAAGACAGGTGTTACAGCCGAAGCAATAAGGCAACAGGCCAAATTAACAGTTACAACCAGTACAAGTTTTTGGTCATCTTTGCATGTTTTCACAGATCATTACTTTCATTTTCTGATGTTTCCTTTTCAGTTTAGGTGCCATTATTGAAATTCACAAAATTAGCTTGAGAAGTAAATCAGGCTTCTCCTGTATGCTGTCAGAAAAAAACGAGCACAGTTTTGTTTCCTAAGGTACAAACAGCATTAATGTACCCCAAATGCTACAAAAAGTTAATCAGAGTCCATTTCTGTACCTTAAAAGGTACATTTACCTACAGCAAGGACACAGCTGGCAGAACTTTGAGCGTACAGTCCAAGTGACAAGTAATTCTACCCTCGAAGGTACAAATTGGTACTTTATTTCTGACAGCGTGGAGGAACATTGTAAGGTATGGATGAAATACTGCATCCTGTAGAAAACTGTCCAGCAGAACTTTCTGAAATGGCTCTTTTTGCAGGTCAACTGTTTGTTTCTTAAACTTGCAGCTGATGTGTCTGGAAAATACTGTTTAAAAAAAAATGCACTACAGAATTTGATCTTCTTGAATCTTTTGCATTTCGTTTAGTTTTCCATTCACGTGGAAATAGTAGACAGGGTGTATATTCTGCATTCAATCCGAAATGAAATGTTTTTTTGTAGAGTAGTCATCTGGGTTTCGCATGCAGTTACATGGAACCTGATACTGGCATACTTAGCAAATTGAGATTGCCAAATGTTATTAATTATTGTTTTCAAAAACGAAACAAATTATTACTTATTATTATTTTATATTTAAAATTCAAAATCCATATCTTGCATGCAAAATACGAATATTTTAAAATAAGTATGCGCAAATATGAAACTGATCATATCCCAGGCAAAGTTATGGCTAGATTTACTATTGCGGGTAAATCGAGATTCTGGTAAATTCTGCCTAATTCGCTGAATTAGCGGAGATTCTTGCTTAAGGTCTTTATCTCCAAAAAATACAGTGTGTCATTGATATGTTATTATGCTTGATTTAGGGCAACGTTAATCTAAAGGAAACAGAAAGAGCCGAGATTTAGTCTTAGCACAAAGGACTAGTATGCCTTAGCCAAAAAGAACATGAAAAATATATTATTTAAACATCACGTTTGTTTGGTATGTGAAGGAAAGTAACGTCCACAACGTTCAGTGTTCAGTCAACTGGAACTGCGGACACGAGCGTTCATATTTAATCCCAGTAGGGGGAACTGTTGTTACCCGCGCGAAGTTGAAAATTTTAATTTAGTTCCAAGAAGGTGAATAAGTCACGCCTTAAATCACGTCCGCATGTGATTTGTTTCCTTATTTTAATTTAGTCCGTGAGTAGCAAACTGAGTATGTAGAATGACTTAGTTTTTGTAAACTTTTCTGAAAGTTTTGATCGACAGTTTTATTCGTTTCATAATATAACAATTTTGTTTTGTTGACGAGGGTATTTCATAATTTAATATACAATTTAACGTACAGAGACGTATAGAGGACCAAACGCACGCCATACATTCGCTTGTAATCAATAAGCATGATTATTTCAAGATTTGTTATTATTGTTTGGAATATTTTGTGTTATGCGTATACTGTCTGGGTAGCGTCAGACAAGCGAAAGCTATTGCTTTTATTCACAATTTCAGAAGTTTTGCAGGCATGTCTCTAAAGTGTAATAAATTGCTTTTTCAAAACTTCTAATAAATGAGTTCTAAGTATTTTAACTGAATACACCGCGTACGAGGAAACTCCAAGCACAAATCATCCAAATTAAGGTTTTAAAGGAGGCAAAAATGCAACCAGTCAAAAGATCTTGCAGAAGTCCATTACCGTTTCTGCTGCAGATCGGCTACATTAATATAGATTTTCAGTGGTAATGATAAATACGTCTTGATATGCTTGCTTCGTAATTGATTTAATGAAGATCTTCTGAAAGCTTTAAAAGTGGGCATAGGTCAGACGAGTGGTATCCCGGAGAGCCCATTGTCTAATGTTAGAGTAAAACCGTCTCGTCTGAAAGACATCGGGGCTAATAGGTGAAATCGCAGCTGCTGCAACTGGAGTCCTGCAACATCAACAAGTTGTCCCTGAAATTCCCCAATAAAGCCGAACCTTCCACATACCTACCGCAAGATATCAACGGCACCTAATGATCGATTTTTGCACAGATTAGTCTTTCGGTAAATTAAACGGTGATATTTCTTCCTATTTGAAATCCAGAAATAGAATATCATTATTATTTACGACCTAATGATGACGATTATTATTATTATTACTGTTGTTGTTATCTTCTGTGGGCTACACGTAATTATCACGTAATACTTTTAATACCACTTTGACCATCTCATTTGAAAATCACATATTTAAGTGCTTAACCGAGCCTATCATTCTAACGATTTATAAATTTTACCTGTTTGAATAGTTGGATAATTGAGCACCTTGTTCAATTAGACAACAACAGCGTCCGCCCCATGGACGTGAACCCTATAACCTGCAGGCAAATCCGTGCGCTTAGTCACATTGCAAGACTTAGGTTTCTCTTAGATTTGTTCGGATTTTCACGAATGTATACCATAGGCGCAACTGCAAGAAACACTTGAAATGAAAAAATATTTATTTTTGTAGAACATGTCTTGTAGGTATAAGATTTTTAAGTAATTTACTCAACAAATAGCAAATTGCGCTAACAACGCAAAGGTCGTGGGTTCAAATCCCAGGCAGCAAGCTTCAGAAAAAAATGCAGCCCTTCCTTTTGCGGTCAGCCGGTTTTGATAAAGGCACCAGATTAATTAGTTGATTAAAAAAAAAGCGAAAATGTGAAAGCGAGTTGGTGGTACTGCTTGAGTTATAATGCCGTCGCATGTTAGGATTGCTTCTAGAAAGCAGTAAATGGCTGTATACATGCTAGTTTATTAGTTTTGAGAGAATTTTTAAACTGAAAAACATCGACTAAATGTACGTGAGTACAAGTAAATCATCTAATCATTTGATTTGTAGAACTACGTGAGATTTGGTTGAGAGCACCTTGCAAGTAAGAATGGCTATCCGAATTGACAGCCTTTCTTAGGGTAATCAGACTACTCGAAGCATATTACCACATAAAGAAGAAAATGGAAGAGGACGGACGGTGTTTTTACTGCGACTTTTGCTTTGTTTTGTATGGAGAGGCGTCTGCAAGTCTGACATGGAAAGTTACTGATTAAAGTAGTCGATGTAACCGATTTCTACGGGTATCTGAATAAAGGAGAACAAATCGTCAACAAAGGAGAGTACTCTCACTTCGCCAGCGTCGTTAGGACAACCCAGAAGTATTCCACAGATAATAAGTTCCACTTCAAAGCGTTTCTCATTCAACGGTGACTGTTTCACTCTTTTATTAATTCCCTCCTTTTAACTCGGAGGAATCGTCTGTTTGGTTATTTTTCATCCTGTTTATTTTTCGCCATTCAAGGAGTGCTTGTGTTAAATATAGAACCATTGTTTAATCGTTCCAAATAGAAATTTATGGACAAAAGACTGGGATCACAACACCAGTTGGTCCACATCAAATTTAATTATGTACATACAGAAAAACTGAGTACGGCAGCCAAAATATGTTAATGTCAAGATGTACTTGGCTAACATCGCACGACACTAAGACTCAGTACAAGAGCGAAGAGTGAATATTACTTTGCACCCTTTGTCTTTTAAAAATGTTTATATTTTATGGACTACAAAGGAATCACGTGTCATTTCTAATACAAATACGTCTTTCAAATTATTTGGATTACTCGAACGAATTTTTATTCTTAAGGTACGAACTGCCAAAGGAAAAATTAGCAAAGCAGTAACGTTTTTTTCTTGAAATATTTGGCGCCAAACGTTAAAAGCTGCTGCTTTATAATTTCGTTACCCACTAATTAATTTTAGCTAGCGGTATCGAAATATTTTGCGTTTTCTTTTCAGTTTTTACAGGTTTCCCAAAACGTTCCGTAAATTTGGTCTTTCCGTTCAAGAAGAGATCATTTGAAGTCGAAGCAGGGCAGGCTTGCTGCGTATGTGCGTATTAAATGAATGTCCGAATTCGTGTCGTGCCTCTGTGACGTTCTCTAAGAAGGGACTCCATTGGAGTATTACATATTGGCAGTTATTTAAATGTATTAACATTTAATATAGATTTTTTCCGTGGATTTTGGTAGGAATGGTTTATTGAAGCAAAACGGCTTCAGAAAAAAACACCTATAAGAAAATCTAGGAAAATAACGAATAACCTACATATTTCGAGGAGATGAGATGGGTACTATTCCCATGGTCACGGGGGAACAGAGATTAAAGAATCTGAATAACAATTATTATTAGCATTAGTTTATACCTACAATTTCTAGAAAAGAGCATGCTCCTTTAACATAGACGTAAAAGCGTCATCGTCATCGAAAATAATTTCCATATGATTTTCATCTATGAATAACCATGGCGTATCAAAATGTTACCACCTTCTTGTATGTAAAATATATGGCTGTTAACTGACAGAAAAACTCGGATTTATAAGCCCATGCTGAGATTGGACATCGATCAAACCAGTCACCTGTGAAGAGTTACGTAAATAATTACATCAAATGGACAATATGTCACGGTTAAATAATTAACCTGTGACATCTGAATCACGTAATTCCCACCACACATCATACATACGTCATTCAACACACTCATGATACTTAATGTCTCACAGTCTTAGAAATTTTTGTTTCTTTGAGCGGGTTCTTGTGTGCGACATATTAATAATTCATGACTATTTCAATCCTGGACGTGTACATCGTATTATCATTCAAAGGAAAAGGGTTTGGGGGCGGAGGGAGGGCGTTGGTTCAAACTGCTCTTGACCTTAACGACTTGACATCTGATATTATTCCTGTTCCAGCATATATACTTGTTGTATCTCTGTTCTGCTTATTATATTTGGCAGCACGTGTAATAGCGCCATTATCAGATTATTGATCTTGGCTCTGAATTTCGGAAAGAATCGTCCTCGCTCCCAATGCAAAGGATATTAGGTCCTGTACTCCCCTGACAAACATACCACTCGCTTAGGTTATTAACCTTGGGCGATAGTTTAACTGTACGGCATTTTGTATGGCCAGGAATCGGGGGAAAGGGTTCTCTGGTATAACTGGGCAAGGAACGGTAAGCGGCCTTTGTGTTGGAAAGTGGAGATGAAGGAGGAGAAGGCCTGAAATGAACTTTCATGTGCTTCCTTAGCGAGCTGGGGTGCGTGTAGGCCTTGTCGCAGCCCCGTATTTTGCAGAAGTACGGCCTGTCGCTCGTGTGGACGTGGGAGTGTTTCTTTCTGTCACTACTGTTGGCGAATTTCCGGTCGCATCCATCAAACTCGCATTTAAATGGCTTCTCTCCTGAAAATAAGATAAACGCACAAATATTTAGCAAACAAACCCCCTTAATGTGATTCAACAGTAAAGTAAAACCAAACGAGAAATTCTGTAATTGAAACTTCACCTACATATGTTAACGAGCTGCTTCATGTTATGCTATAGGAATGTCAGGATAATTGTACATTATTTGCAGTTATATTTTTCATTTGATTTCCTCTTTATTTGTAGCTTGGATCCTTCTAGTACCGCGGCTGTCCCTTGTGACTAAGCCATTCCTTCTTTGTGTGGATATGATTCGTATGTTTTATTCCATAATTAACAAGGTATTTTTAAAAACGATTATACGTTGCGAAGACGCAATGAGCTTTATTCACCCCGAATAAAAAGCCAGGTGAATTTCAAAATGGAAAATGTCCGTCATACTTAAAACCATAGGTATACAGCTCGTTTATGCGATGCGAACTTAGAAAACAACCCCATTTCTGCAAATGCAATCATTTTATATGCCAAACCGAGACATTTATTTTAAAGTAGTTGGCTGTCATTTTAGTATTTTGGGGACAAACTTTGAAAGCAAAGCAGATCGAATTATATATTTACACGTTAATTAAATATTGCTTGTATTGTATTAGGTGAACACTTAAAAGGAGATCAGATAAGGATGACTTTCTTCACTCTATAGAGTAAAGGCAAGTAGGCAGCAGGGGTGAAAAACATGTACATGTTGACGACTTAACTCCCCGAAAGGGGCGCTGCTGTTGTACCTTAGAGAAAGCGATGTACTGTAATACGCCAAGGCTAAATCCGTAGCCTAATTCCCGTGTTCTAAATCTGGAGCACATTTGTTCGAAGAATATGACCATAATGGTCATAATTGACATCTTAAGATACTGGACGGTCCACCTGCAGTGCCTTTGTAAGGTAATTTGCAATATTTTGATAATATCATATTTTTAAACCGTTAAAAAGGCTGTGTAGGCTGTCGTAACGCAGCGGACCTCGGAATATTGCAAATATCAATTCGGTATAGATATTACATCACAACTATAACATTGTTATAGGCCTATTTATCAGCGTTTTACTTAACTTGGGTTTTAGTAAAACTTATTTACATTAAGATTAACAAAGCCCATGAAATCGGTATACACACAGATAAAGTAGAGTGTCACATTGGAAAATAAATAGGCTACGCTATAACCAAGTTAAAAAGAAAAATATCTGTCCCTCTTATGGGAATACATCTCGGGAATAGTCACGCAGTGCCTTGACAGCTTCAACATTTTCTTAAAATATTTATTCAGTCTTTTATTACCACCCCATTACACTAACCTGTGTGCGTCCTCTTGTGAATCTTAAGATTTTCCGAACGAGCAAACACTTTTCCGCAACTCGGAAAAGGACAGGGGAAAGGTTTTTCTCCCGTGTGGACTCGGATGTGATTTATCAGTTTATACTTTGCTTTAAAAGATTTTCCCTTTCGTGCGCATTCTTCCCAGAAACAAACGTGGATGCTCTGTTCGGTCCCCCCAACATGCTCGGCGGTAACATGGTTAACCAGTTCTTGCATATTGCTGAATGTTAGGGAGCAAACTTTCTTCGAACTGCGCTCTTGGTCAGCCCATTTGCAAATTAACTCTTGCTTAACGGGCGGTCTCCTGTACCTCAGAAACGTCCCCGCTTCGTCGTGACTAGTCGAAGCGACGTTCACATTTAAGTTCGTAGAATTACATTTGCGAGGAAAAGACTCACAAGGATCTGGCCCGTAACCGAAGTTTTCTGGCCTGTCCTTGACATCCGGAAAACATCCGTTACGGCCATTGTCATGGCTAGTTGGTATAGTTTCATCTTTAAGTCCGACAAGGATTGGATGGCCAACACCATTCTCGTATCCACAGACACCTGTTGGGTGAAGGAACATGCCTTCTTGATCCGGAGAGGAGGCGGAACTTTGTCGGTCACCAAGTGTATGCAGAGTAGATTGACAGGCTTCTCTTTTTGACATGTAGTCCCTGCTGGTTTTGTAGTTTGAGTTGGGTTTTGTCACTGTTAAACCAACGGCAGAGCCGAAAAATGTCGTCTGTGGTTCGGCGCGGCTGTCGGTGATCTGAGACGGAGTGTTTTTCAGAGAATTTGTTTGTGTCATATGCTCAGGTCCGAATGGAATATGCGGCAACATTTCAGAGTTGTTGCCCATCTCCACGGGGTGAAGATGGAAATGGTGTGAGTGGAGGTGAATATTCTGAGGAGAGAGGGCTCGAGTTGCAGCCAGATCCGCTAAACTCACCGCCAATTTCCTTTTGCTCAAAGTGGTCTCCATAACTGCACTGCCAGATCCATCCACACTATCTGTTGTTGGTTTTCCCATATACACACAAAGCAATACCAGTAACAACAACTTATTGACAGAGGTTTATCATCTTTTGTTCTTTCTGCAACTCTGCTTGTTCCTTTCCCCACTCTGTCCTCAAGCGATTGGCAGAACATACAACAGTTGGATGGCACGGTGGGGAATAGAGTTCAGAATTTGGACTGCTGTTATTGGACGAATTTCTATGACTGGCAGTTAAGAGAAGGAAGCGATAGGATGTCTTTCATAGCAAAAACACAGCGGGTATCCGCCCCGTCTTTGTTCTTTCATCGTCACTGTGTGTCTGCCTGTGTAATATTTATCCGGATTCGGGGTCTGTCACTCGCTTCAAAATAAATAAGCTTATAATAAACGTCTCATATAGGCTACATAACATTCTCCAATGTTTAATGGTCTTTCAAAAAATTAAATGATCATATTTAAAATCACTTTTAAATCATATTTAATGTACACATCCAAATAAATATTAAGTCAGAGAAAAAATAATTGAGATAGATTCAATGTTTAATATTCAATAAAATAAGTTATTATTAATATTAATATTAATAATGACGACAATAATAATAATGTTACCTAAAATCAAACAATTAAACTATTTAAAGAAACTATTGAACTAGATTTACTTCAATGGAGAATCATTTACTTTACAGTAGACGATACAACAATATATTATTATTATTATTATTATTATTATTATTATTAA
>JAODJW010000035.1:16650487-16669767 GCA_026777045.1 Hyperopisus bebe | reverse complement strand
ATTATTATTATTATTATTATTATTATTATTATTATTGGTGCTTATTTCGATTAAGTTTGAATCAGTTAAGTTTTTCATCTTCAAAGGGTTCCTCAGGCTACTCTGATATCCTTCCACTGTCCAAAAACATGCAGTTATGTAAATTTGTGTCTTTAAATTACTGTCTCTTAGTGTGTCCTGCAGTGGACGGGTGTCCTGCCCAGGGCCCTAGGTTGTCCCCCGTCGTTTGTCCCCTCCTTTGTGAGATTGCTGATTGTGACCCCGTGGAGAACAAGTGTTAAGAATGACGCTTGGATGGGTTGAATATAGAGTGACATGAGAGTTAAAGATCTGGACATGCAACCAAAGAATTGTTCTGATGACAGTAGGTTGACCCAAGTTGTAAGTGACGGCCATTGCAAATAAACATCTGGTCCAATGGCTTTGCTCAAACATGATCTTGAAAGAAATATTTCAATAGCTGGTGAAACGATCAGAATAACAGGCAAAATTATGCAGAACACGTATCCCAAGATTCTTCTGTCTCCTGTTACTATGCTCACTTATTTTAAGTGTTAGTGTTAGTTAACACAATGGTTTTAGTTTTCTTTCAAAAGCCTAAACTTATGTGCCTTTTCCAAATATTGTCTTCAGGTAAATACATAGAAATCGTATGTGTGTGTGTGTGTGTGTGTGTGTGTGTGTATGCGCGTACAGTACATGTTGTGCACAATGGGTTATTATAATTAATTTTCATGTAAGGGAACGGCACTAATTGAACAACTTTTTGATGAACTCATTTTGCATGTGCGTTTGAACCACTCAGCTTTTCAAAACCTAGTAGAGCAACATGAAAATAACTTCACTAATCATGTTTTTGAATCATGCGCAGTGTTGTATCAGTTTTCGTAAGGTTTTGTAATGAGTAGTATGTTACATATAGTCACTGTCCAGTGAAAACAGATATCTTTAAAAATCCATTATTTCAGCAGAGAGAAAAATGCATTTTCTCAGAAACTACATTACTGCATAAAACCAAAACAGCTGAATGAGAGGCACAAATAGAAACCTTCACACATCTATCAGTGATCACTCTAATGTTTTCAATGGACTTACATAGACTGTTGTCAACGAGGAAAATATGTCAGTGTCAGCAAGATACAAATTAATCTTTCTTTATATTCATAATTAATGTATAAATGTTAAGTTGTTAAAATTAGAGATAGGAATTAATCCGTACAAACAACCATATTGAATACAAATGTTAACTAGTGCAATCATAAATACTAGTGAAATTGATGACTTTATAACACATCTTTTCATTGATCAATTAGATGTCAAATGCTTTCAGTAGACAGCAGGGAATTCCATTTATAGTAAAAAAAAAAAAAAATCACAATTGGCAAAAGTGGACATATGCAGTTTTCATTGGATAGCAAAACTATTCATGTCTGTTTTAGCTTTTAAAATGTACCTACAGTTGTTTCCATGTCACTGGCTGCGCCTGTGATCTTTGACATCAATGTCTGTGTTCACTATGTTTATCAATATATGGACTGCCACCTAAGGTCCATGTCAAACCTGTCTATAATGGTCCCTCACTTGGTACTGGAGCCGGTGGGCTGGAAGGAACTCATGTGCTGATCTCTGGGGCACTGGCTGAACTGGATGCAGCAGGGAATCCATCAACTGCAAAGATGTTCATGGTCAGTCAGCTCATCCGTAGACCATCAGTTTGCAGCTGACACACGTCAAAGTCCAACACGACGGTGCTACAGCAGCAGACGGCGCATTTAAAGCCGTGAGCGCTATTCCGTATTATTATCGGTTCTGACTCTGATGCTACAATTTTCCCGAATTGTTTTCTTACACTTAATTAGTAAGATATTGTTTCAGAATCAGAGCTAATACATAGTATAACAATGGGTTGATGGCTTATCTTATTTTCAGATTTTTTTCTATAAAGTTATTCTCAGAAGAACCAGGTTGTTTAAATAACATTATCTTACTTCATCACTACTTAAATTTAACGTTTGGTTTAAAACGTACCAATAAGATTTGTGTATCTTTGGTAACTGATAACCAAATCAATATGGTGCTTTGGAGTACTTCAACCAACCCCCCTGGTCAACAAAATCTCCTGTTTGCACATCTCTGCATGTGTCCAGACCAAGGGCTTGTATATGTGATTGTGTTGACTGTTTTATTCAAATTTGATCATGCCATAGCAAGCTGTAATACAAGTTTTTTCAGTTTTGTAAACCTGCATTTTTCTGAATTTCTTAAATTTTGTTAAAAACCATACAAAGCTCTGATACATGTGTTTATTTTGAGTGTTCGGATTTCATTAATAGTTTTGCTTACAGCAATAGGTGGATTATTATCAATTAGTTCTGATTTAATATAAAATGTGTCCAAAAAATGTGCCAATTATCGTCTCATATGGCTTCTTCACTTGCCTACTGGCTCATTGTTCTAATTTTCTTTTCTTAGTTTATTCTAATGCTCACAATTAATGACATGATCCTATTAGTAAACTTGAGGCTGAATGTACTGAAGTGACCTTTGAACCTGTCCTAGCCATCACCGATAAAACCATGTTCCTTGCGGACTGTCAACTCACCTAGAACTACAGGGGTTCAGCAGCCAGGCCCTAAAATTGTGCTGACAGGTTAAAATCCTGAGCTCTTGGGTCTCCAGGGAAAGGATTTCATGCAAAGATCATGTTTTAAAAAAAAAAAAATTTGGTTCAGTTCAAGTTGCTCCCAGTCACTGTCATTTGAACTTTGGATGCTCAGAATAGCCACACGTGTATCGCTCCCAAAAGAGGTATTGTGGCTTTGCAATCCTGTTTATTTTAATGATATGAAAAGGAAAAGGAGGGATATACAAACTGAACCATTTTCCTAATGAAGTTCAGCATGTGCAAGTATCTGAAGCATCAATTCCCAGTGTGTATTTGCCAAAGTTCTGCCCCCCAAATCTGTTTGCACATTATAATCGCACAATTCATGTATGTCTTGCACTATATGTACACATGTATGTTATCTGTATTGTGCCTCTCTCAACATTCTGCACGACTCTACTTGTATATGTGCATAACGACTGTATCTATCGCTCACTTCGCCTTTACCGTTCTTTGTTGTGTATCTTCTTTCCTATATTTATTCGCTGTCTGTGTCGTGTCCTGATTGTTAGTTGTCCATTCTCATTGCCTTTCGAACAGTAGCAAACTGCCGGCAGAAACTTCCACCTTACATGGCCTCTACGTGTAAGACCAGCATGCACTTCTCAACTATCTACCAACAGGAAATAAGTGGTTATAAATTCAATTTGGGTGATTGATTGCCTGGCATATGTGATTATCCCGAGCTTAACCCCACCTTACTTGTGAAATGGTGGTGAATGTAGAGATAATATGGCATAGTAGCAACTATAGGACCCAGTGAACTCCCAGTGACAGCAGTTACAGAAAATCCAGTGCCCAAGCTAAAATTTACAAAATTTGTTGTTACTCCTTATATGGTCAAACCCCTTCTGTCGGTAAACTGTTTTCTTCTGGGTCTTTAAATTGTTGACTTAAATTATTTAAATACTTTAAATTACAGACTAACCATCCTCATCAGAATAGCATTAATCCAGCTCTCAGTAGTTAGATCCCAAACAATTTCTATGTACATTTTCCTAAAATATAAAACCTAGGAAGCAAAAGTCCTTTTTGAATATTTTGGGAGAAACACAATGAAAAGATTTAAAAAGCTTTAAATGCCGCCTCCTCACTGTGGTGTTGATCCAGTTGTTTATTTTGACTCCCAGGAATGTCCCCCATGAGCACAATCGTCTGTCACCTCATTATCTTAAGTTCTGTGTGTCTGTTAAAAACGAGTGAATACAAAGGGTGTGTGTGTGTGTGTGTGTGTGTGTGTGTGTGCATGTATAAAATGGCTGAATGGAAAAGGAGTGACATTCAGGTTTACTGATATATTTCCAGATTATAAATGCATGATGTTCTTAAATGAGCTGACTAAGACAGAGGGGAGATCTGTGCATGAAACATCACTTGGTTTTTGTGCATCATTTTCCACATGGATCACCGTTGAACATGCATTGGCTGGTTGAAGTTCAATCTGAGGAGGTCTGCAGAGAGGCTCATTCTACCCTCCCTATTAATGTAATTGTCCTGTGTCCACCCAGACTTCTCTTTACTGCACAATTAGCTGAGAACATAGCATGGAACCCTACTATCACACATCTTCAAAAATATGGGTCACGTTGTCTACAGCTGTAGGTAGTGTGTTTTATTTGTGTCTCTCTTAGGTGTGTGATAAAAGGGCAGCGGGGGTGATTTGTTCCTCTCCCTGAATCAGCTCCACCAGCCCTAAATCACAAAAGATAACATGGATGATTCCACGGGGGCATCAGGCAGAGAGGAGTCTATACTGTCAGCTTGAAAGTGTTTGGGCTGGGCCTTACCTGCCCCCAAATTCAAACCCATAGAAAAGAAGATGCGGAGGAAGAGATGAGGCCGTGTTTGATGTTCCTCTACATAAATATATTTTTTCTTTCTTCTGGGTCTTTCCTGGTGCCAATGTGGACCAGGCGACTTAGCGAGGGCTGGTACAGGTGGCTGCTGGATTCAGCCTGCACTACAGGGATCCGCCCTGGCCTCTGCCCAAACCTGTGCCAGAGAGAGAGAGGGAGAGAGAGAGAGAGAGAGAAGGAGAGAGAGACAGGGAAAGGGAGCGACAGAGAGAGAGATAGAGAGAGAGAGAGAGAGCGAGGGAAAGACAGAGAGAGAGGGAGAGAGAGGGAGAGAGAGAGAGAGGGGGGGGAGGGGGAGAGAGAGAGAGAGAGAGAGAGAGAGAGAGGGGAAGGGAGGCCAGGACAGAAGTAACAATGCAAGGAAATAAAGTTCCGTTACTTGCCAGTATTTGGAAATGAGCTTCTATCCATGTTTTTCAGTCTTGATGAAAAAATTGAATGTTTTCATGTCCAAGATGGAACAGGCCTAAAAATACATATATATCCTCCTGAGACCCAAGGAAAAAAGTGTCCTTCAATTTTAGGATATTTCTCTTTGGAGGAAATAAGACATCTTACAATGTAGATTTTTTCTAATTTATTTTTATTTTTAATTTTACAGCATGTCCTCTTTAGTATACAACAGGAATAAATATGTTACCTTACATCAGTGAAAAGATAGATGCAGAAACAAAATGTCCACTACAATGGACATAAATGAATGGGTGGGGTCTCAGGAGGATATATATATATATATATATCCTCTTTAATATTAATATAACTTTAATATTACTGTATTTGAATGTATATATTTGTCTTTTGATTGTTGCAGTGATTATTTATGATGTGGGTGAGTTTACAGTTGTTATGTACATTATAATTACACTTTTCCCTGTGGCTTAAAATTGTCTTGTCCTCTCTGTCCTCCTCAAACCTTTTTCGAAAGGCTGCTTTATTTATTGATTGTTTTAATTGTCTAATGTTGAAGGGGGTCAGCTTACCTACATGCATAATTTACATAATTTGAGACCGAATCACAATTGACTCACATTCAGCAGTGATGTGGAGTTTTCGTTATTGTGAGGCAGAACTTGTAGCAGTGATGTGGAGTTTTCGTTATTGTGAGGCACAGCTTGTAGCAGTGATGTGGAGTTTTCGTTATTGTGAGGCAGAACTTGTAGCAGTGATGTTCACTCAACTCCTTCATACATCCAAAAGTGTGCATGTCTAATAACTGTGACAGTTTTAGCTAAATATTCATTTACCTTTAAAAGCACATCCAGCCTCCTGAATTCCTCCCATGCAGTTTCATTTATTTATTTGTTATTTTGCTTTGTCTTTGTGTTGGAGAAAAAAAAAACAGAACAAACGATGGTTGAAAGTTTTGCCAGGTTGTTAGTGTTTCTGGTGGTGAAAGTACTGAATAATTATTGTCAATTTATTTAATTACTCTTTAATTATCTGTGCTTATCAGGAGTAAAGCCATTCCCCACTCAACTGCAGGGAAATATCAGCAGGACTCTGTGTGGCACCTCTGCTGTGTGTTTTCACCAGAAGTTTTATACTGCGACAGATGGCATTAATTATAAAGGGTCACTCCAACTGTCTGCTAGATTATTCAAGAGAAGGCATACAGATCACATATTACTGTACATGCCCATTGTCTTTTTTCAATCCCCATTATGATATTTTTACCTTAAATGTACACTTTCCATGAAGACGAATTGTACTTGAATAATCAGATGTGAATTTAAAGGATCTGTTTGACGGACATCGAGCGAGCTTTATAATTCTGCCGGGCTGTGCCGTCATCTCGGGCTTTCTGTCCTGTCACGCTGCCATGCCCTCCTAAACGAAAGGAAGTGCTACTTGACATTCACACAACTAGTAAAGTAATGAATGTTACATAAGGGGTCTACACACCACGACTGAATGTGAAGATGTGGGGTCCCGGTGTGACAATGAGCGTGACCTTCAAAGCATACTCTCACTCCACAGACATGCTGCACCCATGCCCCCCCCGGGCTGGCGGATGCCGGCCTGAGGTCCATACGCTCCCACTGAGTCCTGCAGGGATGTCGCCATGTCTGGGCCCAGGATTAGCACAGGGTTAATGGCCAAGAAGTACAACCCCCCCCCCCCAAATAGAAGAATGGGGGGACTCATCTATGATCCTGCCCTTAGGTTTGTTCTTGTTTTATGTTCCATACGTTTATTTTGACTCAACGCAAGGTAGTTGACAAACGCTAATTTTGAGCCGCAAACAGCGTTGGCGATCTCTGGCAGTGTCAGACGAATGGGCACGTTGGCCACCCTCACCGCGGGAGCGTCCCTCATAGCTACTGCGTCGGCCGCCGTCATCGCGGGAGCGTCCCTCATAGCTACTGCGTCGACCGCCGTCATCGTGGGACCGTCCCTCATCACGGGAACGTCCCTCATTTCAGGCGCGTCGGCTGCCTTCATCCTCGTTGATCTGCAGCAGAAGATGTTCAAGTGGGGGTAATACATGTCCTGCCACTTCCTCTGGCTTTCGGGCTTCCATCTGAAGCGCACCTTCACCTTCATTCGGAGCAACCAGCATTCCAGTCGTACCTCTTTGTTTTTTCTTTGACACTTTCAGGCTGATTTCACGGCTACGTGAGAATGCCAAGTAAATATTGTGACAATGACCTATCCTGAGAAAATGTTGTGGAGAACATTTCACAGAATACACCCATCCCTGCCAATAACAATATGACAATATTTTTGTATCAAGATACAACAATTTATCTTTCACTAAAAATCCTCCACACGCAATGGGATTCCGTTCTCGTCGTTGTTTAAGTCTATGCTTGTTCTTTTTTCATAATTGGCAAAAATATTACATATGCACTGGAAAAATATACATTTTTGGGGATCTGGGAACACTTTATAATTTTCCCTATTTAATTTTCCCTACTTCTCTATTAAAACAACATTTGACCCTCACAGTGAATTGTATTGCATATAGAATTTAAAATTTCATCGGTAAACGCTGTGATATATATGGACAGCTCAGAGCAATGTAAGTATTTAAACCCGAACCATAAATATACCTTCTCCAGCAGTCAGGAGTGGCCTGACCGTCAGTTAAGTGCAAATTAAAGCCCGAAGGAGAGAGAGAGAAAAAGCTAACACTCACAAATGGAGAAGAGGTGGCAGACAGGAAAGCGATTTTAGAATAAACATGAGCTCCTTGGGTCACTTATCTCTTGGCATGACCATGGGAAAAGATAATGGAATATCCGCAGAGGTAAATGGGAAACGCGGAGGCAGGGAGGCTGGATGTGAATATTCACGTTGATCTGTCTGACAGATGGGGGAACTCAATTATACATCACACATTGGTATTCATGTCGTCCTGTAGCCTTTCACCTCTGTTTAGACAAGCAGCGGCCCTGACCCCTTTGTTTTAATTGAATTAAAGGTGCGATCAGCAGGCCAAGCTTTTAGAAACCCACACACCTCCAAAGACATCAATAACCAGACACCAAAGTCAGCCTCCGGTTCATTATTTTATTTGAGTATTGGGAGTCTTGCTCCGGACCTCTACTAGTCACTCACATCTGAAAATGTTTTTCAACTTTATATAGCTAAATGCAAAATAAACAAATAAATAGTTCAAGTGGGACACGTTTGCCAAAGGCCCCCTGGAACTGGATTGGGATAAGTGTGTTTAACAAGTTCAAAAAAAGAATCTAAATGCTGCCTCTTTGAAAGAGTGCTTCTGGGCCTCTCCGTTCACAGCATGCAGCTCCCGTCTTGGTTGAGTTAGTACTCTTTTAGTGATATCTTAGTGGGCAGGCCTGTTTTGAGAACAGCCTATATGTCTTAGTTTTTGGGTTGAAAAAACGTAGAAAAGGCAGGATGGGCTATATCAGCAATGAGATCCTGCTTCTGTTTTGTGAAGATCTACAGTTTTTTTGTATTATTTCTGGTCCTTGCTTTTCACAGCATGACATATCATTAAGTAAATGAAGCACATTAGATACAGATGAGGGCCTTGGGTTGTGCCATCAGGTTCTTGTACTTATCACACCCTGGACTCCTGTCCCATAGATCGCAGGTACCTCTGTCATGTGGTGCTCCACAGAGAGGAGGCCTCCTCGACCCTGGTGGGGAGATGCGGCTGCTCTTCTTGTCAGAGACATTTCTCCTGTCGTGTGCAGACGCAGCTCTATTTGATTCACGGACTGTCACACTTTGACGATGGTGCTGTTTTCGATATGGTTGCCTTACTTTGCCGGTCTTCATGTTTCTGGTACTGTAACTTGAGTTTGGCTTCCTTGGCATATAATAATAATAATAATAATAATAATAATAATAATAATAATAATAATAATAATAATAATAATAATAATAAGCAGTTAGCTTTACGGTTAAATTAAAAACATTTAAAAACTGAAATTACACCAGAAATTACACCAGTAATTGTAAATGTGTGGCATATGGTATCATATTGAAAACCAGACATTTCCTAGTGTGTGTGTGTGTCTATGTGTGTGTGTGTGTCTGTGTGTGTGTGTGTGTCTGTGTGTGCTTATAGCCTCGCTGCTGTTAGCTTAGCTGTATTCCGCTTGCTGCTTTAAAATCTGTTTCCATACAATTGATTTTAATCTTGTTGAAAACAATCAATTGTTTTTTGTAATAGAATTTATCATGATTTACATTTTTAAGTGAATTTACTACATAGACCCTCGAAAGGCAATGTGTGATTTTTTTTTTCAATTGCACACAACTAAGAATAGAATATCTACAAAAAAAATAACAATAAACATGTGCTACTAATCCTCCTACTAACATAATTATTGGTTTCGAAATAGATTGAAACGGCAGGTTCAGTTAAACAAAAGCAGATTATTCCACTCAGTCTTTCTTCTCTCCTTCTGCACCACAGGTACAGAACTTCACCTGACTGAACCCCTTTCAGGTGTAACTCTGCTTTTAAACACACGTCCGTCCCACATTATGCTGGGCCCCTGGCTTCCTGTTTCCGTGAAGAAGCAGCATCTTGCTCACAGGGAGAGAGACAATGCAGCTCTGCTAGGTTCCTCTGCCCCCTGCATGGCCAGCCTGCCATTCATTGTTATGCAATGAATCCGGGAGAAACAAAAGGCTGGATGGGCTTTGTGGACCCCAGGACGAGATTATTATTAACATGCCTGGGAATTACAGTGCCTGGGTCCCTTTGTCGCTCATTGATTTGACTGAACCTTTTATAAAATCAAGGTGCATGGCCACACGCTGTTACAATGAAAATCCAGCATGTGTGTGTGTGTGTGTGTGCGCAAGAGCAGGTGTGTGCGTATCAGAAAGCGGCGTCAAAACCTGTGAGTTTCTGTAAACTTATCTGTAGATATTTGTGCTGCTTGGGGTCTCTCTATTTTAATATTTCTGATTGCTCGGCTCTTGTGATTGAACAGTGGTTTGCCAGTTTTGGAAAATGCAGCTGGTCCTTATATATTCTTAATATGAATATTGATGTTTTGATTTTCAGCTGCTTCTCAGCCATTTGTAATAATAACCTAATGGGGTGAGATAATATTTATATTTTTGAGCACTTCCATTTATTTTTTTTTACAGACTCTTTTATCCAAAACATTGTACAATCGAGAAATTGGTCCCTGGAGCAGTTCAATTCCAAATCATTTTTCTATCAAATGTATCACTACACAATCAAATGTACTACAAAGTTTTATATGTAATTAAAAGAGATACAGTTAAATTATTTTTGACATTTAGTCATTTTGTACTTCTGAGCTAGCTATACCGGAGGAATTGTTTTCAATACATTTTAATATATTAATATAGGTGCACAGAGAATGTTGGGCCACAGCCCAAAGCTCAGGAGGGGCACAGTTTCTCTAAGTTAAGTTAACTCATAAAGGGAACCTTCAACGTCCATTAATCACATCTCTATGTCTCTTCTTGAGAGACGTCGAGAAAATAATAGATTGAGCTGGGCAGAGTCTGCCGAAAACTTGTTCTTTTATTTTATTTAACATTTTATTCCATAGGTTTCACAACAACAGCAATAATAATAATAATAATAATAATAATAATAATAATAAGAAGAAGAAGAAGAATAATAATAATAATAATAATAATAGCCACCCAAAGAGCACCTGCCGGCCATGCTAGCGTAATTAGATGTGCAGCATGTGGGAGGGATGTGACTGGCAGCGATGTGACTGGCAGCGATGTGGCTGGCAGCGATGTGGTCCACATGAAGCGCCGTGTATATCAGGGACAGGAAGCTGAGCGGCTGGTCCAGCCATTTGACCGACAGCTGCTCTGAATGGCCGAGAACAAGCAGATGGAGATGCAGCCGGGAACGGAACTTAATTGTTTAAAGTCACCTGTGCAGCTCAGACTTCAGCTCCAGAGTGACCTCAACGTCAGCACACAAGGCGGTCGAGGCGGAGGAGTTACGCAGGAGTGTTATTTCCCACAACACATGCCTGCGCATAAACTGTGTACCGATGTAATATAAATAAGTTTAAGGGTGGTAAATTAATTTCTGAACACAATATTGGTTTCATTCATTTATGCCATATCAAGCATACTTAAACCATGTGCAGTCTTTGTATTTTCCTTTGTTAATTACTGCTTTGCAAAAGCTACCACTTTGTGAGGTGCAGAGGGGAACAACAAGCATTCGGTAAATTATTCAACTTCAGTTCAAATCAATGAATATGTAACATCGTCTCACATAACCCAATGCAACAAAATGAAAATACCAAAGAAGCATTACATTATAGCTAATTCCATTTTTAATAATGTTTCTACTGTTTGTCACGTTTCCCTTGATGGTCTGCCGTTTCATGCTTGAAAATTTATTTTGTCTGGAAATATATAGTAATGGTGTAATTTATTATGTCAAAAAAGTTGATTCTGATTTGATCATTTTGAAGCAGATCCTACTATCACTGCACTTATTTGAACATTCGGAAATCGAAGAGGCAATTCTGGGGATATCACTGTCCTTCTGAGCAGTACAGAATGAATTCTGTGAATCACACCGGCAAGGAGAATCCCCCAGAAGAGGAATCTGTGGGTGGGACTGAGCTCCACAGAGAAGCCAGTCTAAATGTTAATTTCAGCACGTGTGAATTTTGTTGTTTTGTATCCATCTCATAATTTTCCTAATGAATAGCAAAGTACCTTTCCCACAGACTGTAGCACAATTTGTGTGCTTCACATGGATAATAAATTGCGTCGCTTGCTTTCCCTCATAGCTGTATCTGATTTAATTGTGTCGCAGGAACAAGACATGCAACAGCTATCTGTCCAATGATCTGCTGAGACTCCACCCACTGAGAAGGGAACTATGAAAACTATCCAGTTTCCATGGAAATGGAACACTAGCTTAGTTTATTTTTGTGTTCGTCAGGAGGCAGAGAAATGGGCTGCATTCTCTCAACTCATTTGGCCGAGTAATGAGAGCAATTCAGTGAAATTTAGTGCCAGATAGTTCCAGGATTAAAAAGCCAAACAACTGACTGAAATGTGAATCAGACGTGGGATAACAGCCACAGAACAATACAATTTAACACCTCGTATTTTCTGTTCATTTTTTGATAGGGTGATACACCAAGGAGAAATTCTTTCCTTTATTTTTTCCGCTTTTTAAAAAATAACTTCACAAATTAAAAGGAATTGACTGTTTTTTTTTAGTCAAACTAAAGGGAAATGGTAAGTAATATATCAGGTATGGATAGAAACATATAGCAGCTTATGACAGATGTTTTTTATATATAAATATCAGTATATATAAGATATACAACTCATGACATACTCGAAAATGCTGTAATTGTGTCTTTGACAGCCGTAATCTTTCTGTGTGAATGGTTTTCACATTCTTGCACGGATTTCTTCCAGATAATCTGGTTTCTTTCCAAAGTCCAAAGAGAGGTAGCTGGGGTGGCTCTCTGTCACTAAACACTTACTCCGCCACTATGCTCTGTGCTGGGTGGCACTGGCCATGTGCATTCTGGGATCAGCCCCAGACTCCCGGCTCTTAATTGGCTGCTTGGATACATTTTATTACATTCTGTAAGGTTATCTTTAAGTGGTCTACACAAACACAAATCAATGATTAATTCATTGTACTACAAAATTCATGGATAGAATGGATGGAGTTTACCAAAAGTAAGCATTTTTATTTTCATTTGTGACATTTTTGTCACAAGACAAAATGAAATTAGTGGGAAGAGAGGTGTAGCTTCCGTCAAACTGAGGTGAAAGGGCCAGTTGCAGGTCATAAAGTGATACTTTATGGAAAGATTATGTGGAAACACTGTGTGTTTTAATGGTTTTGACACATTGTAATGAATGAATATAACTTGAGTTCTTAATTGCACCCATATGCATTGTGTGACTGGTTTAAACCAGATCTTACATTGTTGATTGTGGTTACTCATAAAATAATTGTCCAATTATTTTTGTAAGGTTTTTATGTATAAGTTACAATACGCATATCCTGGGAAGTTTACGTGAATGTTTTACCATGTCCTATGTTGTCTGGGATTGGCTCCTGGCTCCGTGAAGAATATTTTTTGTTCCTCGGAAGACTTCACTGTGGTACACATCCAGATTGGGCAGCATCACCTGCTGATTTTAACAGCACAGACTGACTACATTGGGAATTTTTGTAAGCAAGGTAACTTGAACTTACTTAAAATGGTGATAATTATGGATGATTTATAGGTTGCAGACGCAACGGCGTGGCCTTGATGCACAACGGGGAATGTGGGACGCCAGGGGGCCTTGATGGCTGGTTCTGAATTCCTACTGTCCTTCTCCGATCTGGTCCTCACTAAGGTAATCCACACGGAGCTAACAAGCTTCTCAGGTGTAATGTAGCACTCGTGCTCCAGTGCTCCAGTGCTCCAGTGCGCCGGCTCATCTGCCGGGTGGTTGTAGAGGGAAAGAATGGGGATTCGAATAGCAGGAGTTAAGTGACCTTCGTTTGGCTCTGAAATGCCTTATCTGCATGTCATCAACGGCAACGCTTCCATTTCAAACTGCATTTCAGAGGCAGTGTTGGGCTTGACGAGCCCGAAGAAGAGATGAGTTACCATGAATCTGTGAGGGCTGTCCACCCCTCTGTTCTGCTCTGGAAATGGAGATGTAATTCCATTTGCAACTAAAAAGGCTTATTCACAGTTTGGACAGTTTAGGGATGCAAATGAGGCATTTTGTGTGCTGCCTTGCCTGGAGCAATACTCAGAAAAACGGGGAAGACCCTGCAGGATTAGTGCTGAGGATCTCTTTTATTATGTAAAGAACCACCACTGAATGAGAGAGCAGGTCATCTGGGAAGAGCAGGGAGGGGGTGTAACAGGATTCCTATATTGCACCTCAATTACAATGTATTAGACTTGTCTAGCGCACACAGACCCGCGCGCGGACCAGGGGCAGCGCTTCCGTGCAAACACACGAAGGCACGACGCCACACTCACGCCAGCCAGCCCCCCCCCGGGCCGGGAGGCTCTCGTCTAGACCCCCCGCCAAAGTGGTTTGTTTACTGTTATCAGGGAGTTAAGAAGCGGAAAGTGAGTGACATGGGGGGGCACTCTGGGAAGGCCCCGCTTTCTAATTGCAGCTCATATGGAAAATGTCACAACATGGCGATGGGAGCCATTTTTCCGTGTTTTGAGCCACTGCAGAGGATAACAAAGCTGAGAGCGATCTTAGGAACGGGATAACAAAGCTGAGACGATCTTAGGAACGGGATGACAAAGCTGAGAGCAATCTTAGGAACAGGATACCAAAGCTGAGAGCGATCTTAGGATCGGGATAACAAAGCTGAGAGTGATCTTAGGAACGGGATAACAAAGCTGAGAGTGATCTTAGGATCGGGATAACAAAGCTGAGAGTGATCTTAGGATCGGGATAACAAAGCTGAGAGCGATCTTAGGAACGGGATAACAAAGCTGAGAGTGATCTTAGGATTGGGATAACAAAGGTGAGAGCGAGCTTAGGAACGGGATTTAGGCCTCTGAACCTCGGATTCCGTCCATTTTTGCCATGAAAATTTAAACATAGATTTAAAGTATAACAGTTTTGTTCATCTTTTGTTTTTATAAAGTTGTCAATTCATCCATCAATTTTCTAAATGCTTATCTTAATCAGGGTCACAGGGAAATATTATTATTTTAATATAATATATTTAGCTGAAAAATCATAAAACCTCAAAATATAAGCAAATAACATGCTTCAAAACTTCAGATGGTCTGTTCTATCTGGGTAACACGTATTTCAATCTAATGTCATGACTCTGTCAAATGATCCAAATTATCTTTCCCACCTTCATGTACATGGTATAGATTTAGGGAATCTCCCGTAATGCTTGGACCGCTGTGCTCAAACCATCTGATCATGAATCTCTGAACCTAGTGCAAATAATTTTGTGAATCATTTATGGGAAATTATCACCAAACAGTATTAGTAACAGTGAGTTGTGTTGTCGGCTGGACCTCAGCTCACACTTACAGCTTCCACTGGACGTGTGACGAAAAAGTGCCAAGAAAACCCGCCTGTGGTATAAATTTCCCCATTATGCTCGCAGACTATAAAATTCAGTGCGAGATCCTAATTGTCTACAACTGGCAGTTTTAACACTCACTAAGTGTGCAGCTGTTAAAGACAAAGTGTTCTCACATAACTGTCAGAGAGGCGAACAAAGGATTATGCGTGGAGAGGCTGGCATTCCGGCATTACACCTAGTCAGCATTTACGTCTCAGAGCAAACAAAGGGCGGGGGGGGGAGGCTTCAGGTCCACATAGTCAGACGCACACAGTTAATCAATCTCTGCAATAATAAAACGTGACAATTTTGGAAAGTTTGTAACACCCGCTGATGCCGTTTCAGTGTTCAGGAGTTTGATATATTTAATTTAAATTTTCCATTTGACAAGCATGGCTATTCGATTTTACATATTATTTCTAGAATAGAAGTGATTTATGATTTATGTCGTTTGTTGAATGTTTAATGCTGATATTACCATCCATTTACCAGTTACGCTGAGTCTGCAGCCTATT
The DNA here is from genome assembly GCA_026777045.1 of Hyperopisus bebe. NCBI lineage: Eukaryota > Metazoa > Chordata > Actinopteri > Osteoglossiformes > Mormyridae > Hyperopisus > Hyperopisus bebe. The sequence goes on along the minus strand of JAODJW010000035.1, from coordinate 16,654,203 downwards.
CCACTAAGCAGAGTTCACAAAGCATAGGGGAACTTGGGTGACTTATGTCAGTTCTTTATACACTATGCTCAACTCAGGACCACCAATCTACTGCATATTCCTGGACTGTAGGAGGACAACAGAGTACCCAGAGAAAACATGGAACGCACAACGGCAAAGAGATACAGACACCAGCCAGACCATAATCCCAGAGCTGTGAGGCTGCCACACCACTATGCCAGCCCAATTAATCTTATTCCAGCTATTTTTCAGCTACTTTGCCTGGTCAGGGTCACCAGGGTACAGGGCACAAGGCTGGAATACACCCTGGATGGGATGCCAGTCCATCTCAGGACACACACACACACACACACTACGGGGAATTTGGAGATGCCAATTAACTAAATTGGCTGCCTTTAGATGGTAGGAAGAAGCCCGTGTAACACGGGAAGCATGTAAACACTGCAGACAGCAGGAGCTGGACTCAGAAGCTCGAGTCCCTGTGCCGTCTGCTTTCTGTCTCCCTTCAGTCAGATATTTAGTGCAGGCTCACAATTTATAATAATAACAATAATAATTTATAACAATTATCAGTATTATCATTGTCATTATTATTATCATCATAATTGTTATTAATATTATTATTATGATTATGATGATGATGATGATGATGATGATGATGATGATGATTATTATTATTATTATTATTATTATTATTATTATTTTGTAGTGGTAACAGTAGTAAAAACCGAAGGTATTAGGACGGTAACACATCTACAACATAGTCCTGACTGGACAGATCCAAATTCTTTCAATACAAAGCGTAAAACAGGGTAAGGACGCGCTGGAGCTACAACAATAGAGGCGGTGCTCCCCCTGCTGGTCGTATTTGAGTCTTTCCCAGCGAGACTTTCGTTTCCCAGAAAGAGAAAAGCCCATTCATACCAAAACTGCTGTAATTAAAACACCTTATCAGTAGTCACACAATCCTTCTGTTTCATGGAACACACTGGAGTTTTACTGTTGATCTCTACCCTGACAGTATTACTTGCACAGCGCAGTTACAAACATTAACATTTCTAGGAAGTTTTTGGAATAAGATGACAGGGGGTCCTGGGATTAACCTTTGCCTCTGGCCTCCAATTTTCACAGATACCACATGAAGCTGCCAGAATGACAGAAGAAACAGAGAAGAATGCCTGATATGTGCAAAGAGCTCTATTTCAGCACGTTGATTTGGTACAACTCTATAGTACATCTACTGCACTTGTGTTACTCTTCAAAGACAACATAATGCTCTTTTTACTGCAATCCACATCATTGGCCAATCCCTAGAAAGCTAACAAAAAAGAGAGATTTACTGCAATTTACGGGGAGCTGGAAAAAAAACAGAAAAGTCAACAAATGTGTATTTTGGGGATTTCATGACCCTTACAAAGAAGCTGCAAAAAGTGCAACAAATGCAATTATTAGGAGGCTGAACATAAAAAAGATAGGTGACATATAGACAGTGACATATAGACCGATGACATATAGACAGTGACATCTGTACGTGGCGGAAATCAGCTGGTGTTTAACCTGAATTAGCATTAGGTTCAGTCATGGTAACTCTCTCAACCTACAGCAGAATATTCTGGAATTTATTTCACAATCTGTTAGGCGCTATCTTGTTGTGGTTGCCGGGAGGCTCTTTTGAGCGATTTCAAAGTGTTTATTGTTTTAGCGCATTACCAGACATATGGTCAGCTGTCACACTGGCATAACCGAGTGATCAAAGGCGGGATTCATGTGTAATTGTTCCCTACTGGCATGCTACCCCGTCACGATCAAGGCATCAGCAGGTGGTAGAGGGACAGACAGGGGGATGGCTTGGAATCATAATGGAACCATGTGAGATCCTGTCTAAAAATGAACCATGCAGCACGGCCAGAGCTCTGAGGAAACCGCTTATTATGGGCTGGATATTTGAGTGTAACCAGGGAGGTGTTCAGCTGGTGCCTCGTTTGACTGTACTTTTACGTGTTTTTTCTTTTGGTTTTTTTTTTGGAAATATATAAAAAATGTGATTTTCTATAACAAAGAATGTTAATTGGCAGGAGTTCGGCATCCTCAGCGGTGATTGTAGTGCTTTGTTTCCGTGCTGTTACGCACACTTACGCTGCTCGTCTGACCCTCGTGTGTGGGGCAGCACAAAGCATGCGGTCGCCATGCCTGATCCTCGGAGCCGTAGCAGGCTGAGCCAGGGGACCGGAGCTCACTGATTGGACACTCTCCCCGCCAGTTCCCCAAGGGTAAGCGGGCCCAATGACGGGTGCAAACAGCCATCAAGGCTGCACATTCTCCTTTACTCTGCTGTCAGACCAAACTCTGCCGTTGTCATGTTGTTGAAAATTACCATAAAGCTATTGACTGTTACTTGTCACTATTTACACAGGGCTAAGTCCCCTTCATTGTTCACTTTACCACCCCCCCACCCACGTCCCCCTTGTCCCCCTCTCTTTAGATGGCTGTTGAAGACTCTTTAAGCAGACAGTGTGGAAGCCAGTTGGTGCAAAAGACGGAGATTCAGTAACTTCTAATAAGGTTCCTGTTTAAATTTGCTGCTGATAGGGGGGGTCAAGCTCTGACTGGGGGTTTTTATTCGCAAATTCAGGAGTGCTTAATAGGTGATGCCAGTATTAATAAAGTTAGTTATCACAGGTAGGAAAGAATGACTGTGGGCCGAGGCGGCTTCCCCAGCGTGGAGCCCAGTCTCATCGCCTACGCTGCCTCCCTTAGTGACTCTTGCCATTTAAGACGTTACAGGATGGATGTATCAACTGAGTCACGGCTAAAATTTTTAAATCTACAAAATATCCCAAATAACCAGTTTGGAAGGAAGGAAATTAAAGAGTAAAATAAGTCTTAGGCAGTCAAAGAAAATGTTTAAGGCTATTTATCTGGGTAGTAAGTGTATATTTAGTCAGAACAAAAAAAAAGACAATTTAAAGACAATTTGAAAATACACAAATTAACAGTAACACAAAAAATAAACATGAATTTCTTCTGCTCTCCTGAAAGTTACTGATATCTAGTTGGATGGCTTGATGAACACCGCTTCAATTCCCAGACCTCTCCTCAGGGGCACCTCAGCCGTTCCGTGTATTTGTTACATTTAACCACCAGCTAGATTAATTAATTAATTCAAGAACTCAATAAGGTATTGAGTAACCAAACCAGTTGGGGTAGCAGCCGAGTCAACAAATACGTGGGTGTATGGGACAACTGCTGCAAATACTGGGGTGACTTTAGGGGAGTTTTTGAAATGGCTGAGCTGACACACTTTGACAGACACAGCATTGTAGATTTCCACCGGCATGAAGATAATTTAAAAACCATTTTCTATTACTGACTAATACATTTGCACAGCACTGTATTTGTCATGATACTGAGACCTGTGTGTGCCTGTGAGTTTATTGACGTCTCTAAGAGAACAGGAGAACAGGAGAATAGGCGCTAAACCATCAGGAGATGCTGATGTCATCCACACGGCTGCACGCGCCTAGGCGGAAACGTCACACGGCCTGCCGATGTAATCCACACGGCCGCGCGCCTAGGCAGAAACGTCACACGGCCTGCCGATGTCATCCACACGGCCGCGCGCCTAGGCAGAAACGTCACACGGCCTGTTCTCCGCAGGGCGGCTTTCCTTCATTGTGCTTCCCGTCTAACTCTATTTGATTACATAATATAAATGC
>JAODJW010000035.1:16597406-16613068 GCA_026777045.1 Hyperopisus bebe | reverse complement strand
TGGATGGATGGATGGATGGATGGAGGCACCGAATATGCATGTTTCACAAAGTAGATAATATATACAGTACTGTACAGTGGTCTTAGGCAGTCAAAGAAAATGATGTTTAACTGGTCTTCATGTTTGTGTAAAACTATATTATAAATGTGCTACCATTTCAAAACCTCTCCCAGTAATTACAGCCGCCATCCAATACACCCATGTGTTTTTTGATTTGATCACTGGCTCACCTCATATGGCTAATCAATACCTCGTTGACTTAACTGAGCTGGTGGTGAAATTTAACGCATACATAGAATGGCTGGGGTACTGCTGAGAAGAGGTTTGGTTTCATCTAGCTACCCAACTAGATATCAGTAACTTTCAGGAGAGCAGAAGAAATTCTTGTTTGTTTTCTAATGTGTTATTGTTAATTTGCATATGTTATAATGCCAAAATGTTTTTTTTCTGAGCACATGTACACTTACTACCCAGATAAATAGCTTTAAACATTTCCTTTGACTCCCTTTGCACAGTAATGCACAGGGTTGGGGCCATTCCGGAATGCATTTGTCAATTCCAATCCAAATCAGGAAATGATTGGGGGAAAAAGCTATGGGGAACAGAATTGGAATTGAATTCAAATTTCAGGGAGATTTCAACTCCAGTTCCCCTTCCTGATTTGGATTGGAATTGACAAATGCATTCCGGAATGGCCCCAACCCTGGTACTGTACACACATGCAAAGTGCGAGACCTGGGGCGTGTTATCACAGTAAACTAAGAAAAGATGGACAAACATTTACACATTTCACACATAAAAAGAATAAAAGTGATCCATAAAGCACAAGAGATCAAAAAAGAAAACATAGCGTTCTAACAATGTCATTTTTTACAGGAACACATAAGCATTAATTCTTTTATCAGTACTAAGGCAGTGAATTTACAATAGATTTATTGTAAAAATTGTGGAGAAATAATGGTCCCATATCCTTAGGTGACATCCAGTATGAAGCAATATTCTGGAGATTTCATTAAATCATCACAACATCAGCACCCATAAATAATAGGGGTGTGTCTATGATTAAAAAATATATATATGATATGTCTATGAGTGAAAGACAAATGTAGCAGTAGGACACAAACATGTAAAATCAGATATATGGCAAAAATCCTGCTATTAGCTCCAGCCACTTCAGCATAGCTAATGATGTTCTTTATCTCATTCAAGTAAATCACAAAGCTCTTAGGACTGAAACTAACGTACCTGGACTCTGCACTTGCTTATCTGCAGAGCCCAATAAGTAGCAGAAAGACGTATCACAATCCTCAAGATGGGCATTCTTCCCTCTATCTATGCAGTGACAAGAGCAGAGTCCATACTTCACTGGAGCAGATCTTGTAGACATGACCAACAACTTCAGATTCCTTGGAGTCTCAGTCACTGATAGCCGTCTTAGTGACATTACACCTCAACACCTTATAATGCACATAAAACAACAGGGAAAAACTCTCCATCCCTTAAGACACCTTTGTTATAACGACATGTCCTAACTGTCCAAGCGGAGGTTTAGTATAACTGCTGTATCTCTTGTTTGACTGACCATAGGAACCTGTGCTCTGGCCTGACACATAAAGTGAGAGTGTATACACACCTTCTTCACTTCATTTGTATTATACGCTGAAGAAGGCACAGGCTGCTATGCGTGGCTGTTTCTAACAGTCCAGGTAGGACATGCGTCTCTGAATTCCTCAAAATAGGGCATTTATATGTACGCTGATGGACTGGTGTCTGGTCTAAGATGAACCATGGCCTCAGACCTTGAATATGGCCACCTCAGTTCCTTAAACCACGAAATGGGTTAAAATGTAAATGGTTAGAAGTTACTTATGACATTAAAAGCAGACCCAAGAACCCAAGATCCAGCAGCAATAAGATAATTGCTCCTTTAGCTCAACAAATATAGCATTATTCTAAAAGCACAAAGCTTGTGAGTTCAAAAATCATAACCTATTCACCTCCTATAAATTAACTTGGAAAAACTATCAGGGAAATTCAATGACATTATGTAATTTTCTATGGCCCTTTGCTTAATAAATTACTGTATCACCTAAAGATTAAAAATGACTGGACCCAATGCTTAAAGTGTTGACCCTAATCTAATCTCTAGATTCACGACCAACAAAAACCAGACCATGGCCACCATAGGCGTCGTAACTTTCATAGACTGGGAGGTTTCGCCACTCAGGCTGGTAGGTGGTTGTGCTGTATACGAAGGCTTTCATCCTTCTGGGTGCATCTGCTGATTGCCCAGATGATGTGCCCTCTCCCGCCCACTGTTTCACCTCCAGCTCCACCGATGTGCGCTGGTACATGTGAGGACAACCCTCAAACTCATCCAGAAACTGCAGCATCTGGGAATCCACACAGAAAACCTCCCCCTCGACCTGCTGGCCCACGCCAGGGATGTTCAGCAGGAAGGGGATGTTGTATTTGCCTGCAATCACCAGCGGGAACTTCTCAATGGTGCGGGCACTGCAGCAATACTCAGCATATCCGTTCCTCTTGTCTGTCATTCTGAAGTAGTTGGGCTGGCCTTTCTTCAGAGTGCCATATACAAAGACACGGGCCATGTGGGCAGTGACAGTGACCAGCGTCTGGGACAGATGGAGACACCAAGAGTGTCAGTTTACAGAAAGAGTTTATCAACAAGCTATGCATTTGTGTTTTGATCTACTTACAGTCTGAGGGGCAAATATTTTACATTAGAAATACAGATTACATAACAAAAGTATTACTCTCAAATCAGTAATATTTTTCATAGAGATACCACACCCGACAACATGCAAAGAATAGGATTATGATACAGTTTACAATAAATAAACAAGCCTCTGATGTCATCTTGGGATTACAGAGATCTTATCAGTCAAAAAAACACTGTAAAACAGTTCCAGGTCTTATTCGACAAACTAAATGCCATTTACCAGTCATAATTCCTCCAATATGAGAACAATTTGTCAGGTGTTTCTTAAACACATCAAGAAGAAATCCAGAAAATGCAGCAGAAATCATTTTACTGTAGGCATTATTACTGAATGTTTGGTTAAAATTCCTTAAATGTGTTATTCAGGACCAAAGCCCACAATGATTAAATATTGACGCATGACGTATTAGCCAACGTTTGTCAAAAATCAAAGTATCAGCATTGGGGAATCAGTCTTGCTCTATATCGCCAGCCATTATTTATTTATACTTTAGTCAAATATTCAAGTTAGCAGCACCAGAGCTAAAGACATAACTAGTGAAATAATAGCAGCGATTGCATTGGACGATCAGCCTTTTTCTGTAGTGAAGGATGAGGGATTTCCTCAGCTCACCCCATACAACCTCACTACAGCCTTCCGTCACGCCTAGTACTCTGTCTCCCTGTCTGCAATTTATGATGTGGTTGCTGCACATCACACCTACAGGAGGTCTGCTGCTGCCGTTATCACTGTGCCTGTCACCTGTTCCATAACTACAGACACTAATCACTTAATGGCTATTAATTATTCATTATTCGCATCATTAAGCGAACTGGTCACTAAGCCAGGAGCCGCCCTTCTCCGATATTTCAGCCATACTGCACTGGTAGTGGGTTTCTGCCAGCCATCTTTACATATCATTTTAATGTCACCGTTGCACCATTTCTAACATTCTTAGTATATTTATAAATATTTATAGAGTAGTGTACTGTATACTGTAATGAACAGAATAGAGCATATTAGCTCCAGTATACATGTATACTGCCACTCTAAAAACTGTTTCAGATGCACGGCAACAAATGCTTAAAAATAATAGGAATGTACTCGTTTTTCGTATCGTTTTATACTTTTAAATTCATCCAGCACAATCTTTACTAAATAAACTAAATGTAGCAAATTTATTAAAATCTAGTAAATTTTTCTAGACTTCTGAGCAAACGCGTAATTTTATTTTTGTTTCACTCTTAATTTGCATATGTTCTAATATTAAATTACTTTTTTGTTTTTGTGAGAAAAAAAAAGTGAATTACCCAGATAAATAGTTTTAAACGTTTGCTTTAAATGCTAAGAGTTTTGCACCTACGTAGTATCCACACTTACACCTCTCAGGGAGTTCACCATACGTATCCGCCTTTCTCGGTTTCCCTGATCACGTGTAAATTAAACATTTCCTGTGCCTGAGTCCATATAGACACATTTGGTCTTGAATTTTCAGTTTCTATTGCCGAAGCAGCGTGTCATTCCAGCCTCTGGTATAACCACAAATACTAACAAACCTGGTCAGCATATTCTGAAGAACAGGTGAAATATTACAGAATCACGCGTTATAACAGACTGGTGAATACTAAGGCGCAAACAGCACCGGCAAAAGAAACAGTAAGTCAAAATAATAAAAGGTACTTATATTGTGTATGAGAACATATCAACTAATAATGCTAATATTCGGGATAGAGAGCAAATATAAATATGGTGCATATAATGCAAGAAATAAAGTTCCATCTTAACTCCTCTTCAAGATCGTTATTTCCGGTTGGGTTTCCAATTACAAGACTGTAAAACACGCTTTCCCATATTCCGTGGTCCGTCACAGTTACATATAGTTTCAGGGACAACTGGATATACTCCTGACATAGATGTCACAGGAAATTAACATTAAATGAACTGTAATTTACCTTCGCCAGACTCCCTGTTCAGCAAATGACTTTCAAACCCCGAAGTTTATACCACACCTACGACGTGAAGAGCTACGGCAACCTTTGTAGGACAAAAATCACTTTACATTAATATTTAACTATGCGCCTTTATATATGAATTCTCTCCTTATTTATTGTTAGAATACCGTTCTCGAACCGATTAACAAAATCGGATTTAAACATATACAATGAGCCAGACTTGTAAAAGTTCTGTTATTTATTTATCAGAATGAACACTGCAATACAAATGTCAAATGAATATTTGCAACATTATAGGCCAGTTTGTGTCAGACAGCCGTCTTGTGCTGCTGGTGGAGTTTCCGCCGCAGCATGCTGTAGTTCTCTCTGGTGCCGGCCGCACTGGGGTCGAGCTCTAAGGAGAGCTCGTAGTGCTTCTTAGCAAAGTCCAGTTTCCCCCAGCGATGGTACAGAACAGCTGAAATGGAACCACAGTTGCTTCTCAGCAAAGCAAGTATATGTATTATTATAATGTGTATGTAGTGTAACACTCCTCTCAACTTAAGGTCACTGAAAGCAAAGTGAACACATTCAGGGTTGTTAGAAATATTAGAAAATGAAACGTCTTACCAAGGTTGCCGTGGCAACTGGCGGCATTAGGGTTAATTTTCAGTGAATTAAGGAAGAAACTCTCAGATTCCTGAAAGAGATTCAGACATTACTATATTTAATGAATGAATGAGTGAATTCATACTATATTTAACTGTAGTACTTATTGGTCATGCCTGATATTTTGAAACCTTGAACATATTACAAATTTTGGGAGGGTATGTGGGTGTTTTAGTGGTTGGCAGTTCAAATCACAGGGTCTGCAGAGTGACCTGACGACTGGACCCCAGAGCAAAGCCTTCAACGTTCATTTTCCCCAGGGACTGTCTGACCCTGCTTTCTCAATCCTACAGTGCTTTGGATGAAAGGACCAGCCAAATAAATGAAATGTTAATACTGGATATATATTCCAAAAATACAAAGTGCCAGTTATTTTCAGTCATCAGGTACCGAAAAATTACTGAAAACAGGCGAATATAATTGAACCAGAACACAAGAAAGTGAATAATACTTTTCTAAAGAATTTTAAGTGCATGAAATATAACAACACTTTGAATAAAGAGAACAAGTTAAGCCATTACTGTACCTTGTATTTCTGCTGTTTACCAAGAACATTAGCCAAAGAAAACATAATTGTGTGGTCTTTGGGCAGAAGTTTCAACGCCTCTTTACCAACCATTTCAGCCTGAGCCAGGTTGCCTTGGGGAAGGAAAAAAACATTAAAGCTGAGATGATATAATATTATAATTAACCTGTTTATGAGCTATTCTGAATAAAGCCTGACTTCTCTATCGTAAAAATAGAAAACAGAAGTGCCAAAGTAATGGCATCTTAATTGTAACATTAAAATGTTTCGTTTTCAGCGAACAAAACTGAGTACTGGCCTCAAGAATGTTGCAAAGGACGCTTTAAATGTGAACTGGGGGTTTAGGTCTCACAAGGTGGAGACAAAGCTCTTCATTACAGCATCAGGCATTGAAGATAAGTAGCACTGGCTACGCAGATCGCTGGCTACGCAGATCGCTAGCTACACTGCAGCTTTATCCCTTATGCTTCTTATGGTGACATATACAGACTGTCGCAGCGTGCTGATACAGTCTCAGTGAATTTACCCTGCATATTCTCTACATGCTCTGCTGCCATAAACAATATAAGCAAGCTTTCTGTTATTACTGTGCATGTAATTGGTTATCTTAAGCATGTTTTTTAAGTGTCCGTTTCCTGTGTTTACACTGTCCGTAATCTTAAAAGCACTGAAATTCTTGAAGTCAGATTGTTCCCTGATACGCATCTGTACCTATGCTTTTTAAAGAAAAGGAAATATTACCATTAATTCTCACTTAACCACACTTTCTTTATAGTGTTCTAGGGAACACAAATAAGGTCTGACAGGAGTTACAGTCGGTTCTTTAAAAGGCTGAATTACGGCAAAAAACACATTCATGTTCCTTGAAAATAATTTGTGACAGAAAACTAGCTGCAGCTGTGAGAATTATAACTTCACGAAATGTACCTTTTTTTTCAGAAAATGTGTTACATTTGCAAGAACAAAGTAAGTTGTCAAGGAAAATAAGCATTTGGACTAGATCGTTGGATAGGAAAAAACAGAGAGAAGTGTTACAACGTGCCTGAACTTCTAAAAACATTTATAGAAGTATTCTATGTGGAAAAGCTGGTTGGGGACACCTTGCTACTACCGGTAGCAGAAAACAGCAGCGTGCAAAGCGCTGCAGGCAGAGATGTCTGTACCTGTGTTGTCGAGCAGAATCACCATGTTATTCCAGGCCAGGCTGTGGTCTGGTTTTAGCATAGTGGCGTTCCTCCACGCATTCAGGGCATCGAGGTGCCGGTTCAGATCTGCATACTGTGGATGAAAGTGCCGTGAGGGGACAGAAATGGGGGCGCGAGGGGGCAGGAAATGACTTACACGCAGAGCTGGGTAATTCAGGTCCGGAGAGTAAAAGTCCAGACCAAAATTTTGTTTCAACCAACCAGTTGAGCATAAAGAGTCACAGTCACAGAGTACTCAACTGATTGGTTGAAACAAAATCCTGGTCTGGACTTTTACTGAACCTGAATTACACAACTCTGCTCACGTGCCATTAATACATCACAAGTCAAAAGAATGCTTAAAACGGCCACCTACTGCCCTCACATGACAGAAAGTGTCTTTGGAGAACTCATACTGTGAAAAAGGGTTCCTTACGAGTCGTCCGAGGTTGTAGTAGCAGTCAGGATATTTTCTCCTGAATTTGATGGCATTCCAGTAGCTCTGTTCAGCATCATCAAATTTTTTCAGACTGTTCTGCACAATTCCCAGATTCATCCACGCTGCAGCAAAGTCAGGCCTAGAGAAAAGCACATGGTTGTTTAGGCATTAAAGGAAGCCTTTGGTGTAAGGTGTCGCCCGGATACGCACTGAATGCGAACCGCTTTGGCGTGAGGTGTCGCCTGGATACGCACTGAATGTGCACCGCTTTGGAGAGCAGCTCCTCAGCTTCCAGAAGCTCATTCCTCTCCTTCAGGATGTTCCCCAGGTTGTTCATTGCATGGACGTACTTTGGATGCAATCTGCCGAGAAAAGTTTACCATGTCCTATAAGCGGAGAACAATCGCCAGCCTCGCTAATTAGTGTATCTAATGAGACGTTACCTCACGGCTTCTCTGTAATATCTGATTGCAGCACTCTGATTACCATGGTCAGCCAGGTTTTTCCCAACATTGTAATGAACCTGAGAAAAAGGCATTAGGAACAGTAACAATACATATTAAAACAATGTTAAGGTATCTCAACCTTGTAGAAAGTTTCAGAACCTTTACAAAACAAAGAATATCCAATTTTAAAGCACATATCTTGTTGCTGTCTCGCAAAGTTTTTACTAAAGAGTTTGTAAATCACCTGCAAGTAAAAAGTGATGTATTAGTAAAAATACTTAGAAATGTGTCATACTGGGGCCTCCTTAGCTATCTAGGAACTGTTACTCATCATTTCATAATATATACTAGTAAATAAAAAGATTCACTTACAAATTTCAAAATTTATTATGAAGATATTTTGTCTCACAAAGTATTTACTAAGGAACTTGTAACTGCTTAATTATGACTTATTTCTGAGTACAATTACTAACCCACTACATTACATTTGCAAGTGATTTGTAAGCTGTTTTGCAAATGACAGAAGCAAGATATGATTGTAACACATTTCTAAGTTTGTTTCTGAATCTTTGTATCTATTAATGTATTATCAGGTTATTATTAATAACTCATTTATAGTTAAGGAGCAGACCTTAAACTGTTACCAAAAGACCACCGATTCCGAACAGGAACAAGACATATGAACAATGTGCAAATGAAAGAGTGCGGAACAGTGTGAGCGCAGGGAGAGGCCCTGACCTTGGCGTTAAACGGGCAGACAGACAGAGCGCTGGTGAAGAGGCTCTGCTCGGATCGCCACTGGTGGCTGCGGAAAACACAGCGGGCCATGTTGGTGCACAGCAGTGCCAGCAAGGCGAGGCGGAGCAGCTTCTGCTGGAACGCAGCGCCGAAACATAAAGGTCAAGGCCGGCGACATGAAGCCAGCAAGCAAAAACTGAAGCCGAGCAGCTGAGAACAAAACTGGTGCTTGATGACACCGAGGTCCGTTGGCATTCACCTGCCGGTTCCTGCGAAGGCCGGAGACCACCCCCACGCCGTAGGTCACTATCAGACAGTAGCCGGCTGTGGAGAGGTAGAGGACACGCTCCGCTATGACGAACCCAACTCTGAAGAAGAGGTTACTGGCAGGGAGAAATGGCACCACCAGCAGGACCAGCCCAAGCGTAAGAACCCTGTCCCATTAAAGGAAACCAGTCACATTCTTTTGGTATTTTCATCTAGACGATAAAATGAAAATTGTTACATTATTTCCATTTACAGTACCAGTCAAAAGTCTGGACACACCTGATTTTAATGCATCTGTCTCTATTTTAGATATCTTATTCACCTTATAGTAAAAGGCCTTGAGGCAATGATGCAAAACATCAATTATTGTGACGACCTAGAAGTGTTCAGTGAAATTTCTGAAATTTTAGACCAGTCAAATAGCCCCCTTTTGCTTCAATGACAGCACTACAGACTATTGGCACTTTCAAGCAGCCACCTAGAAAGCTTCTCCTACAGTCCTGAAGGAGTTTCCACAAGGTCTAGCCACAAGTTGGCTGCTTTGTTCTTACTCTTTGATCCAACTCATCCCCAACCAGCTCTGTATGGTTTACTGTAGGTCGTTGAAAAACAAATGATTTTCATTACGCGTGTCTAGACTTTTGACTGGTACTTTACACTAAGTACTGATAAAAACCCATAAAATGTAACAAACTGTCGAACCAAAGAAATAACTGTCTGAACTTGTTTTTAACAGGTAAACTTTTAAAAATGAAAATAGCACACAAAACTACACAGAGCAGGAGAGCAAAGAAACCTCATACAGGTAAGATGGTAAAAGCTCAGACTATGAACAGTGCTCTACACTAGAGTGATCTGTGGATTACCTTCTTCTGTGACCATCCGCTGAGCATAAAGCTTGGATGGTCAAGCTCCCCAGGCCTCCCCAGAAGAGGATTGGCCACATCACTCTCCAATCAAGAGCAGATTCGATGAGGGGCACGCAGCCCATCGACCAATCAAAGCACAGCCACCAGGGGCACAGGAGCAGCCATGTGTTCAAGAAGTAGTAGTAGTGATAGTTTATAGCCTGACCATGTGAGGAGCAGACATGATACAAAATACATTAGATGCACAGACAGCCTCAGGACTCCATAGACAGTAACTGTTTAAAACAATGAACACAAAAAAAACATTTATCTACTCAAATATGCAAGTTTTGAAAATGCAATATAGACTTATGCTTAGTATTAAGAGGAATAAGAGTCGCAATGTGAGATTGACATGCACTGTCAATCACTGCCTGCTCTAACTAATTGGTAATGACCTATAACAGCCTGTGCTCGATAATCAGTGAAAACCTCACCTACCATGGGTTTCAAATATTAATTTCTGATAGCACTACTTAATGGTTCCATCCATTCATCCAGTCAGGGATGTTGGGAGTAACATACCCACACAGCGGGAAGAGAACATGCAAGCTCCACCCACATAGCAGGAAGAGAACATGCAAGCTCCACCCACACAGCAGAAAGAGAACACGCAAGCTCCACCCACACAGCAGGAAGAGAACACGCAAGCTCCACCCACACAGCAGGAAGAGAACACGCAAGCTCCACCCACACAGCAGGAAGATAACATATAAGCTCCACCCACACAGCAGAAGTGGCATTAGAACCCCAACATTCACCACAGGGAACCACTCTGCCACCCTAACAGTACTTCACTACGGGTACCGTCTTCATCATCAACAGCACAATCAAGAAAGAGTTTATCATCTTACTCACTCTAAGAAACACATTTTCTTGAAAGGAAGCTGGGTTGTCTACTTCAGTGAAGGCTGGGGGACCAGTACCCATGATCCTCCACCGTGTGTACAACAGGAGGCCTCCCCCAAAGGTGAGCAGAGCTACCCGTGTTAGGAAACCCCGTTTAAAGAATACAGCAACCTGGCACATGGAGGAAAAGAAGAAGAAAGGAGGTATCTTAACTCTGGCAACTGGCCTCTGTGTTTCTGTATAAAAATGGGTCTAGGGTCTGAAATATACCTCTGCTAATTGTCCTTTTAATATGACTCTCTTGCTAAGTTCCAAGATATTTATGTTGCAGATCAGGAGGACGTCGAAGGCAACGTTTACTCCCTGAGTGCAGAGAAGACCGAAATACAGCTCAGTAACTGAATGATTCTGCACAAACGAAAAAAGGCATAAATCATTTATGGCAGGATAAAATCTATGAGACAGTAAGTTAGAGACTCTCTGAAGGTGCCTTGAGATAAAATATAATTCACATTTTTAAAACGTTGCTAATGACTCACAGTGTCCTAAACGTCAATTTCCGAAATTCCTACCAGAACCGTGATTCCTTGTTCCTTGCAAAGCATGGCAACAGCACACAGCATGAGGCTTATGATGACCCATGGCACAGAGAAGATCTCACCTTTATGGTTACCTGAAAAGAAAGATGTGCTGACAAACCTGAACGGACCCATGCACAAAGGGTTAATTTGATTATTACGTCCAATAATTAACATCTGCCCAGGTCAGCTGACTACTGAAACATGTTTTTATACATATTCCTAAACAATTATAAATTTATATCAAAATTTAGCCCGTGCATCACAGAATTTTTTTAATGATCAAATTTCCATTTTATTCTTACCTCTCTGGAAAGCTCTGCAATATGTAAGAAAGGATAACTGGAAGAACAGGGCACATAAGAGGTCAGCCCTTCCTACGATACCTGCCACCTTCGGTAAGAAAGAAAAGCCTGTGAGATTCCATCATGGCCCACCAACCCCCATACTGACCCTCTCTCAAACAGAGGGAGCCTTTTATCCATTTCCCTAGAAAGTCATACAGCCCGGCAGAGAAAATCTCATGTATCCATCCGATCGGGTTCACGTGTTCACCAATATGTCAGCCGCAGGAAAGCAATCCGCATGCCGCATTTTCTGCAGACTCTACGGAATGCGGCGCTTGGGGTTCAGCCTGTGTTGCGTAGCTTTTGCTGCGTTACATTTGAACCCGGAAGTCGGAATTTTCAACAGGAACACCCCCTAGAGCCGGAATTCCAACTCAGAAGAACCTCTGCAACCCAACCTCGGAATTCAAGATGGTTGCGCCCTTCACCAACAGAAGTAAAAGCTGCAGTTATATCTTCTTTATTAGTGCTTATGTATTTGTGTCTCATTAAACCAGTTGTGTGCACGGTACTGGCCAACCGCTATCTGTGGACATGTTGCTATGGTGTTTTTAGATAGCAAATGCCGCAAAAATGCCACTGGTATTCGTAATAACGGCTAACAACCAACCTGGCTAAGACTAGTATTGGTAAATGGCTTTCCAGCTTCTTGTACTTAAATGCGGTTAATTTGGGTGTGAAGTCATTCCCGGCTCCGACTTCCGAGATACAAGGAAAGCAGCATTTGTGCCTAGAGGAGCTAAGCTGGGCATCAGTCCTTCATGCAGTAATTCAGCTGCTGTTGTCCTAAGGCTGTCCAGCTAAGGACAGGGGCAGGGAGCGCTTTTACAGCCTGGGCGCAGAGTAAGACGTCTTTCTGAAGAACGTACTGAGGGTGTGTCCAGCAAGGTTCAGCCTGTGGCACGTTAAAACGCACTGCAACTGACCAAAAGCCCTGAAGCTCAGCTCAGATTAGATCAGGGCAAGTGTACAGCAATGCGACACGACCAGAACCAACCCCATAAAACAGCTGCTTCACCGTGTGACCCACCTCCACAGCCCATATCTACCAGTGTCTCCCTTTTTCCTTGGCTACAGATGAGATTTTCATCTCACCCTTTATGTTTAAACACAAAAACCTGCTTTGATTTGCTAAAGGACTGTGTACGTTGCCTTCTGCAGCAGGAAAAATCTCTGTCCATCGTCACCTCTCTACTTACACTTTCTGTGTGAACCGGATGGACGGCAAAAAGCAGCGCAGCCAGAAAAGAGGATTTCGGAGCTTGGCTGACCATGCCACCCATCAATATAGCAAAGACATCAATCATTAAGACAGAAATGACACTGTGGAGGGCGACGTTGAGCACATGAAAGCCCACGGGGTGCAGTCCACCAGCCAAAAGGTAGTTCAGTCTGAAACAAAGACACACAATGGGGACGATGCAAAGTTACGGGGTTAGAGGCACAAAACAGCACAGTGAAGTATCCATGATGCATGACATCACCTATATATTTGTTATGGCTACAAACATGGACCCACATCAGTTAAAAATCACCACATAAAGTCCTCCAGATGGCACTGTCCAAAACGGTTACCTGAAAGTCAACACTGTGAGTGGCCGATAGGACTTGTGGCTGGTATTACTGCTTAGGTTAGTCCCCCAGAAATCATTTCCCCATATATTGTTTAAAGGGGTTTCTGGCTTTAAGTCCTGGGTCAAGAAAAAAAAAACACAAACACACAATTTCCCACCTGAAATGCAAAGGCTAACATCTCAAAAAAATTACCAGCAAGCACAACCTACGTGCAAAAAAAAAATCTCAAATATCTGTCTTAAAGCTGCTATCAGTGTGATATTAGTGTAACCAGCATTAACTAGTTATGAGTCTTATACAAAAGTGATTTCTGTCAATAGCTGTATGAGGGACTTCGTAAAAGGGAGGGGTAGATTGTAGTATTGATATTGTCACCTTGTTATTGATAATAGCCTCAGAATCATCAAACACAAAATCGCCGTCGTAGCTATTAATGAAACACAGGAGAGCCGCCATGCCGACGACAATCCGCGAGTGACACGGAGAGGCGGCCGGCAGCAGCACGTGACGCTCCCAGTGAACTTCAGGCAGTGCCATTGTGACTGCAAAGCCTGCAGATACTGCATCCCCTCTTATGTCCTTAGAGAACAAGAAGAAAAACATGAATGCATGCCACTACGGATTACTCACATTACTTTATACGGGAAATAAATTCTGCCTAATGGGTAACTTGCACTTTTGATAATTATGATGATTCGTATTAATTACCGAGCGAAAACCCTGTTGCTATGTTGCAGCTCATTGTAGAATAAGGTACTGCATATTCGTCTCAGGTAACTAAAGAAGTAACGTGCTAGACAGCAGACGGAAAGCACAGGGTTTAGGCGAATGACAATTAATGGGTGAATTTCTGCAGACGTGCACGAGACAGATGCACAATGAAGACGCACAGCCGCGTTTGCTTACATTTAGTAACTACACGAGATGAGTAAATGACACCGTTTAGCGGAAACGTGCTAACACTTCTTGGTTTCGGGAACACGTCTGAACGAACAGGCTGAAGAAGAAGAAGGAGAAACGGGAGCCATACCTGCTCATTTTACTGCACAGAAAGTGGGCTGCGGCTTTGCTGGCGCGAGCGCAGTGGCGTTACGTCAAAAGCAGACGTTCAAATATGGACCCGCCTCATAGGGATAACAATCATGGCACAGCATGGAGAGAGAAAGTAATCTGTATGTCTGCGCACAGTATATAATACCGCTGGTGGCACTAAACAAACACGCAAACAGAGCATGTATGCAGTAAGCACACGCAGAGGAGTGTAGCCGTTATAGCACTGGCGAAGGGGTGAAATGTCGCTCTCACAGCCGCACCGACCTCGGCGCCTGTGCTGAAACTTCGTAGCTTAGCCGGGTACAAAGGCAAAAGCCAGATGCTTAGCTGACGCTGGGCTTTGGCTGAGGCGGTGGTCACGTGTACACGGGCTCCATAACTTCCACTTATTTTAGGACGCGATGCCGCCAGGGGGCGGTATCACACTAGATTCCTGCTGCTATTGTTTACGCGCTATCAATTGTCTAGGTTACATCAGCGAAGGACTGTGAAGCAGTATGCATTGATACTCAGAGGATACTCGTTTATATCGATTACCGTTTAAAAGAATCTAGCATAAATCTTTTCTACGAAGGTGGTTGTTGTGTTCTCTCCAAAACGTCTGCACTTTCTACACTTTCAGCTCGTGACTGTCCCCAGCAACAGAACATCTGTGGCGCACGACATTTATGAATATTTTAATCTTTCGTGACCTGACAGAAAATGTCTTTGAAAGTGTAAAAGTTCATTTTTGTTTTCACTTCATTTTATTCATATAATTTCTATTTTTGATAAACACCGAACACCGATAAACACCGAAAGATGAAGTAAACAATTTCTGTACAATGCAATCCTCAGTTTATGCACAAGGAATTTGTTTCAAAATGAATATAGTCCGTTGCTCATTAAGCAAACAAATGATAGATTTGTATGAATGATCATGCATTTTCAGTTCCTTCAAGGTTCCTTATGAACACACCTAATATGACCAGATATATATGTTTCTGAATTCTTTCAGTGAATTTAATCAGTTTGATTTCTTTTTATACTTTCTCCCACAGTGCGTATTCAGTACCAAGTCACCATGAACCCAGGACCTATCCTGACCAGTGGGCCTCTCACTGCTTATCACCCTGACTGCAGTCATAACAGCATAATAATTACAGTTTATTTGCAGCACTAATTCAAAATCATATTAACATTAAATAACCCCAGTGCTGACAGTCACCTCCTTGTTTTATTTTGAAGCAGCAGTATTATTAAAGTCAGGGTCACAAGCAGGTGTAAATCCACAGATACTCATAATATTAAACAGAAGGTAATGCTCACCAATAACAGGACTTGGTTTGCCAGTTATTTAACTGTCACAATGGGATATTGAAACCTTTTATTGCATAGCAGGTGAACAATCCACATGTATCTTTTTTCACTCTTAGCTTTTAGCTGGAGG
>JAODJW010000035.1:16573328-16587862 GCA_026777045.1 Hyperopisus bebe | reverse complement strand
AGGAGAATGCAGTTGAGTGAATCATAGCATTTAAATGTCATATAGTGTTAATTACATTGTGCAAGGAGTAATGTTTGGGAATAAAGAACTAATTTCACCCAGTTAAGTTACAGCACATATATAATAGAGCATATGCAAATTATGTTCTTCATGAATGTTTACTCCTTCCTTTATTTGGTTTATGAGTCTTATAATTAATTACAGTATAGTTTAATAAGAACATTTGTCTCAAATTCTTATTGCTGACCAACAGGCGAGAGATCGAGTGAAAATTCTTTGATATCACTTAGTCACATTGGAAAATATGCCTAGCAAAAAAAAAAATAATAATAAAATATCATAGAACGGCTTGCATTACAATTGCATCAGTCCATGGAGGACTGAGCTTGGGCAAAGGAGGGTGTTAAATGAGCAGTGTCAATGGCTGATGAAGTAAAGACCCGTGTGACCCATTACAGCATCGGATTCATGCGGTAAATATGGAGATGTCTGGTCAAGCGTGGGAACCGAACAGAACAACATCTAGAGTTTATGATGACATACATGACAAGTATGTGTCATTAACCCACCAGTGCAGTGGTAAGCAATGAGCCATTTCATCAATAAATACACAAGGAGGGAAGCAGACAGCCAGTGTGGTACATCCTGTTTTTAGCTTCTGCCTTGGGGATTTATGAACTGCAAGCCTCTGCAATTTACAGCCCTGCTTATAATTAAAAGGACTCGCAATCTATGCAAATTAATTGTCTTTGGAGTGTTGCTTTGGATGGCATAATTCATGAAAAAAACTTTATTATCAATTATACTAGGAATCACGGGTGAAAATCCAGTTAGGGTCTGGACAACAAGCAACATTTGAACAGTTTGACATAGTAAGCATACCTCTTACCGCTGTGTGACCGCTGTGATGTCTTCATCAAGTCAGAAATGGCACTGCAATGTCTGAATACTATGATGATGACAAAAAGACTAAATCTAGGCTTTTGCAAATCATTTTTCTTATTCATGAAAATTATGTCATGCCTATATAATAAGAAAAACATAAATCCAGAGTAGGAGTTAAAACTGACGTTCTGTAAGACTACATGGTCATTGTGTGACAAAATTCATAGGCGTAAATTTCGGGGGGGGGGGGGGGGGGTTGTAGCCCCACCCCCAATAAATCAAAACCAGCTAATACAACCCCCCCAGTAATCATGTTTCCCCCGTAATGGGTGGAGACCTCAAGCCCCCCCAATGTTCCAGCCAAAGTTACGCCCTTGACAAAATTACATTTTGATGTAGATTTACATTTTGTACAGTTTGTACTGTACTATGTTCCATACAGAATTTATAGGACTGAAACTAATCCAGTGTCCCTTTCTATACATAGTCAGCCGTAGGTGGTTCTTGACTGCAGTTTTTTTCATTTGTCTTAGTCCCCTGAAAAATAATTGTTCTAAAGTCCCTCAGCGATTTCTCCGGTATTTTTCTATACATAAATTGTATTGTCCTCAGCAAATGTAAACTTGGGAGACCTGGGGGGGGGCGGGGTATTTCTTCAGTGCCCCCCTACCCCACCCCCCCTGCCAGTCGCCTGTGGCGGATTATGAATTTACTGGTATTGTATGTTAGCATTCACAAACGCAAAATGTCTTTAATTACAAGCAATTATTCGTGATCACCCAGATTTGAATGATTCTTGCATTCTTATATTGATGCCAGATTGTGTTTATCCAGATAAAAGAGTGGGAAGCTGTGTTACAAAGTGCAGTGTAACTGGCAACATTGGCCACAAATAACGAGCCGTCCCAGTGACTTCAGACAGACGCCATTTTGCAGACTGTGACTATGCTAAGGTTCCAGCACCGGAGAGGAAAGGCAGACATGCAGACACGCTATTGGTCTGAGGTACGACATACCTGATCATTGATGATGGATGGGTATTATGGGAAGGTGAAGGGTACGAGGACGCAGGTGACAGGCAGAGAGCTCGATGCGTGGGCTAAACAATTTTCAGTCCAATAGTCCTGTCTTTTCTACTCCTGTCAAAAAGGGCTATCGGGCAAGGGACACATAAATATTTGATTAATACTGGGCACTGCCTGACCTACATTGCAGACACTGTGACTATGATTGAAGTTCCTATCAGCTTCACAAGTAACACAATACCTTCATACAAATTCTTTCACTGCAATTAAAACCTGCAGCGACATTCTCTGGTGTGTCATGTTCTGTTCTGGGTGAATTCCGCTTTGTGTCTTATATCCTGGGTTGACTATAATGACGATTAGATAAGTGGTTGTTGGAAACGGATGAATAAAAGCTTTGAAACTTATTAATTTCTTAAGTTTATATTCATACATTTGCTGCTCATTTACGCATTTATAATTCATATTAGGAAAAACTAATACAAAATACTGCATATTTTCCAGTTAGCAGAGACCTACAAAAATCGTTTATTTAAATCTAACTTTAAGATGAAAAACAGTTTAAACTGGCTTTTAAAAATTGACATCGGGGAGGAGGTGGATTGGTGGGTCATTTATAGACCTAACTTCACGTCGCTTTCGCTGCACTTTCCAGCAGGCGATTGAAATGTGAGAATTGCGCAGTCAGAATGGAAAATTATATATAATTAATGTATTATATGAGGACAGGAGATGGAACTTATATTTAAATGGGGTTTTTGCTAGTGATGGTCAAAAAACATGTGAGCTCACACAGGGGTCGTAGGGCAAGATTCGGGTCCCTGACCTAGAAGCAGTGAGTCTGCAGTGTCCCCCCATCAAAAAGCCACCCAAATCACTGCAGATGGACTGCACTGTCTTCTGACACATGGTTATCCATCATCAAATACACCCATTTTCTAATTGAATAAATAATTTGATGATCAAGAAATGAGATTTATATATGTAGTTACTGCGCACAAAAATACTACTAAGAGTATCTATTACTACTAGGTATTACTACTACTTCTTTTCTGACCTGTGGATTTAAACATTATGGGGCTTCCTGATGTACACACAGCTCGCCTCATGTTAGGTAAGATACCCGCACTTCTCCACTGAGCCAGCTGTGATGAATGCTAGCTAGCCATGAGGAAACAGAGGCGGCCATCATTCCCATCAACTTTCTAATTCCCCTTCAGAGAACCTCCTGAGATCATTTCTTCTCCTGTTTAACATCCACAAGTCCACAAATCCAGCGGGGGTCCACAGTCCACAGAATTAAAATCTAGGGCTGAAATCCCTTCCATGTGGCCCCCACTTACACTGGCTTACCTTTCCTCATTGTCTTCAGAAATATTTGAACCCTCTCCCAGTCCTGAGAAAATGAAACACATATTTTTTTTTAACCAAATCCTCACAAGTGTGAATTAATTAAAGCTATATTTCCTTATACCAACATGGACCCAATAACGGAATGCAGCAGGTATTAATGGCATCACTGCATGTTCCGTAGTTATAGATGCTGTGAATTTACTTCTTCCCAGGTAAAAAGTAGGAGGGTACAGACATGGGTAGCAATTGGGTGGCTATAAAGTTAATGATGATGATAACGACTGTGTCACAGGTCTTCTTCCGGGTCTATAGCCTGAGAGCACAATCCTGCAACGGAATCCTGCTGCAAACAGGGAACAATGCAGCCTAGAATATTCTGCAAGGCCAAGCATTCAAAGACTCATTTTCTATGTCACACCAATGAGGGAATCGCATCATGCTGGAAAGATGATTCTTACTGTAACTGCATGCAGGAAACATTTTTACATAATGTTGCAGAAACATTATTCAGATTATGTATTTGTTTTAGTGAGCTATTTATACTACTAGATAGCATTAAATACTGCTACTCTCTATACTTAGGTATTCTGAAATGTGCCTTGTCGATGGATGGATGGATGGATTACTTTTTCTCATATTATTACATTATTTTGAGCTATTTATGCTACTAGGTTTTGCATTTGATGACTGCCAGCTCTTCAATCATTGTCAAACTTTGTATTGAATAATACTATTGAATGAACTATTGAATTATGGTTACAGTTTCTATTCAATTACTGCCAAATAATCTATTACCCCTGCAAATTTTATTCTTTTATTCTGAATTATTCAATCAACGCTGCACTTTCTATTAAATTTGTGCCAATTATTTCATTACTGCTGCGTGATTCTGGAGAGTACTTGGAACTTTCCATGCAATTACTCACGTGTTTTCTAATTAATTACTTTCAACTATTCAACTACTACTATATATTCCACTCAGTTCCTGTCTGCGTAATTAATGGTTCATTTGCTGTTCAATAACTGTCAACTTTTGTGCCCTTTGCGGGAAAAAAATGTTATTCACTGAAGTAGTTTATCACAGAAATCAGAATTACATATTGAAGTGCTAAGGAAATGTCTATAGAGCAATCCATAAAAAAACATAACTGATGTTAGCTTAGTTAAATGGGACAGTGTATTAAAACAAAATAAATGCATAATGTGTTGATGTGCAGGCTGTTTGCTGTAAATCACTGCTCAATTGTACAATGAATGAGAACAGAGTGTCTAAATTCAGAATTCTAAATAAAAATAAAAATATGCAGGGGCACATGTACATATTTAGTTTTATCCGAGGATATGATTCCTATAAATGATAGCTACAGATTTTAAATATATAATCACTTGTTATTTAACAGCTTCAGATGCAATGACAGTCAAACATCCTCTGGGCCTTGTCACATCCTGTTGTCACATCCAGTTTTTAACAAACCATCTTCTTGGTTAATAAGATGTCTCTGCGTGACGTGTGTCCCCCTGTTGACATGACTGCTGGCCCGTGGACACAGCTCCACGCTCCAAGGTGACCTTGCTGAACAGTGTGCTGTGCAGCAAGCGAGTGCAACAGCAGCAACGGGTGCTTGGAAGCGCCGACGTTTTTCCACATCTGTGAAACACGGCAGCAGAAATATTAGTAATAATCTGTTTGCTTCAATAGTTAACAATGCTATGGGACCAACCAAGCATAAGACGTTCTGTCTTGTGATACAGTAATCAAAGTGGACTGGATTGGATCATATTCAGAAGAAATATACACTAATATTTAGAACAAACATCGACTGATATTAAAATATCTCTTTTACATCGCAATTGTAATTGAATTTGGCAAATTAATTAAGTAGAAGACAGTAAATAAAATACAGAACACCAAGAAAGGCTGAAAGTGTAAGGAAAGATTGGTGGATATATGTAAATTGTTTACTATACAACTACCTGTAGGGGGCAGCAACACATCAGCTGTCACCCCAACCACTCCTTCACTTACAAAAGCAACTATTTAATATCCATTTGCATTTATGAGGAAGACATAAACATTATATTTTTCCACATATGCTTCCTTAAACACAAGTATAAATGTAGTAAGAATGTATAAAAACTGAACAAATAGCTAGACATTAGCGTAACAATTCCAGTTACGATAACTGAACCATATCTGTAAAACAGCTTATTGCGATGCGTGGCTTAAATCTCCGTGTTTGAAATTTGAGAGATAAATGCGATTTGAGGTTGATTGCAGTGAAAGCCGCTGAAATTAGCCCTGCCTATTGAATTCTTATCATCTGAAACATGCACACAAGATCCCGACTCTCATCTCTGTCTGCACTTGGACTGTTGATTCCGTTCTGCAAATAAGAAGGTTTTTTTTTTTTTTTTTGGGGGGGGGGGGGGTGCAGTTTCCAGGGGATGGCTTGAAAAGAGAACCTACTAATCTGTCTGCTCCCTCTGTTGAATCTCTTTCTGTGGGGAGGCTGAAAGATGGTCGAGTGGAGTGAGGGGGATTTTCACCCCAGCAGGGGTTATTAAAAAATATGTGTTCCAGTCATTGAGGATGTTGGGGGTTAATACCATTATCTGCGGCCTGTTTACACATTACTGTTTTTTTATATATATATTTTCTTGGCGTCAGCTTCATTAATCCATCCTTAACGGGCAGCACAACAAGCCCCAACACACGGCTGCTGAGTGCCTTTCAGGGAGGCTCTGTAACTGCGGCGGATGGGTACTTGTCGCCAGGCAGAAAGGAGGCGAGGAGCTCCGTGGTTGTCGAGTTGGCAGAAGATGCGCTTGACCTTCTGCAGAAGCACCGCATGGGAACCTAAAGTGAATCAGGTGCAAATATTCAGCAAAATCTTTAGGAAACTTACAATATTCTTAACAATACAGGCAGAGGCGATAGCGCATCGTGTGGATCCTTGTTATATTTCAGATCTATCCTCTGCTTTCCAGCACTGATATCAAAGATAGAATGTTGTGGCACAACTGCGCACATTGAGTTGCAGCATTTCTTCTGTCACTGCACACGTGCATGTCTGTGGGCTCCATTGCAGCCCCAGCTGTGCATTTGTATGAGTTTGAATGCTCTCCCCGTGGGCTTCCTCTGGAAACTTCCCATAGACTAAAGACAAGAGATCCAGGTTATCTGCCGCTCCCAAATTGTGTGTGACGTTTTCTGACTTTTGTACGCTTTAATTTTTGCAATCCCATCCGCTTTTGTTTTTTTTTTTCTTCATTCTTAGTGGAGGTGACAATAATGCGCCTTTTACAGCCGCCGCATGGCATTCTCGACATTCCCGTCTCTAACGGGCTTTTCTCAACGGTCAACAGCAGAGTTTAAATGGTGGATCCTTCAAGCCCACATTCCCACAGGTCCCAATCAGGGGAATAAAGGGAGACTCCAACTGGCTGCTCCACTCTCTGCCGTTTTCTGATTGGCTCCCATTATTCAGAGAACTACATGCACAGCAGAAATGAAGAGGCACTCAACAAAGGGAACTCACAGTTCACATAAACAGATACATAAGGCTACCAGAATAACCTTATTACACAATCCCATAGGTGTTTATTTATTCATATATATATTTATTGTCTGACAAATTTAAACCAACTTTTACCATTACTTTTAATTTAATTATGCTTACATAAATACATTTAAAAAGTACATGTTATATACTTAGCTAGCTATTCAATAAACAGACACTTAATATAATGTGTTTTCTTACTAATGCATCTATCACCTGATCTCTTACTTAATACGATCCCCAGCCGTATACCCTAAAGATTAATTAATCTGCTTTATGGTCCAGCCTCACTTAATCCATGATTGTACCTCCCGGTTGTCTGCAGTTGTGTTTTGGTAGCTGCCCAGAGGTTTAACCAATGGTACCAGACCATTGCTATAGGGAAAAAAACAGACATTCAGATCAAGTAGGATCACTGCATCGTCGCGGGAGACCGAACCATGCATGGTCCCAGCCAAATCTCAATATTTTCACACTGCTCTTGTGAAACAGGGAGGAACCCTGGGTATTCAGCAAGAGCAGATGCTGCCAACAGCAGGGACAACTAGAGCGGCTGTTGGAGTCTGTGTCACAGCTTATTGACAGCCCGCGAGTGCTATACAGTCTGACAGCTCTGCCTCCAAACAGCGTATCTATGGAGGCAGATAGTGCTGCGGGAGAGTTGGGCACAGCCTTCTGTCGGCCAATACTCACTCTCAATAGTGCAGTGTTTCCCAGCCCGGTCCTTGGGGACCCTCAGACTGTCCGCGCTCTTGCAAAAATGAGGATTGCCTGACAGGGAGCTGGGATGGAGAAAAAACATGGAATATTTGGGGATTCCCATGGACCGGATTGGGAAGCACTACTGTAGTGAATCTGGCAAAGTGACACCAGAAGGGCATGAAGGGTACCAAGTTTATTTTTTAAGATCTGTAAAGAAGTAATAATCAGTAGGGGTGAGCAAGTTCAGGGCTACACTGTATAGACGAGTATTGGGACACTTGGCCATTACACCTACAGGAACTTTTATGACGTACCATTCCAAATCCAGAGGCAACAATCATCCCCCCTTTGCAGCTATAACAGCTGGCACTCTTCTGGGAAGGCTTTCCACAAGATTTTGGAGTGTGTCTGTCTGATTTTTTTGCCTATTCATCCAGACGAGTATTGTGAGATCAGGCACTGATGTTGGACATGAAGGCCTGGCTCACAATCTCCATTCTAGTTAATCCCAAAGGTGTTTGACAGGTTTGAGATCTGGGCTCTGTGTGGGCCAGTCAAGTTCTTCCCTAACCCTAACCCTAACCCTTCTCCAAACTGATCCCACAAAGTTGGAAGCACAGAATTGTCCAAAATATCTTGGTATGCTGAAGCATTAAGAGTTCCCTTCACTGGAACTAAGGGGTCTAGCCAAACCCTTGAAAAACAACCCCGTACCATTATTTCTCCTTCACCAAACTTTACAACTGGCACATGGCAGTCAGGCAGATTAATGTTCTCCTGGCATTTTCCAAACCCAAACTCATCCATCAGACTGCCAGACAGAACGTGTTTCCACTGCTCCAGAGTCCAGTGGCAGTGTGCTTTACACCACTCCACCTGACGCTTGCCATTGCACTTGGTGATGTGAGGCTTGCATGCAGCTGTTCAGCCATAGAAGCCCATTCCATGAAGCTCCCGGTGTTTTTCTGCTGGGGTTAATGCCGGAGAAAGTGTAGATTTACTAAGTCAACAGACCCCAGCACTTGGCGACCCCACTCTGTTACTTTACGTGATTTGCCACTTCCTGGCCGAGCTTCTATTGTTCCTACACACTTCCACTTTTGAGTTGACTGTAGAACATCTAGCAGGGAAGAAGTACAGTACCATGCTTGAATTCACTGAGCTCTTCAGAACAACCCATTATTCCATGTTCGTAAACCTGACTGCATGGCTCAGTGCTTGATTTTATACACCTGTGGTAATGGGTCCGAAGGAAAAACCCGAAGTCAATGATTAAATGATTAAGAGGTGTGTCCCAATACTTTTGTCCATATAGTGTATCTGTATCTGGATTGGGGAGGGGGCTTAACATCAGGGGTGCAATTTTGTGGATATTCCCATGTGAAAAAGTCTTGTATGAATACGTAACACTCTTGTTTGTTTTATATTGACCATATTGACATTTCATATGTTACAACAAGAATAGATATTTAATACATATTTTGCCATATATTGCACATATGACCACCAGTGTTATCAAGCCAATGTCAGATACACATGAATCATATATAATTATAGTGCTAAGTAGTATCCATGTAAGAACCATAATGTTTGTCTATTTAAGTGGAAAGTAGGCTTGGGTGGTATTACAGTAACACAGTATCATTTTTGTTGGGTGAAATTTATTGCCAACGTTCTGGAATAATGTTGCTTTTGAAAATACCATCAGAATACTGTATGCCATGGTGTAATGTATTTACATGGGATTGTCCAATATGTGACGGGTATGATGGGAACTAAATTTACTTTTAGGAACGTTACCTTGAAACTGAATAAAATTAGTAGTTTGTATTCGTCTGTGTGCCTATGCAGGGAAGAGCAGCGTTCCCAGCTAAATGCCGGCTAAGTAGCTTGCTGAAATCGGTAGACGATTTATTTTTATCTAGCCAGCAAAGCTAAGCACATTAGATGGAAAAACAACACAGAAAATTTTTTAAATGCACACAAGTCGGAACTAGTAAATGCAATGCGAGCTATGTAAAGTACAGGTGTACCTATACAAAGTAAACTAGCCACCTAAGCACAAAGAAACCATGAGATTTAAAAATGTACGCAATACAACACAACACAACAGAGTTTATAGTTTGTATTATCATACCGTAATTACATTGTAATTTTTTTCCACCATATGAAGGAATGAAGGACAGCGCATTTACCATGTGCATCGTGAATGTTTTGTTTGGGTAATTAATGTTCATGCTCTTTATTGAGTTATACGTTAACCCTCAGGATTCCAAACCTATGACAACTGTAAAAAGGGCTTCATCTGTATAGACTTTGCTAATATTTATAAATGCTACATTTGGGGCTTCGCTCTGTAACAGCTTCCATTGTCCTCGTCCTAAAAGGAGATGCGCTCTGTACTACCTGAACTGTACAAGATCTGCAGATCTTAAAAGAGCTGCCTGCTTTCTCAAATACTACATTTATTTAGCAAACATTTTTATCCAATGCAACGCACAGCTGAGGCTGCGGGGTCAGCCAGTCTCTGGAGCCCCCAGGGTTAAGAGCCGTGTCAAGGACACAAAGGTGGAATTGCTCTGCTGGCCACAGGATTCAAACCGACAACCTTCCGATCACAGGTGCAGAGTCCAGACATGCAGAGCAACACCCCCCCCCCGAAACAAAGAACTGGCTTGGCCAACCCCAACTTGACCCCAAGTTCTTCAGCACAGCAGAACAATCTCTAACCATTCAAGCTACACAGCTATTTGGCAAACATCCCAGTGCTGTTTGTAGTGGAGGTGGGTGCAATCAAATTAGGGAAGCTGGGAATTCTGTCACACGGCAGAGAGTCTTATTAAAAGCTGGTGCCTCCCTTTGCTTTCTATCGCTGACACTGTGTTCCTGTCAGGGGGACTCTGAAAGGTGAGCACAGGTGTTGGCAAAGACTGGGGATCCAAGAAAAAAACAACTATCTTTACTGAAAGGCAGCAAAAAAAAAGAAAGAAAAAGAAAAGCTCCACAAGAGCAATAAATTGAAATAATTTCACATGATCACAAAAAACTCAGGGAACTCCACGCTGTAGCTTCTCAATAGTAACTATAGTACTCAAATACTGTGAGGTACTGACTTGAATATCCAAAACATTCATATTAAAGGAATCACAGTATTTAATATTCTCCATTTAAATGAATCATGTCTAGTGTTAGGTAAACCTATTTGACACTTAAATTTTTAGATCTAAAACCTTTATTTATTTCTGCAATCGAAATGTTGAGCTCTTGGCAGTAAATCCTTAGATAACAGTGAAATTTTGGAAATTATTGTATTAGACACTAATCAGAAATGACACGAGTCACTGCCATTGTGACAAGTTTGAATCCTAAGTAGATTAATGACATAACGAGTGTAGAAAATGTTACAGGCAAAGACAATGAATTGGGCTGAACTTCCTCTATGATGAGGCTGAGAGGTTCATTATCATACCCAGGGCATTTGTAATACGGAAGATGAGACGCGTGTTTGCCTTCAAGGAAATTCTAGTGGCCCTTTGCTACCTTTTCTGATTTTTTTTAGATTGATCAAGTTGAAAAGGGATTCACCACAGTCTACCGAAAGTATCTCTTAAGCGATTTTGTTATAGAATTTTTTTAACTAGTCAAATCACACTTCGACACCTTGCGGAAATTTGACACGTTCTACAAAATTATAATTGCAAGACTCGCTCCACTCAGGACAGCAAACCGAGACAAGGATGGGAGAACGGGAGGAAAAAAAAGACAAGAATTTACTTAGGTACAGGTCTAACAAAATGAGGAGACACGCCACCTTTGCTTTCTGTATTATTTATGTGTTATTATTTGCTGGAGCCCCTCATTTAAATAAAGGATTAAATGCTTGACAGAAGGTGCAGTGTGTTACGCCTTACGGAGCACGGAGCGTAGACAGAAGCGCAGGAAGCAAGAAGTCAGGGCGAACATGGGGTTTATTAGGAACAGGAGCAGCAGGGACAGGCAAAACACTGGGTAACATTACAATGACCGGACTGGGGAAACGAACAGAAACGCGGACTAAATGCAATGAACCAATGACAACAATCAGGAACAGCTGGTAAAACACGGGGATTCCACACAGGGTTAACAAGGGGGCGTGGCACACAGGAGGAGCGGACGATCGGGGCGTGACACAGTGGCTCAGTCGTTGATGCTGTTGCTTCACATCTCTGGAATCAGGGTTCAAGTAGCCGTCATGGCCCCATGTTTGTGGCATTTGAATGTTCTCCCTGTGTCATTATGGGGTGTCTTCTAGATACTCTTGTTTCCACCCCCCCCGTCCAAAAACATGCTGAGGGGTATTGGAGTTACAAAGTAACTTGATATAGAGTATCTGACCCTTTGCACTTTGTAACTCTTTGTGCAAAATGAAAAGAAAGTCTTTTAGATGTCTTCCCACAGATCAATAAAATGACTCCCAATATTTTACAATTTAAAATATATTCAAATTAAAATCAATTTGATGCATAATTATTCACTCTATTTATATGACACACCCAAATGATCTCCAGTGCAACTAATAGTCTTCAGGTGCCACATATTTATGTAAATGCAGTTCACCCAACTGTGATTAACATGTTTCTTATGATAAATATGCCCATCTCAAGGATGCCTGAACATTTCTACACAACAGCTGCATTATTTAAACCAAGGATCTTTGTGGCCTTAGAGGTGGTCTGTGAGACACCTTGCAACTTCAATGGAGACTCTGTCACTTGAGTTTTAGAAATCCATATTGTTCTTCTGAAGAGGAAAATGGTTTTTAACGTACACAAACAAGAGGAAAGCCTAATTGTTAAGTGTGAAAGAGCTTCAGCACTCAGCTGTATGTGTGCTGATCAACAATTAGTCAGGAATATTTGCCCTCATTAGTAAACATAAAAGCAAGCACAGAATATGAATATGTTGTGATATTTTTATTATTATTACAACCTTCACAGCAAATTCTGAGTGCACTGGCAATAAAAGTGAACACAAAAGCTTTCCTCGTCTGCCATTATCGAGGCCGACAGCATAGCGGGCAAAAAGCTGCCTTCTGAAGTATCTTCAGCGCTGAGCACTATGACTTATTAATAGGAAAAACGCAAGACATGCTTTAACACCTTTAGTGAGTCACTATTTCTCACTTGTGCCCCAGTGGTGCTCTGGTTGCCCCTGACCACTAACCTATTAATAGGCGGAACCGCTGTGTCCTCTGTGATTCATCACATCATGCACTGAGCGCGCTCCTCGTTGACTGGCAGCCAGACGCCAGGGGGACCGAACGAGCAGGAAGCGGTGAAGAAGACAGCTCGCCCGCTCTTGATTCTGCACGTCTCTCCCAGCACAGACAGCATGAGAACTGACCTGCGGACCACGACCATCACTATCCTGGATGGTATCAGCCCAAATATTCATCTACACATAAGGATCCGTCGTCAGCTCCCCACCTGTCTTCCGCGGCTTTGTCTGTGCTCCATATGCTCGTATCGACTGCTAGAATACGGGCGGCCAGAAGCCAGCTCCTAACGTGATAGCTTGTGGAAACCCGAGAGGTCGAACAATGACCCCCGAAAAGCAGCATGAACAAGGAACAGAAATAATCCCAGTGACTGACGCCATAGTGCTAAATGCATGTAGATTAGCTGCAATGCCCCCTCCAGGGCTTTCACGCATCCTGCAGTTACGTCAGCGAAAGGGATTCATTTGGTTACGTGGATATGGTGGTTCAAGCTAAAATATTCTAGCAAGTGCCAGTTTTTCGATCACAATCATACCAAAAAAAAAACTTAACTAAATGTTTGAAATTATAATGCAATTCAGTGGCTGTCACTGGATGAAAAGATTCAACCGTCTGGAGAAATAAATGGTTGTTCACTCTCTGACCTTTAGGAATAAGATTTAATAACAGGATATTTTTTACTCTTAAATATCACCAAGACAGAGAGAGTGCGTGGGCAGAATACACACTAAACGGCTGGAGGAGAGAGATGAGTGGTTCTAAAAGACGGCTGTCTTTCACTCTTGAGAACTCTGCAGTATGTCACCTGTGCTTCTATTTCTGGAGCCTGCGGATTTTGGGGGGAAATAACTTTGTAGAGAATGCAGCACTTGTGTCTCAATTCCACATTTATAAAGCTGTATGTGAACGTTTGTGCCTTTGACATTTTTTGTCATTGAGAAATGTTTCTGAATTTCAAAATAATTTCACACTTTGTCTAACAATAAATATTTTTGCCCGGACCCTTATAATGCAGACAACATGGGTAACATAAACCGGTATGTACTGTAAACTTAAACTCCCCATTTTAGAAACCATTATATAGCAATAACAAAACTAAAGATTTTCCCAGAATGCCCAGGGTACAAGACAGGGACACTGTTTCACTGCTGGAAACACCCATAATTGACATTTACATTTACTTTTATTTAGCAGACACTATTGTACAAAGCGACGTACAAGTGAGGCCAATAGCACATTGGAAACATACATGCTGTCAAGGAGTCGACCAGGCAGAAGTGCAGCTAGGCTGAGCTGCCAGTGGATGCCCAGGCACAAGTGTAAGCAGGACTGGAGCAAGAGCTACACAGCAACTTCTAATAACCTAAGGACCTGTCATGGTGCGGGAAGGATGGAGGCGAAGGTAGATGTCTGGGAAAAGCAAAAGGGCTTTATTCAAACAAAACCAAAACACAAAGGGGAAAACCACAAGGGGTCAAAACTAAGCGAGTAGAGTGGGGGTGAGAGCGCACAGAGTAAACGAAGGGATACAGGCAGTCAGTAGCAGAACATAACAACGTAGCACTACAATGACTGGACTGGGGAGCTCAGGACAAGGAGGCACTGTATACACTACAGATGAGGGAGCAGACGAGAGGCACCTGGGGATCATCCACACGAGGGCTGAAACGAGAGGCACCTGGGGATCATCCACACGAGGGCTGAAACGAGAGGCACCTGGGGATCATCCAGACGAGGGCTGAAACAAGAGGC
>JAODJW010000035.1:16551358-16568706 GCA_026777045.1 Hyperopisus bebe | reverse complement strand
GGGGGGGGGGGGGGGTAGTAGGTGCCAGTGGATCAATTGATGATTATATTTTAGTTTTAATTTTCTTTCCTGTTGCAAACAGAAGGATACCCCTGCTCCTCAATAGGATAAGCAGATACAGGAAATAATGGATAGATGGATGGAAACACAACTTGTGAATGTTAGAGGTCGGAAAAATTGAAAATATGTCATTTACTTTCAGGAATTAACCAACCTCTTACTCAGCACCCCGGCATCTGCCGCCTGAGGAATCCCCACCCCTCTCTACACTAACAGGGATGAGAAATTAGCTACTGCTTTAGTAGGTGAACATTTTTGTTCGGAGAACTAAATTACGTTGATTTGGAGTGGAGAGGGTCTGCATAGCGGAAGCTAAACAGATATTCATACAAAACCTGTGGCTTTTATCTTGTTCTTTCTCCTCCAAGATTCCTTTCGCTGACCCTGAGCGAAGCAGCTGTTTGATCCTGATCGTGTTCCCCACATCATAGCGGCCATCCTAAGAAACATCTGCCTATGTACTGTGTTGAGCTCTACCACTTTTGGTTGTTCTCCAAAGCAGTGCTGTTGTAGAGTGCTGTTGACTCATTTGGAGGACAATATAATGGCTGACAGCACTGAGAGTGATGTCACCTCTGTCTACATCACTGCTCTCAGAAATTGATTTCATTCCCTGCATGCTCCTGTACTTGGGATTACTTGTAGTCATTGATTTGTGACTTGTTTATCCACCTCAGGATACAGTCTGTCTGCTAATTGAAGGCGGGCAAGCTATGGCAACACACTTTGGGACTGAGTAAGAATACCTTCTAAAAGAGGCATTAGTCATATTGTAGGTAATATGTGCCCAATGTTGCATTTTTGGCATAACTAGATGATTGCTTGAGAGATTGCAAGAAAATTTATTTAGGTACAATTAACAACTTATTCAGCACTACAAAAAATGTCCCTTTTCAGTTGTATATAGGTTAATTGGTTAAAAAATGGTAGGTATATCAGGCACAATTGGATATTAATTGCTGGAAAAGAGGATTTAAATGTGGATTGTGTATGGATATAAAATAAGTGGGCATTTCAAACAAGGTCCACAGGGATCTTAAGTAGACTTCTGTCTTGAGACCAGATGGTAGTTTTAGGCAGGAGTGAAAATATACCACCACCATCCCTGCCTCATGCCCGTAGCTTCCAGGATAGGCTCCGGACCCCCCGCGGCCCAAAAAGGATAAGTGGTTTGGAAAATGGATGGATGGATGTATTGTATGGCTGGTATTTTCACATTCAATGTAGGCATTCACAGGTGATACAAAGCACACGAACGGCAGGGGCGCTGTGGCTTCACACCTCCTAGGTCACGTGTTTGATTCCTGTGCTGGCTGTTTGTGTGTGGAGCTGGAATATTATCCGTATGTAGCTGTGGTTTGCCTCTAAGTACTCGGTTTAGGCGTGTGCGTGTGTGTGTGTGTGTGTGTGTGTGTGTTTTTGGGTGCTCACCTTATGGATCATCACACGACAAATTTCAAAATACAATGTATAATATTAGTACCTTAGCATTAGCAAAGCAACAGGTGCCAGAATCATGGACATGAATCACTTCCTATGCTGCGTTATCTAAGCTAAAAACAGCAATATATGGTTATTACCGTCACCAAGCAAAACGGGAACGTTTTCTAATTTTTTGCACAAATAACAGAAATACAAAAATAATCATAAGGAAGTAGTAGAGGTGTTAGCTAGCTATCAGCATTAAAATGTTTCTAGATAGCAATCTATTATAGTTCCATCCCACGTTAGCCAACTCTGCTTAGAAATTCTTTCTGTTGCCTAGCAACTACTCCTATTTGCCCTGTTAATACCCATTAAGGATGATGTCTAATATACCTACTCATTCAAATATTTTTAAAATCAATATTTCCTCAGTATGAATTTACATCACATCCTGCCAGGCCTTGCAGGTTTCATATATGTGAATGAGATAAATATTAATATTGATCTATTGATAATTTCATTCAAAATGAATTCCAATTATAGTTTATGTGTGTACATGTCATTACTGATACTGAATTTTCATTTATACATTCCGGATATATCTAGGCAATTCATATACCCTTAAGCGATATAAGTTAATTATTTGCTTGTTAATAGCACAAACATCCACCCTGCCGCCTTTCTTTTCTCATTTGTGTGACTTCCTCATTGCACCTCTCCTATTTATGCATGCACTTCTGTAGATATCATATTCATAAAAAGATTAGACAGCCAGATACAGCCTCTTCGTCAGACACAAAGCCAAATAAAATGTCAGACTCCTCACAGCGGCAAAATCACTCCATTCCATGAAATGCTATGAATATTAGAAATAGTTTGAAACATTACATTAAAAAATTTACTTTAATAAGTATTGATCAAACACACAGAGATATTTATAAGCCTGATGAATGAACAAATGGGATATTATAAACATGCTTAAAAATACAGTGAGAGTTTCACAAGACAGTGCACACTGTTACAAATAAAACAGAGAAATCTGTAAATGATGCTGTGGATTACAACCTCCTTGCTAATTCTGTGAGCCTTTCCATGTTTATCTCCAGAATTCAGCTGTGAGTGGGAGGTCTCCACACGTCTGTCTTTGTTTGGCTACGCCACCTGCATACTGATTGCACTGCCGGGGGTGGGGGGTTGGGGGGGGGAGGAGGGGGGACGACGACACACAGCCTGGGGGATTTCCGCGGAGGGAAGCTTCCTACCGTAGATGCTCCCTGGGTGTCTTTAATCATGGCTAGCTTGTTTGCAACCCCACATTTAAAACTGAAATATGCGAATTAGGGGCTCTGCTTTTGCCTCAGCCTCCATTTTCACTGCTGAGAAGGTAGCGGGTCAAGACCTTCAAATGAAAGATTGTAAGCGAATGCATGTTCTGGTATACAGAGAGTCCATGAAGCTGCTCCAATCCACCTGCAATTTCACGCTGCACGTTATTCTGTAAATACATCTGACAGTTCCACAGGTAAAGCATGTTGTGAAATATGTGATGCTATTCTCATTATTTGATGTGTTATATTCTCACTGCATTACATTCTGTATTACAAACCAGAAAAAAATCATTGCTTATTATATTCTTTTAGGCAGAATTTAGTTGGCAGAATACCCACAGATCAAGGCCGAAAGCTTATGGATAAATCAGATTACATGCTCTCATCATGCACCAAGATATACAACAGATTTCATATGCCTGGAAATTAGCATGGGTGGGTTTTTTTTTTCAATCAATAACTTATTTTGATTAGAAAATTTGTTGCACTGTGTGTGTTAAGATTTTAGTCTTACGACGTTGACGTTTATTAATACACAAGTTGTAGACGCTCCCGAATCTTCACCTCTTTCAGCTGTTTCTGCTGTGTTAAGTAGCCAATTTTCC
This sequence comes from Hyperopisus bebe, assembly GCA_026777045.1. Lineage (NCBI taxonomy): Eukaryota > Metazoa > Chordata > Actinopteri > Osteoglossiformes > Mormyridae > Hyperopisus > Hyperopisus bebe. The sequence goes on along the minus strand of JAODJW010000035.1, from coordinate 16,565,288 downwards.
CAGGTTTTCACTGAGAATTGTGGACCATCCGCAGATCTGTTTTACCATCTAGTCCGTGGTTAAAACAATACTTCAGAATCTGTCCCACGCATACAAAAAAGTAAACATTTATTTAAGAAGTCACAAATCACTGTCCTCCACTGAACCTGTAGGAATCGTGAATAAAAGCAGTTTTGAACTGGTTTTTTTTTCCCCCACAAAATCATAGGTCAAATTCTTATGAATTGCTGATGCAACCTCTGAAATAATATATAATAAATGTGTCTCTATGTCTTTGCCAATTCTATAACCTAAGCATATGCTGTGATATCATTATGAAAGAATATGCTGTTATTGAGCACATTTAGCAGATGTTTTTTTCTAAAGCAACGTGCATTTGCATCAGTTCTGAGAGCAATCGGGGGTTAAGGGCCTTTATCAGGAGCCCGGCGGTCAAATCATTCTACCAACCACAAAATTCGAAGCAGCGGCTGTTGCAATCACAGGTGCAGTATCCTGACTCTGTGGGCCACATGCAACCCCAATAATAGCTGATTTTTATGAATGGTTGTTTTTTCATGTTTGTACCATATTCATCACATCTAGAATATAAAGAGATTTCGTCACTCTGCATTAGTATACGTAAGTAGTGTCATTTATCAAAAAAGTACAAAATATTTTAAGGAAATAAACTTTTGCATATTTTGGAATGAAGACATGCTTGTTGTCAGTTGCTGGTAAATTGAATTCCTGGCCTGTGAGAATTCTGCATTATTTACATGTCAGTTTGGATAAGAGAGTCTACCAGAGAAATGAATGGGAATTTACTCTGAGCATGTACATTCAAAGCTGGACCCAAAGTGGAGCAGAGCTAAATGTGCTTCAGCATCAGAATGAATGTGAGCGAAACATCTGCTGTTTTCCTCCTTCTCAGTTTACATTATAACAAACACATTTGGTTTGATCACATTGCAGAATACTGCAGGGCTTTCGCAATTATGTTAACTGAAGTATATTGATGTCTTATTTATGTTGAAAATCCGTTAAATTTTCATAAAATTTTCAACAGATCAATCACTGACAGGGTTTCTGTGTTATATCCCACCCTGATTTTATAATGTAAGATATAAATGATTAAATCCTTTACTATGTTGATTGGCATTTATGTGTCACTCTGACTTATGCAATATGCTATGAAAGAAAATAATTTTATTGATACCGGGTACATGCATTCTTCAATGTGCGTGTCTGTCTTCAAAAATGAATAGTGCTTGTTTCCAGGTATCTCAGCCAACATATTCATAAGCATCTGTTCAGTGTTACTAAACAAATTATAAAGGAAAAAAAAAAATCACAGATCTTATATAGTGAGCGAGCAATAATGACTGAATATCAAGGATTTTCCTCTCATTCAGAGAGTCTCATAGCTATAGATGATATGCAATTAAAAATAAACAGCGTCTACACAACCAGCTACATTGCAGTGGGTTTGATGGCAGGATTAATTCCGCACAGCATGGCTGTGCAGAGATTGTTTGAGGTGCAGGTGCTCAATGGTAAAAGTTGCTGAGTGGAGGGGTTGGGAATTTGGTGGCTGTCGGCATTGAAGAGTGAAAAGCACGAAAACGGAACTCAGTGCCTTTAAAGGGGGGTGCTTTTTAATACTTTTGGCAAAAAGGCGAGATTCTGACGTCCCCCCGTCACCCCTGCACATGCCTGATGTAGAGGTATATTATTTCTGTGATACGGAGTGTTGGTTTTTTTCATCAAGGGCCAAATATTCTGCTGGTGTTGGTGCGCATTGTAAGAAATGTGAAAAGGCAAGAGTCAAAATGCAAGGTGGCAGACATAGGTCTTCTGGAGGTGGATTCCATGGCAAAGAGATCACATCTGCATGTCCTGAGAGAAACGCACTGAGGGTAGGGGAATGTGGCAGGGAGGGGGTGTGATTAATGCGATTAGCCAGCAACCCCCCCAGGAGCCAGGCTGTGTGGGGCTAAAAAGTAACCGAATAAAAAAAGCATACTGCACCATGCAGTGCACGAGGAGCAAAGGGCTTCTACGCTGCTATTACAGTCTGAAAAAAAAAACAATTGGAACTCCATTTAACATCATGTGCGAAACACACGGTACAAAACAATATAAAGAGGTAAAATAAAAATTCAAGCCCTCAGACCCTCATTTTGACAGTTTACTTATCAGTTTATTATTGTGTAACCACTTTTATGTCGGTGCATTGTTGCTGCTAGAAACTGAATTTCCCAGAGGAATCTTCCCGAGGGATTAATAAAGTCTGTCTGTCTGTCTATCTATCTATCTATCTATAGAAATAAACTCAGTTACTTTCTCCCAGTTCATTCATTCATTCATCCATACATATTAGTCTGTTTTACATGCAGTTCCTTTCAGCGAATGAAGTTGCCAATGTGAAGTTGTCAATGTGCATTGCAGATATGATTATCAAGATCAATACGCAATATGATGTATATGTAACAAGACACATGGAACATAGCTGACTAGAGATCTATAGTGAGTTTATCTGGATATACAAGAGGCAATATTGTAATGCGCTCAGTATCATCTGAGCTCTGAGCTTCAGCAATGGTCAGTTCTTACACTATTCTGTTAGTGCTGACCAAACACTTCAATCATTTACAGAAAGTACAGCTGGTGTGGTCTGGGAGCACACACTTAAACTCCAAACTTTGTTATCTTTAAATTTAGCAAAGAAATTATTTTCTGCCTGGAATTCAGTCGTGGATGAAACCTTCTATCATATAACAGCAAAATGGATGTGCTATTATATCATATTAACTGACAAATGAGGGCTACTGTAAGACTGTCACAGAATTGCCACAAAATAATTAAAACATGATTATGAATGAGAACACTGATGTTTTTTTAATAGGGAGCTTTGTGTTTTGTTTATATTATCATGAAAATATCAAGCATTACAGACTTACATTGCTTTAAGGATTACATTAAGCGATACAATAAGTTAGTGTTTCTCAGCTCGGTCCTCTGACATTTCCAGACAGTCCATGTTCCATCCCAGCTCCTGGTTGGGGGTTGGAACAAAAACATGGACCGTCTGGGAATTCCCATGGACCCGGTTGAAAAACACTGCATCAAGCAACAAAAAGTAATGCATACAGTTCTGAAAACCCTTCAGCTGCAATAAAATGACATCCTGGAGCAGAGAGATACTGTGATTGAATCTGGGATGGCCAACCAAGGCATTTGGAGTCAACTGAAATTCAGCTCAGCACAGATGAGATATGTTAGGCCGCAGGATGGATTGTTTAGTTGAATCTGTGGTTGCTTGAATAATGGAACTGTGGAACACCTTAAACTTTATTTGTGATGGTGTTTTGAATGGTGGGTGTGGTCATGTACCCAGTGTCCTGTAGGGAAAGACCCTAGTGAACAGTGTGTCATGCCAGAGTGAAATGCACCCCTGTACAGATATAAACACGTCTACAGTCTATGACTGACTCATGACTTAATTTAGGGACATGCATTGTATCATGATGTCTTTGACAGACAGCTCATACAGAAAGCTCATTGTTTGTGGTGCGGGACAGAAGTGTCCATTATGTCATACTCGTGCATCTCCGCTGCACTTCCAGACACTACCCCCCCCTCCCTGTTCTCAGTTCCATAATCTCAACAAATGTTTCTTTTCAGAACCTATTGCTATATTTGCATTTATTTTACTTTGCAGACATTGTTGTCCTATGTGACGTAAAGGTGAAGCAAATAGCTCATTACAAACACGTCAAGGACGTCTCAATGAGGCATAAGTGCTGCCAGGCAGAGTTTCCTACCTGACACCATGATTTAAACATTAACTACTTCCAATTAGTCAACAATTCATAATGTGTACTACATATGCTCCACCCCATTAAGTTTTAGGGAAACCTGTAAACAGAGGTGGAAATTTCAGGTCTAGAAAATACAAATCCAGACCAGGATTTTGTTTCAACAAATCGACTGAGTACTCTTTGACAATGACTTTTTATGCTCAACTGGTTGGTTGACAGTAAATCATGGTCTGTATTTTTACTTTCTGGACCTGAAATTGCCACCTATGCCTGTAAATAATGTAAATTTGCAATAGGTCATCATTGATGAGAATCAAATGAAAAGCAGGAACAACTAGACATGCTTCCTGCTGAGATTTCCACATGTGTTGTGGAGAGGGAGACAGTCTGTGATGGCATTACAGTCAAGCAACGCCGGCCATGAATCCGTCACAGCAGACCTGATATCTAGCAAATGAACATATTCAGTATGTGTTTGTTATGTGTGTGGAGTCCAAAGAAATAACCTGCAGTGGAAGGTAGTAATTTGCCTCGTATTTGATTTTGGGATAAATATGGTGGGAAATTAAATGAGACCTCCCATTGGATAGCAGGGTTCTGGTTGATTTTAGAGGGAGTATCTGAAGAAGGGCAGACTCTGATTGAATGTGACACAGTACACTATTTTGGTTGTTTCAAAGAATAAACGTACCATCATTTGTTCAAAATCTTTCAGTGCCTCCTAGTTATTATCTTCCAGTCATATTTATTCTCAAACATGACGACGTGGGAAAAATTTGTAGCTAAAATCTGAGGAAAAATGTATGTATAGATGGAATAGAAATACAGTTAGCTAATAATTTTTGCTTCTTTTCAAATCTTTTGTGAAATCAAAAAGATTTGAATATTGTATTTAATGAGTTAGAGTCTAGTATTTTTGACTATTTTAATTAGAAAATAAAATAAATTCATGCTAATTTAGAGCTTTTATTTTTAAATATTTTCCAGTTACACAAGAATGTAGGTTGTTGATGTTGAATTCGGCACTGTGTGTTTAAACTGGCTCCTTTGGGATATTGTGTCAGGAGCTCTGAAAATCAGGAACATTTGAAAATTGAGTCAAAGAAGTCATACAAACTCCAATATGTGACAAGGATAAGAATTTGCCACCACAGCATGATTAAAGAACATTATGATTTCAGATTCCATATCACACCACACAACTTTGGCTTCTGAACTTTTGCCACTGAACAGTAAGTCTAGATAGTACTTTTTTATTGAAATACTAAAATGGCAAAAGATTATTGTGTAAATGAAAGAAAATGTAAGATACCCACACCAGATTGGTAGGGGGATTGCTTATACTCAGGGTAAAGCTCAGCTCGGACCCACACCACAGACACGCCCCCTTTGCTGTTCTCATTCTCCAGAAGACTGACAGCTGCCCCACTTTCCTGTACCAATTCCAGTGATTCACCTGGAATATATAGCCAGACTAACCACTCTACCCAGTGCAAGGAATTGACCCATGTGCAATTACCAAGCGTACATTTGATCATTTCCTCATCTTCTCCCAACTGCTCGAGTTCCCTGCTGTGCTTCTGTGTGCCCACAATCCCTGGTCCCCTACCAGCTGAACGTGATTTCTCATCTCATTCTTGGTGTGTGTATGTCTCCGCCGTGCCTGCATTTGCCTGGACTCCCAGAACTGACCATTTGGCTTTCTGATCTATGCTTTTACCTCCAACTTCGTCTTTTGTCTGTCAGTTCTTTCCCCTGGTTGCACTACTACTGGATCCCATGGATCCCCAATCTCTGAGGTTTCTGCATCACAGTCAATGTACCAGGGATGAGACCAACCCAACAGAATTAGCACATGAAAAAGAAGACAAATAAACATTGTTCCGGCAAGAAAAATAGAAACAAATGAACTCTGGCTGTGAGTAATGAAGGTGGATAGATGGTTGGGTTTCGGCACAGTGAAGGGCTGGGATGTGGATGATGGCCTGTTGTGGATGCGCCATACTGTGAAAGTGTGTTTCTTTACCTCATTTCTCATTGAGACTGATTCAACCAGCCTCAAAAAATAAGTCTTTTGTCACCTCATGCCATCCAAATATCAGCCTCAACAAGTATATCCATTCATATGCGTCACTGTACAGTACAGGAGCGCTGCTAGAGATTTCGGACCCCATGAAAGCACGACATATTGGGCCACCAACCCAGACCAATCCAGTTATGTTCCAATTTTTTATGGGCTGTTAAGCCTGAACTCCCCACCTTAATGTAGCCTCTGTTTATAACATGTACCTTTACAGTAGCGAAAAACAAACTACAAAATTACTAGTATAACATTGTACAGCAAAGAAATTGCACTGAACTATATTAGGATTTACACTACAAAGAAATACTGTCTTTTTGCTCCTATGTGTCTGGCCACAGAATTTCAACCACCCCACATTTGATATTACACCTCACTGTAAGATGAGGATAATGTTTTAGCTTGATTTGACCATCCTCTACATGGCTCTGATGTGCCATCTTCAGTAGAAGACTCCATTACACCGACCAATAACATCTGATCATGAGCCAGGTGATTGTATTCCTAACATCTCCAACCTTAAATGAATTTCTTAATTGGACTGAGGAAGTGGGATTAATGTGGAAGAAACTCCGTCAAAAATCATGGATGGCGAAAGTTCACATTGTCCCAAATGTTGGCACGTAATTCCTGACCAAAGCCCTTTCATTTTCAGAAAGAAATCTTGGTAGAAGTGTGTCCACAAGAACTAGACGATGCTGTAGGCAGTATGGTCAAATGAGATCGATGTAGATAATTAGACCATTCTTCCATCCACATGGCAGCACGCATTGCTCCCCTGCCCCTATGCTGGCCTGGAACGGTAGCTCAGTGATCTATGATGTTTCCACTACATCTCCTGACTTTTGTATTTTTTTCAAGTAAATATATGCAGGTCATACTAGGGAATGCTTAAAGAAAAAGACGTTACAGTGTTGTGTACACTGATGAGGTGCCTCGGCTCCTTCAATCTGTCACTATCCCTCTCCGAAGGACAGCTTGCAGGTTTGTCTCATTTTTAGATGTTTTCTCTATAGCACCTAATCTTGTGGAGAGACTGACAGAGTTGATGTTGTGAAAGATGCCTTCTGTGATTGTACGCAGCATCTCTCTTAGTCTGATGGCATTGTTTGCCATCAGCATATTGCAGATTTCTTCCTCTTGCTGAGGTGTGACAACTGCTGTTTTACCACCAGCATGGGGCAGTCGTTCAATCCTAAGCAATGAATACAATGCAACACAAACAAAAGTGGAATTGGTGAATCAATGTATTGAATTCTCAAACATGAATTGGTTGGGTTTACTGGAAAATTGGGTAACGCTTTACTTGTGCATCAATTAACCATGAACTAAGTCTTAGTTACATATTAAGTTCATGGTCATGCACCATTAAAGAATTGTGACTCTTGTCTCAAGCAGTTACTATATTTGTTACTATAGCTGTTGACTCTGCAAACCTTTGTGAACTACTGAAGGAACTATGAAGGAACTACTAAGGAGCTACTGAAGGAATAAGTAATGAATAACACAAGTGAAATACTGATCTCATTTGTTCTTTAATTTGTTCTCTTTGTCACTAATGAACCGTGAGGCATCTATTGCAAGTACTATAATAATACATGTTCATGATTTGTACTTCAGTAGTAACTGAGTTACTACCTAGTATTTGTGCCTCACCAAATATTGCATAATTACAAATTTGTTTTCCCTTCTAAATGTCTGGATTACAGTTTTTCTCATTTGCTCAAGCAGTTTTATCCATTCAGAAGTCACTTTTCAAACCAATGAACACACAGTTCAAAACAGTAGTTTTCTCGCCAAAATAACACATTTTGTTTGCAAAAATGCCTCAGTGTCACTGAACAATAAGCCAATAAAATGCAAAAGGGACGTCCTCTTTGTTCCTGACCATTAACCCACATGTTCTTGTCAGCATTACACTAGATGCCAAGGAATGAATCAAGGGAAATATATCCTTGCATGATACATGTATGTCTATCCCTGGCAGTCTTCTTTGTGGACTTCCGGGCAACCAGCATTCATTTCCTCCGAAAGAGACATTTGGTACATGGAGCCCGTGATCATGCATGTTCCGTTATCAAGCTAGGAAGAATTCCACAAGGAGGAATTCCACAAGGAGTGTAGATTGGAATGAACCGGTATGATAATCATATGCAGATTTGCTGCAAACTCTCATTGGCAAGTGTGATGGAAGGTGACATTGTCCCAAATAAAGACAAAATGTGATTTGTCAGTGGTCTGTGCAGCACCTTTCTCAATTTCATACAGCAGACCAAGAAATCCAAGGATATGGTCTGTATCCTAAGGAATGAGGATCGGTATGTTGCAGAGGACACCATTACTGCCCCACACATGGTAATGTTAGTGTTCTTAATACTTGGTACAAGAACAATAGCCCTCCAACTCATAATGTTCTTGCAGTTTCTCCTTACCTTAGATACCAAGTCATGTTGTTGAGGATCTACATGGATGGATGTGAACTTATGACGGAGTTAACAACTGTACAGTCTCACACTGCTGGTATTTGCATTTATGAGAGTAATTTCTAATAGCTTTTTGTAAGTCATTTGTAGACCAGAATACTTTACAGTATGTCTGTCACATGTCATGTTTCTCTGTATCCTTTTTCTTGGTAGACAATTTTCGAATTTGATGCCAGAGAGACCGCATTTGAGTGCATCCTTATTGATGGAGCAGGAGGCAACTTGACTAAAAGGAAGAGAAAGGGCTTGTAGCATTACTGGGCATCTCTGTGCAAGTGCTTGGGCTATGCGGAGGCAATGTGACAATCTGCCCAGCCATTAGACACACTCCACTGTCGCCTAATCACCTTCATGATCACATAAATCAACAACGACAAAGGGAGTCTGGAATGATGGAGCAGTTTCACTGCATTGCAATTTGGGACAATCTTGGTCGTTTTTCACCATCCTGCATCAATAAGCAACTGGAACGTTGGCTATTCCAGGGTTTCTGATCAATTCCTAACATTGAATTCCACCCTCCTCCGTCCCATTGAGGAGTTTTACTCAGAATGGCTTTCGAAGGTATACAGTATGATATGACTATGGCAGAAGACTGTGGGGAAATTGCACTGGAGTTCATCCAAGGACGGTTAATACACAGCAGAGCCTATTTCCTCAACTGCCCTGGGAGGGCAAATGTCACATATGATATCGGTGAGGTTATGTGGCTTCACCCAGACCAGAGCCAAGATGCTGAAAATGAGGACGCAGAGATTGATGGGTAGTGTGACTGCATGATGGGTTTTTTGACACCTTATATACCTTTATAGCCCTTATTTGATTTTTTTTTTTGAATTACTGAAATTATTGGCTTTGATTTATATGCTGTTACCTGAAGTTGATGTCATTGGTTGCTATATGAGGTGAGAAAATGTTCTTATTGGTAAATCACTAGATTCATCTTTTTCGATTTGACAGTGCACCAATGCCAGATCACTGCAATTTATGTAACACATACTGTATATTTATCAGTTTATGATTGTCAGCTGGACTGTTTTGCATGCTAAGATTTACACAATGAGCATGTTACTACATACATGTGATAATAAATAGATTCAATAGAAAAGCAATGAAATCCATTCTGATGACAAAACCTTAATCAATGTAACACTTGGGCATTAAACACAACTTCTACATATAATCGTTTGAACATTTGAATGTATGCAGAAGAAATTAGAAAATCTTATAAAGCTGTCAATAAATGTAATGCTGATGTGGAAAACTACACCTAGTGTTTGAATTACAAAAATTATCATTCAAGGATTGTGATAAAGCGACTGAGAAAAACTAATACGTTTATTATATATGACTGCGGTATATAGTGAATGAAGACATTTGTTAAAACATATAAAATAGTATTAATGAAGAAATATTCAATTAAAATAATCCATCCGTCCATTCATCCATCTATTTAGTACAGAATCATGGAGATCTTACAGCTTATCTTAGCAAACATTGGGGCAAAAGGGAGGGAATACCTTGGATGAGCTGCCAATCCTTCACAGGGCACACACACACACACACACACACACACACACACACAATTGGAAATTTAGCGACTGCAGATCTCTTCTGGTGTGCTGAAAGAAACTGACATACCAGATACCAGTAGAAAACCTGCAACACTGGGGGAACATGAAAACTGCAAATACAGAGGATATGGGAGGGGGATTCAGGCACCCAATTCCGGAGGTGTTGGGGCAAACGTATTACCCACTGAACAACCATGCCACCCTCAATCAAACAATATAAAATATATGAAATAAAACATGTCCCCATTCATTCAGCTTAATTACCCTCGTTTATGTGCAAGGCCATGTAATCCAGCCCTAAGGTGTCTGAAGCTCTCAGTAAAACACTGAATGTATATCAGGATACACAACTTCATTTATACACCAGTTTAAACCTGTATATGAGGACACATACTGAGCTGTTATCACATTGTGTAATTTGGAAAGGGACTTTTTAGCATTTTACATATATTTCACTGGGAATGGTCACAAGGTAACAGCCGACTGGTTATAACAGTAAGTTGGTTCAATAGAAACAATGGAGAGACAAATTCTCTGAGCTTGACACAACGTCCCACTGTTAGAGTTCAGGGCTGTTGCTTAGTTTTAGCTTAAGTAGTGAAGCAGCCGGAAGGAGATGGAAATTCCGCTTCCATCTGGGATACCGGACCTCAGGCATTGATTGGAACACACGGCCATTCAGACAGTAATATACGGTATGGAGGGCGGCTCATGGGCAATAGCTGGAGGAACTGCCATTGGGTGTCTAAAAAAGTACAATATTCTACAAACCTGTAGGCAAAAACTGCAAAATATAAATCTGAGACATTGCATAGAGACAATGACAAAAGTGTGGGGGGGTTATGCATCTTTGCCTGAGTGATAAACAAAAAGCCGGCTGCTGGATCACAGCTTGCTGCTCTTAAGGCGGAGTCTCTCTGAATAAGACTGAACAGGACAAAGCAGTTTGATATTTTCAGCTTCCAGACGGTCTCCTCAAGGGTATTTTGGCTGAAGGAGACGAACAGATGACTTTATTTTCTCTAGGTCTTCGTTTCATCCGGAACAACTTTGAGCTTTTAAAGTCACACTATTAACAAACCAGGGGCTGGTACTACATGGGTCTGCCCTGTGATCCCTATGATCTGGCAGCTTCTTTCTGTGAAGGTGATATGATCCACTTTGATGAATCTGATATCAAAAGTAAAGCCTGGATGTTTGATATTTTTTGAAATCATTAACCTCAGATGTCTTCTAGGTTTCAGGGCAGAAGGCAATATAATAGTTGCAAATAAAACAACAGGCCACAGTTTCAATCTCAGACTCAACAAATATGAGCATAACATATTACGTATGAGCATTGTCACATTTACGTAAAATGTCAAACCTCCGCCCTTTTACAAGAATATTCAAGCCTAAAAACCATACCATATATAGCTGCAATGAAAAAGTACCAAGAAAACAAGTGTTTCAGAAGAATATACTTTTTAAATAATTTGATAATATATATTTGGAATAAAAGTAAAAAACAAATGGCAAGGCATGATTTGGATTTGAATACATTCTTAGTAGCCTTTGAAAAAGCCATAAACCCTCTTATTACCCAATATATGGTCAAAACCATCAACCATAATTTCAGTGTCAGGATTTAGTCTCTAAATGGGAACGTACTGAAGCTATACATCCGGGGCTCCATGACAAAATGTCACCTTCAGTGTACCTGCTTGGGTCGGCACTTTCAATTGCTCAGTTGATTTTGCCGAGCGGGGGGGGAATTTGGGGCCCCTACAAAGTGCTGTCATAGTATCTATACCCTGTCTCTAAATAATTGTAATCTTCAATGAACACATTGAGTCAGGCCTCAATTTAATGTGTAATATGAAAGAACAATTTCCTCTACAATACTCTGTCACCTTCACTATACTGGGGCATGCAAATTTCATTCAGTCATGAGACTATCCCTCACTGCATCATCAGCGTGACCTCTAGCTGCATTTTTCTTTTAAATCTTCTAAAGGTCAAAAAATAACTAATAAGCAGAATATTTTTTTACATTCAGTGAGGCATATTGTGAAATTCAGACATACTTGTTTCATTAGCTATATCAACAGCAGCAAGGAGCTTGTTCACATTTGTGAGAACTAGGGGGGAAGATCTCCGTGAATGTGAAATTTTTTTAATATTTGGACGCCCCTAACCTGAACTCATAACAGTCTGCTAGCTTGTACAATTACACTTTATGTATTAAATTGTTGGTCATTTCCTATCTAGACCTGTTTAAATAATATACAAACCAAGTGATTTATGCCCATGTATGTACAAGGTTACAACTGTACACACTGGGAGACATACATTTTGGACTCGGTATTAAAAATGCTAAATTATCGGCACTGAAAAGTTGAAAAACATTCGAGGCTGGATGCCAGGACAAAGATACGCGGCGCCCCCAAGCCAAGATATTAATATTAAACATTTATCATGCACTTACGCTAACCAATATTACATATTACTAATATCTATATATTGCATGATTTTATGTGACCCCAATAATTTTCAGTATTGTTTTTGGCTTATGTCATCGGTTTCTACAATCTATTGGCAAGCCACAAAAATATTCCAGTTTGATGGTGGGCAGCCAACTCGCAAATAACCAAAACCACAAATGTCAGACTCATGAATCTGGAGTGGTAACTGTATTATTTTGCAATGAAATCAAATGTTTTGGCATAGATGGGCTCCAGGACTTAGCATGAAGTGTCATATATAGGCCTACGTATTAATATATAAGTTGTTCATTATTATAAATTACATACCACAACCAGACCCATGCCAGAAATCAATCTTGGGGAGGGTCTGGAAGCTTACTAATGTACATGTTCTCCTCTGAAAATTTGGCCGATCATGCTCCCCCCTCGGGGGTGGACCCCCTCATGTAATTTTACTATCAGGCTCGAGCCCTGGCCGGGAGCAGGTTCAGACCCATCATTTCACTACACGGCTACGTGCCTGACCATAACTAATAACTTATCCGGTAGAAGGTTCTAGAGGAAGGCCTGGGATAGGGAACATGCTTAAGGGTACAGCCTGGAGGGGATGCAAAAATAAACATGTTATGACCAAATCACGCACCCCCACCCCAGGATGCATGAGGCCAGAGAGCTGCCTGCGGCCAGCATGCATGCATTTGATTTATACATTGACTTGAACAGTTGAATTGGTTTGTATCTCTCCCCATGATACAGATAATCGGTAGTAAATAATTGTTACCCAATTAATGAAATATGATTGTTTTTTTCTACATTGCATTACATTTTTATATTATTTTAATCTACTTTTGGTAACAATGCTCGATGAAGTCTGCAGCTAAAATGTGGTGGTGTTGCACCTCTTATTGAAACTGTCTCTTCCCCATAGCTTTTGAGTGTATCTAAGTATTATGATGCACAGTGGCAGATTTGGCTAAGGAAGGGCAAACAAGGATGCAGGATGAGGGAAACTATTGTGAGTTTACTGTCTATCCCAATGTTACTCACCCTGGTCCCCGGGGCCCCCAGACGGTCCACGTTGTTCTACCCTTCAAGCTTCCTGCCAGACGGTCACCATTTTTGTTCCGCGTCCCTGAGGCACAGGCTGAGAAACACTGGTCTATCCCACATGCCTGAGCTCTTCTAACACCTGTCGGATAAGTGTTCTTCCAATGACCTATATATGATGTGTCTGTTTGTGTATGTAAATTAATTAACATTATGTGGCCTGTAAAGAGGAGAAATTGGGGCCCACATTAACCTTAACCAATTGATTTATGAAATAACTGAGAAGGATTTAAACTGTTTTACATTACATTTAGTGCAGCAGAAATAATGCATACTAACTATGACTTTTACACTCTAAATAATAACAGCAATAATAACGTTCAAAATGGTTGGCTTACCTCCGGGGCTAAGGGATCGAATGCCATCTTTGCTGTGTGTGTGTGGAGTTTTCAAGGTCTAATTGTATCCTAATTGTGTT
>JAODJW010000035.1:16527712-16543845 GCA_026777045.1 Hyperopisus bebe | reverse complement strand
ATAATTACTGTTACTATCATTGTCTAAATGTATTTTTACTGTCTAAATATATGTATTCAGCTAGTGTAAACATGCACAGCGAATGCGAGGTTGAAACTGAAGCGTTACCCTTTGTTTCCGCTGAGAGACGTGCTGCGTGACTTATTTCCCTGCGCGTACAAGTTATCTTAGGTCGGCGTTCAAGGTTTGACTTCTGAGATTCAGATCGAGCTCTAGGTAATTTTTTTCCAACTGGTTGGTTCGACTTTTAAAAAATTCGAGTTCTAATGAGTTCGAGAACTGAGGTACCACTGTACATATCAATGTGAGAAGAGCTGGAAAACCAACGTACTCGGGGCAGCAGCATTTTAAACTTCAGAACATAGTTTGGGCTTAATTAGTTTTCACTCCCCTGCCCAGAGGGAGCTAAGACAGTGTCGGACAAGTGATAGCCACATCGCTTCCCGACAGGCAGCCTGAGCATCACTCACACCCCCCGACTCTGTTCCACTGTGACTCACCACCTCTGTCTGCCAACTGCCCCATTTCATCCAGACAGTCTGAGGCAGCCTTTCTGACAGTCAGCCAAAATAATTTCAGAGCAGGCAGCAGTCAGGTGCTGTGTGCGATGTGAGAAGCAGAGAATGGAGATTACAGACAGCTCAGAACAATTGCTGAAAACACACCGGTGTTACTGGAGTGTCACTGCCCGTCTGGATTTGTCACTGGAATTCCTGTACTCCATGGTCACGTGACTCCAGCAAATATGTGTTAATACACAGAGGGGAGCCGTTGTGAAGAGATGATGGAATAAATTAGAACTAAAAAATAAGCATCACTCAGCACCAACTGGTGGGCCTTCATACTAGTGCTGGTTAACGCTGCTTTTACACACAGTCACGGTTATGCAAGTTAAAATGGAACCTGCTGTTGTGTAAGCCGCACCAACTCTGCTCTTATGATACTCAAGGTTTCTGGATAGGTTTGTGCACACGTCAAACAAAGGATGGAAAATTGCATTATTGCAGTAATTTCAATTTTTGTTCAATTTACTCCAGATTTGCATTAATGGAGATGAGTAGCTTTTTGAAAAACATAAATCTGATGCTGCTAAATGAATCCAAGACAAAATAGTTAATATAATGAGATAGACAAGAAATGTTCTAGGCATTTTATCATTTGAAGCTGCATAACATCTTGAAAATGGTTCTTTATGTATAGATAAAGGCTAGTTCATATTATACTAAAGATAAAATGCATGCTACAAGACATCCATGTATACCTATCACATGTTCTTCAAAACAAAAAGGATCAGAGCAATACTAATAGTCATTCCCATAACGATGTGGTGTAGTGTCCACAGTTAAAAAGCACCTGTAAGTCATTATGTAATGTAATAACAGAGAAGTTTATGTTGAGGAAATTGTTTTCATGGTAATGGGTACGATTAACAGTCGTTTCTAAAGGAATCTAAGTCACCTCTGAGAAATTTAATTGCTTGTCA
Source organism: Hyperopisus bebe (assembly GCA_026777045.1). NCBI lineage: Eukaryota > Metazoa > Chordata > Actinopteri > Osteoglossiformes > Mormyridae > Hyperopisus > Hyperopisus bebe. The sequence continues at coordinate 16,542,362 of JAODJW010000035.1, read as the reverse complement.
GGGAAACCCTCCAGAATGTAATGCCACATGAATCTGTAGGACTTGGTCGGTCTTTACACAGTTACTGCGCTCAGATGTTCTCATTAACAGATCACTTTGGGTGAACCTGCTGAAACGGGTGCTGCACTACTGGGAAGAAATGATTTAATTTTATTCTGGACTGGGAAAGTCTTACTGCTTGGCCTTCTGCTCGGTGTTTATAATGAGTCATCTCAATGCTGCTTACAAAACTTGTCACGTGTCTTGACGAGATATGTATTTCAATTTTTAACCTTCATGCTTTAAATTGTCCAAGTCTATGACAGTCATAACCAAACTCTGTATACTTTTATTATTTCTGCTATATATACTAAACACCACAGAAGCACAGCTAAATACAAACATTGTTCAATGTACCTGTATCAATATCATATTGGGGGTAACTTGCCCCTGAAGTGTTGAGCCCCCTGAATCTCCCAACGTATCCGTGTCCTTTGAACGCCCTTAAACTTGGCACCCTAAACTAGGGCTGCCTGACCCTGGTTCTGCAGAGCTTAGGTGCAGCCCTAATTTAACACACTGTTACAGATGGACATGGTGTAGGAGGGATGATCCACACAGTGGCTCACAAAAAGGGACTTGAATTACTCAACAACAAAAAAACACTGGAAACCAAAATGCAGTCGAAAACAAAGCTGATAAACAACAAGAACGCAGACAGGGAGCAAGACAGGAACAACCCAAGCAGGACAAGAACAAATACAGGGCAAGAACAAATACAGGGCAAGAGCAAATACAGGGCAAAAGCAAATACAGGGCAAAAGCAAATACAGGGCAAGAGGAAATACAGGGCAAGAGCAAATACAGGGCAAGAGGAAATACAGGGCAAGAGCAAATACAGGGCAAGAACAAATATAGGGCAAAAGCAAATACAGGGCAAGAACAAATATAGGGCAAAAGCAAATACAGGGCAAGAACAAATACAGGGCAAAAGCAAATACAGGGCAAGAACAAATACAGGGCAAAAGCAAATACAGGGCAAGAGCAAATACAGGGCAAGAACAAATACAGGGCAAGAGCAAATACAGGGCAAGAACAAATACAGGGCAAAAGCAAATACAGGGCAAGAACAAATACAGGGCAAGAGCAAACACAGGGCAAGAACAAATACAGGGCAAGAACAGCTGCAAACACACAGCAACCAACTGAATGAATGGGTCAAGGACAGGCACATTTATACATTCAAAGCGAGGACTTCAACAAGGGACAGGCGTGAATTATTACTGCAAACTAAGGACTACGACTAGCAAAAAACAGGTGAGCATAATCACTACAGATACAAACACTAGGAAAGAAGAAACATGGGTATATAACATAACTACAAGCAGGAGATAACAAGGAGAAAACACAAGGAACTAACAGTAAATAGCAAGAGACAAATATTAAATTTGAAGTAGTTGAGGCTGGCCACTCAGTGGCCAAATGGAGAAATGACTCATGGACCAGGGCAGGAGAGGGAGCAATCCTGACATCCTGATACAGATAATCAGTGTCTTCAGTAGCATCTCAGTATTAGAACCAGCTTAAGTTCAACGTAGCTGGCCTTAAGGTTCAAGGTTACTTTATTGTCATCAGCAGCTTCATACATGTACAAAGTGTGATGAAACAACGTTTCTCCACGGTCCCAGTGCAACATATAGTAACATATAGTACACTTAACATCACAGTAACAGGGTGTGCAAACAGGCAGTAAATAAAGAGTGCAGAGATAATAAATAGTTCAGAGATGTAAACTTCGTATGACTTGTGCAGTTGCACAAGGCAATTGGCAGGATTTACCCCAACATAAGATGCTACAAAGTGCAGTAACAGAATAAAAAACAGTACAATACTAACAATAATAGACAGGAAGATAAACAGACAGCACACAATTAATACTGAGATGCTGAGAGCCTGATTATTTGTATCAGGTGTGCAAAACTAGCCCTGCACCTGAGCTCTGCAGGGTGGTAGATCTCCGGGACAAGAGCTGGGCAGCCCTGGCCAAGACTGATGGTCAATAATCGGCTCTGAGCTGTTATGTAAGGCCATGTGTTTTCAACCCTCAGGTGAAGCAAGTGCTAGAACTATCTACTGATCACCACTTAGTGAGCTGGAGTTTGGCGAGACAGGTCAGGATGACCATGACAAATAGAATTTCCAGGAAACATCTGGCTGAAGCTTCTGCATCACATGAATTCAGCTCGCAACTCCTGAAAAAGTCGCCCCATATGCCAAGTGAGGCCAAGGACAATGAGTATAAATGGAGCACAGTCAAAATCGCAGTCATGCCAACAGTTGCAAAGGGCTGTGACCAGAAGGTAGTTGATGTCTATCAGGGCAGTACACTGGAACCAGATGGTGAAGGCCAAAATTGAAGGATGCTATCAAGCTGAAGATGGCAGTCTTGAAGGCAGCGGAGGCAAAAGTTCATGTGTGGAAGAAGTGTGGTGAGACCCCTTAAAGAGATTAAATATCAGAATATGTTGCCTATTCGATGCCTCAGGAATGTGAGATGCAATCTCTGCTCCGGTTGTGTTCAGCAGGAGTGGGGAGGTGAGGCCCAAGTGATATTCTGAAGCAGTGAAGGAACCACTGAGGAACTCCTAACCCTGGACAATATGCCCTCTTACTAGGAGGTAGAGAATCAGTACAGCTAATGCTCATATGAGTCATCAGAGGCACCTATGGAAAGGCCACACGTGTTAAGCGTGTGTTAACGCCACATGATTGACATTCCTTTCAATGTGGCATGGATCCAAATAAAGTATTTCTGGACTGGCAAATATGGGTGGTTTTCCCTGTTTTTGAAAATGGGAGCCCAAAGGTTGCATTCCAACTATCCTCTCCTCAGCTTCTCTGGGAAAGCCAAGGAGAGGAAACTCAAGCCTGATGGTCAGTCCAGTTTGCAGACTGGCCATTAAACAGCTGTATGAGAATGAATCTGCTGACACATACTACATGTACTTTGTGAACATTGAGGAAGCATACGGCTGCCTGCCCTGCCTGGACTTCCAGCACGGACCTGGTTCTACGCTAAGATGCGACGGAGATGAGAATCAGCACCTCCATATCTAAGGGCACAAAAACAGAGGATTGCTCCTTTCAGATGAGTGAGGAGAGTTGGCCCATAATGCAGGATTTTAAGTACCTCAGGATGTTGTTCACAAGTGATGGTAAGAGGGGAGTGGAGACCGGTGAATTGCTTCGGTTACTGCAGTTTTGCAGGCAGTCAGAAACTCTGCGACAGTGGGCATCGTTAGATGAGGCTTCTGGTTCTCTATGTCTCCTCACCCCCAAAATGACTAAAAAGTTAAAGGTTGTGAGTATGAGCATCTGAAATGAGGTTTCCACAGGGGTACAGGACTCACTCTCTGCAACAAGGTGAGAAGATCTGGACCTTGAAATAGAGCCATTGCTCCTTCAGATTGAGAGGAGTCAACTGAGGTGGTTCAGGCATTTTATAAGGCTGCCTCCTGGACGGCTGCCTAGCGAGTTGTTCTGGGCACGTCCCGCTGGGCAGGGATTATATCTCCCAGCTGGCTTGGGAACGTCTAGGGATCCCCCAGAATGAGCCAGAGTCTTTGGCCATGGAAAAAGAAACCTGGTCTGACCTGGTGGGCATGTTGCCACAGTAACCCTCACCAGGAAAACAGATGGGAAGATGAGATGAGTGAAGAGATTATATAATACAAAACAACAATCCTTGTAACACCTTATTTCACAAGAAAATCCCCAAACCATGCCCAGTAGTTTGCTTAGATTATTCATTAAATAACAGTATGAAAAGGAAGTTCAGTATCACTACCAATAACTTTTCTTTCTCCCACACTCCCTGCTCATCTGGCAGAGGAGGGGGACAAATTAGCCAGTTTCCAAGAGCCGGAAATTTCTGTTTGGTCCATGGAATTACATTTCAGTACCATGCAATTGGTGTTACTAACCAATTACAAACCCGCACGCTGTTGTCTCATATGGCCCTGTTCAGTAAACGGACAGGCAGTCGTTCCCAGCAATGGCTAACCACACGTCATCCTCGAAGACCCCAACAGTCGCCTTGACAAACTACAGGCTACCAACTTCCTTAACCCCCGACCTCATTTGGCCTGACCTGAGATTCAGCACCAACCCACCTGGCTAAAATGAACTAGACCTCACCCTGACACATACATGTATCACAGACCGCCTACATTTTCACCCCTTTACATGTCTCTGATCACTACTTTCCTCCCTTCCCCCTCCCTTCTTGGAGTCCCCTTCCCATATCATAGCCTTCGCTCTCCCACTTGTTTCTTTACCTCCGTCTCCTCCACCCTTCCAAATCTGTAGGAGTTCTGTTCACTTTATGCCATCTAAGTCTCTGATACACTCTGCCTTGTCCCATCCTCATGTTTAGACACCCTATGTCGCATCTCCTACAGACCCATCATTCTCACAACTCTCTCAGTCCAGGCTCTCCAGCACTGTATGTGTGGAATGAGTAAAGCACAGGATGGCTGAGAGGAAATAGTAGAAAACAAGACACCCCAAGGATCTGGCTGAGTACCGATCACTTTTATTATCTATTTCTGCTACCATCTCTGCTGCTAAAGCCACCAACTACAAAGACAAGCTTAAGGTCACCACCACCACAGACAAACAAACTATTCTTCACTTTCAACACCCTCCTCAAGCCTCCTTCTACCCACCAGCCTGACTGTTGATGACTTTGCCACTTCCTTCCTTGAAAAAGTGACAGACAGAAAATGACGTCCCTTCCTAATGACACTCGCTTGCTGTGATTTTTCAAAGCCTCGATAATGAGCTAGCTGGTCTGCTAATCCACACCCATGGCACACGGCTTAGATATTAGCACTTACTCAGTTACTCACTTACTGGGCAGTGATATATGCATCTAACTGCTGATCCAAAACAAACTAATAGACCAAATACTAAAGTCTTAATCATCCATTTCCCCATGCAACACTAAACTTTTTTTTTCCTTTTTTTTTGTGTAGCTCATCAATTCCCACCCATCAGCTGCCATGTTATTTCACTCTCTCACTCTTGCACCTAGACTGAATGAACAAATAACAAACATTATCAAAAAAGTCTCCATACATAAAGTCAGCAGGTCTTCCCCATTGCAAATGAATTAATAATGATACAATTATTTATTAATTTTAAATTTAAAACCAATTAGAGCATTATATTAGAGTGCAATAAGAGCATATTTCCAAGTAACATAGATTTCCTTTTGCAACAACGCGATGTGGACATACCGCTCATTATAAACTTACAAGAGGTCTGAAGTCCTATGAAGCATTTTATATTCATTTTGATTCATACATATTTTTACCCCCGTGTTGTTGTATTTACACTAATTTGTGTTTTATAGAGTATAAGGACATAGAACATGTGTGATATGATATCAAGAAAGGTAACTATTGACAAAGAATGCAGTTTTTAGCTCTGTGCAAGAAATATGACACATGATTTATTCATCTACCCAATGATATATTCTGGACATATTACTTGTATTGTCGTTGCAGATTTGATCTTTAATACATAAACGGGAGTGATTATTTTCCCAGAAGTTCAAGCTACAAAAATGAGTGTTATTTACATCCAGCATTTGATTCATGAAGGAATTGGCCAAAATTTTCCATGATAAGCACCTAATATGCCAGTCAAGCTCATTTTTATATACAGGATTCACATGAGGACAATAACCAATTCATTGTGTGGAGCTATTATTTCTGAGAAGCAACTTAGATGCAAATATGCAATGAAGGTAACTGAGAGACCTCATTCACTTTACTGTAGAAATTTGTACTATTAAATTGATCAGCCCTGAGACTTTTGGAGGCATGTGGAGTTAAATCACAACATTCTTTTATGTTCGAATGTGGAACTGGTGTTTGTTTATAGTGTCCGTTTGGCTGATTGGAGATCAGAATAATGGAGCATCGTTATAGCTGAGCAAACTCTCCATCATGGACCTCCTGCCTACAGTGAACACTGGGATGACTGCTGTTCCCCCATGACGCCTCCTCGCATGCCTTTCCACCAGGATGGATTCACAGTGCATTGCAGATGATCCTGCTGAAATCTGTGAATGCACTGCATGTAAAGCAGAACTCCATAAAAACCCAGTATTTGCAGGGACTAATTAATTTGAAGGCCTGCTATCAGTTCTCTGCCACATCACTGCATTTATAACTTTGGCGACATGTCTCCTTAACCACCTGACAGGCAAGTTTTCATTTGAAACTCTTAAACTAAAGGTACTTCAGGACCAAGGAATATAGTGGCTGCCACCAAATCTTAGTTGATAATAGCTTTATGAAGCAATTACAGTACAGTGATTACACCCTCGCTTCAATATCATTAAAATATTAGGTAGTTAAACTTTCAGTTGTGTTAAACTATTTGTGGTTGAAGCAAAGTAAAACAAATTGCGAAAATGTTTGACTGATTAAATTGCAATGAATGGTCTATACATTAAAGGAAACTGACAGAAGTCAGTACACGGTTCACTGATGGGATTTCATGAGTTTGTTTTTATATTCTCTATACCCACCTTTGATGCTGATGACACATTCAAGCCTCTTTGGCAAAGATATCAATGTAGCACAAATCTGCGGAGAGACATTCTGTCATTCTTCACAGATGATTCTTTTCACCCCCTTATCACAAGGGTGTCACAAGCACACTTGCAGAAAGCCACGAAACTGCAAACTGAACTCACATTTTTAAAACGTGAATTCCAAAAAACTCCTCAAAGTGATTTAAGATTAAGATTAACTTTATTGATCCTAGGTGGACATTCTGGTGCACACAGCACGTGAACACACATATAATGCCAAACAGACAAGATGCAAAGACATCGTACAAATGGATGACAGGAGGCAAATATAGCGCCCCCCTGAAGCTGGGAGGTAAAATTGTTCATAATATTGTCCAATTTTGCACATCCTCTTCTCTGCTACTGCCAGAGGAGTCCTGTGATTGAGCAAACAGTAAAAAACAAAGCATTCGAATAGTTCTCTTGATTCCTGGATCTAACAGAAGGAACACTGACAAAACAGCATTGTTTCCAAAATAAGGCTCACAGATGTCTCATGCAGGGCAGAGCTAGACCTTGTACAATAGGGAGGCCAGACTAGACCCAAGGAATTTACTGGGGGGCAATGGAGTAATATTTGGCCAACCGTTAAGGTATTACACCGACCGGGGAGAGAGTTCACCTTGGTATACTGAAGGGTTGGGCAGCTCTGGATTACAGAATTAAATGATCCATATTAATTTTTTTTCTGTGAAGGGTGGCAGCTGGGGTGGTCACATGTTTATCCCTGACACCCCCCCCCCCCCCAAAGATCCACCCATGGTCTGACACCCTCCAAAGGCTTTGATAACTGAGCAAGTGCTGATAATAACCAGCAGGTGTGTTCTCCTGGAGGAGTGCCAAGCCAGAGATTTCCGGAAGACTGCTGCTTCTGTATGCTGACTGGTGGCTTCCTCCATGACTCGCCAAAGATGTGTCACTCCTCTCTGCACTCACACTTTTCACTTTAGGATTCCCCCAAGATGCTCTGCGGGATTCAGGTCAGGTGATGCCAGGTGGCACCTTTCATTTTATCTGCTCTTATTTATTGTTGTGCTGGAATATTCCTCTCCTGCCAAGTGTCTTGAGACTGGGAATCATCTTTGCATACAGTATTTCGGAGCACACACTAGCATTCTTTATGCCATCTAAAAAAAAATTCTCCTATATGCAGCCCCATATTAATATACTCCCTCCCCCGTCTCTCCCAGTTGGCAGTATGGAGTCACTGTGAAAAGTCACTGTGATGGTCTCCTTCAGGTCCACACCGAACATGCTAAAGTCCACCCAGACGAGTTTAAACTAGTTTCATCTGACCAGGGAATGTGCTGCCAATATCCATCAGGCTTCTTTTCATGTTTTTTGGCAAACATTAGTCTCACAATTCTGTGGCGATTTGTTAGTAATGATTTTATTCTTGGATGCCATCCATGGAAGTTTACTTCATGTGATGCTGAATGCACTGTCTGGCCTCTCATTGAGAGGCCAGTTTCTCATGCTGAGTTGGAAGCACTGGTTTCCCGTTTTCAGTGTAAGATGGCCTAAATGAGGGACTGGGCGTTTTGTAGTGTTGAGTTCTAATACATCATAATAACTGCTGTAACTGTGTTTCAGCTAATTTGCAGTAGTCTGCCAATGTTTTTGTATCATACCCAACTTTGTGAAGTTTTAATATCTGGTTTCTTAATTTTTTAGGCCTTGTCATGTGGAGCCATAATGTAGTGTTTCTCAAATCCGTCCTGAGGGACCCCCAGAGCGTTGTGCTCTCTCCCAGTGCCCTAGGAGTTGGGAGGGAGCAAAAACATGGATTGTCTGGGGGTCCCTCAGGACTGGTTTGAGAAACACTGTCATTATGTAATAGAAGACGCCCAAAAGAGGTCAAAATTGGGTATTAACAACTTGTTTTGGATACTTACTTACCCATTGTTGTTACCCATTGCTGTTACCCAGGACATAGGTGTATTGAGGCAAGGTAACTAGTATTTCTAGGAATTTCAAGGAAATTTGTTTATGACAGATTACTGTTTACCTCCAAAAATACTTGCCAACCAAACCAAAAACATAGCATCAGTCAAAAGTTTGAGCACATCTGCTTGAAACCATGATTAGCTATGCTGTAGACTCTTACTCTGCCCCACCCCCTGGATCGACCAGTCTGCAATACTGCTGCTAGTTTTCAGACTTCAATACAAAACATCCTAACGTAAAAAAAAAATAAAATCTGACCGGAAATGACATACTGTATATACAAGTTTCCAACAATTACAAAACATTATCCAAACATAAAATCACTTAAATAAAAAGATCAATAAGATTTGTTAGCCTTTAAAAATGACTGCTAGTCAGACTGAGCACTTCTTATTTGTTCATATGAATAACATAACACCATACAAAGATGGTTGATCCCGGCATTCATATCTCCGTAAGGGTCCAAAGATTAATATCCTTCATAGGGCTTTAGGTTCACAGTATTCAATGCTTAGATCTTGGCCTACTGAACAAAATGAACCTGGGTATGGGGCGGGCAGCCTGGTTTTCGTTGAATGGAAAGGGTTCACCCACCACCTCGCAACACTGGGATTACCAGCCCTCCATTTTGATGGACCTGCCGGCCTCCTGATAACCCACAGCAGCTTAAAACAGGAAGAATCAGGAATAGCCTGAACAAGTCGAGTTGAACAACATACAAGCCCCACATTACTCTAAAGCTGCGCTGCAGAGCCCCTTCATAGCACTGGCTTCTCTGGTAACAGGAGCAGTGGGCATTCAGCGGGGGTAGGGGACACTGGGAGTAACTTTTAGAACTTAGGATACAAAACCAGGAATGGAATCAAGCGGAAAAAAATACAATTTAACACCGCTAAGGCAATTTTTCTACTTTTATTTCCTGTTTTCAAGACTAGGTAAACTGGAGGTGCTGTGGGAAAAGGTGACCAATCGGAGCAGTCGCTGACACAAGATTTATATCGATTGGTACCAGTGGGTTTTCAAAGCTCGTGCTTATATTTTCATATAGGGGGCGCAGGCTGTTAAACTTTGTGCACTGCTCATGTAACAGGAGTAGAAGTCAGTCCTATAGACGATGCATCAAAATGTTACATATTTAGGTTCAGCTGCTGTGTAAGACACAGTGCATGTGAGTTCTGCTTGTGTGTGTCCTACTATCAACTAAGGAGGAGGCAGTATAATAGTCTGGGGTAGCTTTTCTGCTGATGGAGATAGTGATTTTTACCAAATACAATCATGGAGTGTAGAAAAGTCACAGCAAAGTAACCCTCATGACTGCTTCAACGTTTTATCCAAATGCTCAATGAAGCTGTCAGGAAAATAAATGGTGGCAGTTTTGAGGAATCCAAGATATTGGGACAAGTTTCAATTTTCTTGAACACTGATTTGATATTCCTTCTGTTATGCTCATGTTGCAGCTGTGATTACTCTACTATCTGCTTAACGTTTCAGGAAAAAAAATTGCAGAATGTAAGTTACAATTTCCAAAGTGCTTGTCTGTATTAGTTAGGTAATGCTAAGGGGTTCTATTCTTACTTATTGGCAAATTATCCATCACTTTCTGTTTCAATGTAAAATTTAACTTTTGTTTGAAAGCCAGTCAAATTATTCAGGAAAAAAATGTGTGTGTAATGGCTAATAATTGTTCTTTTACCCAATATGCGAAAAATCAAGCCCGCCTACAGATGTGCTGAATTGATGGCAATGTTCAAACTGGTCCGGAAATTACTCCAGAAACTGTGATTCACTCTGAGCTGCCTTTCAGCTTCTTGTTATCCTTGATTTGGCAATCATACTGTCCACATTGACCAAACCAGTAATTAAAAACCTTTCATCACATATTAATAGGACAACATGACTCATTCTTAAATAGTCCAATTTTACCAGCATGTTAGAGCACGGTGATGTTTAATATAGGTTTATGATTTTTTAAATTCTTAGAATAACATTACATTCATAGCAGTATTGCCATTTCTGTCTATCAGGCCCACTCATGAAGTGATTCCCAGTCCCTGCAAGAAAGGGGCATTTCCTGCTATCCAGGGGGCACACTGGCGCCTCACACCTCTGATGACCAGGGTTCGATTACCTGCCCTGGCTCTTCATGTGTGGAGTTTGTATGGTCTCCCTGTGTCATCATGGGGGTTCCCCCCCCCATCCAAAAACATGCTAGGGTAAATTGTATGTGTGCCTTGTGATAGGTTGCCACCCCATCCTGGGTTGTTCCCTGCTTTGTCCCTGTAGCTTCTGGGATAAGCTTTGTACCCCTGCTACCCTGTATAGGAGAACCAGCTATGGAAAATGGAGGGATTTCAATATCCATGAAAAATTATGTGTGAAACAAATTTAATAGTGATAAGTGCATCAATTTTCTATAACCGCTTATTCTAGGCATGGGGATTCCAGAGACTATGGGCACAAAGCAGGAAACAACACAGTGCAGGGTGCATTCACGCATGCAAACCAACAGGCAATTTTGGAACTCCAATCAACCTCAACATGTTTTTACTCTGGGGCGGGGAGAACTGGAGTACTTGGAGGAAATCCCACAACAACACAGGGAGAACATACAAATTCCACACACACACGGAACGATGGCAGAGACTTGAACCCTTGCCTTAGAGGTGCGAGACAACAGCACTAACCACTGCACCACCAGTGATATCGGTGTCTACCTCAGAGTTCAAATAGAGCAAACCCAATTGACAGCTTTTGATCAGTTTTAATATATATCTATAGAGTCTTGATCCCTTAACTCCTACAGTTAAGAGACAGTTAGTCTAATAGGTTTCTCTAACGTGTCGCAGTGTGTGGATGTGCCCTGTGTTGGACTTTCCCATCCAAGGTGTATATTTAATATCACTGTTGTTTTTTACTGAGAATGAGTAAGATAACATAAGAGAAAGAAAGACAACATTTAGAACAGAAAATGTCATTAAAGTTACTCAGCTAAAGCCAACTGTAGGAACAGCAAGCTTTCTTTGAACCACATTTTTACTGGACTGTTGATATATTCCAGTAGTGATTCAGGTTTGAGTAGCAGATGCACACAATGAGAAGATATATTACATTTCTGCACGTATCATAGCGTCAGTAAATACTGGGTGCCACCACCAGGATCCCCAAAGATAAAATATTGCCAAGCTGGGGAGGCAAATGTGTACCAAAATACAAGACAAATGGCATTGGGACAATCCTGTAATTTACTGGACAGGTGGCAACTCTAGTCCCACAGTACTGGAGAATGTTCTTTACGATGAAAAATACTACATCGGGTGCATGGCATTGTTAATAGCAAAACGTATTAGGGAATTAAAAACATAATTCTGCCTGAAATACAGTGTGGCTACAAACTGTCCTGACTGACTTTGTCATCAGTAGCATCAGCTAATTCAAAAGGAACATTCACTTGGAAAATAAATCAGTTAAAGTTAAAAAACCAATATCTCTCAAGTGCAATACAGTGAAAAGAGGTAGATTGATTCTGTGATTAACTGTCTATGTTAGCTGAGGTTTCATAAGATGAAAGAAAAATTACGGGGTTCTGTGTAAGCTGTATAATGTGGGAGGAAGTTGCCAAGAGACTACAATTAGATGACCATTTTTAGAAAGTGTTCCTTCACAGGAAGATTACAGATCACTAGGCAGATTAATAACAACTGTAGAACATCTGTAATCTATACAAACACCCCAAGAGGATAACAAAAAGATGTTTAAATATGGGAAAAAAAAATTAGGTATGTTTTTTGCGCATGTTATTCACAAATCAATATTTATCAGATCCATCTATAACTTAAAAGCAAATTGTGATGACTGTATGTTATAACAGCGAGCAGGAAGCGAAGAATCACAACCAGGCAGGCAGAAGTCTAGAAACGGGGTTTAATTCAAGCAGACGAACAGACATGGTACAGACGTTAATGACAGACCTGGGGAAACAGACTTGAATGCGGACTAAATGCGCAGGACTGACTAGATCAAACAGGAAACAGCTGGTAACAAGTGGGATTCACACGAGGGTAAAGAGGTGGGCGTGGTACACACGAGGACTGGACGTGCAGGTCATGACACAAATGTAGATAGTTAGAGAGACAGACAAACAGACAGACTCATTGGCCATTTTTTTCAGGAGACCGAGCTCCTCCACAGAGCGTGCATACAGGGTCAAGAAATTCAGTTCCTGTTCAACTAAGCATTAGAACAAATAGGCCACAATCTAAGTGATTTAAAACATGGTGTGACTGCTGGTGCCATACATGATATTTCCAGCAGCCCTGAATCCACCCTCTTGGGATTTTCATGCTCTACAGCATCTACAGTTTCCAGCGAATGGTGTGACGAACAAAAAAACACCCAGTCAATGGCATTTCAGTGCCCGAAAACACCTTGTTAATGAGAGGGGTCAGAGGAGAATGGGCAGACTCATTAAAGCTGACAGGAAGGCCAATAGTGCAAAAATAACAGCTCAGCACAACAGCGGTGTGTAGAATGGCTTCTCCGATTGCACAGTTCGTTAGCCTTTGAAGTGCTCCTGGTGACAAAAAAGGGCCGTACTATCTGGTACTATGTAGGGGTATCTAATGAAGTGTCCATTGAGTGTACAGCAGTTTGCTAATGCAATGCTATAATATTTTTCAATGATATGCTTCAGTTATAATACAGATATGGTGGGAAATGCCAAGTCATTCCTAGGGTAATTGCATTTGTGGCATTAAGCCAGACAGGTCACGCCCATTTACACCCGCCCATCTACAGAACAGTTCATTACCCTACCCTCATTAAGGCATGGATAATTAACATTGTTTAAGTACCACTCTGTAGGAATGAAAGCGGACCCTCTGTGTCATAGTCCCAACAGTCTGTCCCACCTTTACTTTCACAGCCGAATGAGGCATCTGTAGCTGTAAAAATGCCAAAGCAATACGTGCATTTTCCCACGTCACCCTCAGCAGGGGACACCAAGAACACGGTAATGAAGAATGTCCTGTCGAAACTGTAAATGACAACAGTAGGAACCCAATTCAGTTTTGTCAGATTGAAATTAAAAACATACCAGTGTAATACATTTTTATGCAGCTTGACAGCATATGCATTGAGATGCTTGAGTCATACTGATTTTTAACTCCATAAATGTGAAAAGGATTACCAATGAGGACAGAAACGGTCTGTCAGGCATCCATAAGCAGAATTATTTAACAGACAAATAACTCTTCTGTCAGGATTCTGCTTGGAACAGATAAGAGACAGATTTAACTGCTTTCCACTACAAATTCGTATCTGTTTACTTTTTTTTTTTGTAAAAGGAAAAGTAAAGAACTGTACTATATCCTAACAAATTAAATGAAGAGACAAGAAATGTCAACAGCTGCATCTAGTGCATTTTCTTAAAAGTATTTATTTAAACACCAGCAACATTCTTCAGTATATGAAGCTTTCTCAAACCATTGTGAATGTATTAAATCATCAGCACTCCTACAAGAAACACTCAAAAATAATAACATGACTGCCAGATACTTTCCTGTGTTTTCTCCTATTATTAAAGTACATGACAATAATAAAACTTTGCTAATCAAAAACAACAAATCCTCCAAGTGCTTGTTATTGGACATGAATCAGATATTCTACAGCGAATACTAAAATACACCAAGTCACTGCATTCTGGATGCGTTAAGATCTCAGCAGAGATGATCAGAGATTAGTGCCAACATATATTTTTACCCATGAAGCTTTTCTCTGGATTAATATATACTCCTTTGGACACTGAAGGCTTCCTCGAGGGCCATCACATCAGAGCCTTTTCATTTTCAGAAGATCTTTAGAAGTTCTCTCCCTCAGCTTCTCAGGGACAAAACCATTGGAGTTAAAGTAACATGCTAAAACATAACACTACCAACAATTCACTTAAATTAATTCGATCGATTTACCCAATGCATGGCCACGGTAAGTTTACTCCGTGTATCACAAACAGAGGCGGACATTTCAGGTCCAGAAAGTAAAAATCCAAACCAGGATTTTGTTTCAACCAACCAGTTGACTATA
>JAODJW010000035.1:16507840-16520803 GCA_026777045.1 Hyperopisus bebe | reverse complement strand
ATAAAGTGCTATCCTATCTTTTGTGTTTTGCCGTACCTGCTGTATACAATGAAAATGAAAGCATTCTATTCTCTTATCTTCTGCTCTATTCTGTCTGAAATGCAGCATTGCCTTATGCCCATTACTGTCTGTGTCCCTGTACTAGATTAGCAGCTGCAAGATCAATGGATCCTTGGCAAAAAGGAAAAACATCGCGCTCAGATTTCTCAGTCAGCCATTTCTTTCGTGTTTTTACTGTGCGAAATAATTTAGTGGCACCGTAAACCGCAGTGTATTACTTTTTTATTACATTTCAACAAAATGACCACACGAGGTCATTCGTGTTTATTTTCATCGTGCACAGGAGGAAAATACAATATGACAGGTTTACTTGACTGCTCAAAAAGCACAAACAAGTATAATATACAATGAAGAATAATAGAAAACGAAAAGAATAAATTAGCAACGACATTTCCATCTTCCCCTCCTTGACCCTCACCAGGATAAGCGGGAGGAGGATGGATGGATCCCCTCTTCCTAGATGAAGAACATGGACTCTAATACTAAACAACATGCAAGAACAGGGCTGTTGCTCCTGGCATTATGCTGTATAGAGATTTCTATTACACATATATGATACATCATCATTCTTGTATTTACCTCAGTGGGAAGTGAATTTTGAAATGTCATATTCTAATGTCCCACTGGTTAACAATCTTGTATATTTCAAATGCCATTTTTGAACCTGAGACTAAAAGAACATCACATGAGGTCAAAACCGATCATATTATTTACAAACCGTATTTGTTCCCGAAGATTGGTTTGGAATTTAAAAACGATGAAATAGAAACACCATTTCCATTTTAGACTCACTCACATGGACAGCTTAGAGATGCCTTTGGACAGAAGAACCACAGGAAACCCAAGCTGAGCTGCCTTTTGTTCAGGAATATAATTTATTCTGATTGCAAATCTGTAAAACCATGTGTTATTAATTATTATGAAATTATTTAATAATTTAAACATTTATTGCATGTATTGTTTAGAAATGCGATCTGTTAATTAGTTGTCAATGACTGATCTTGGCGTCTCCAAAAAATACTTAACTCTAAAGCAAAAGTTTCTTTTTTGAGATGTTATCTTAATGTTTTGGCCCAATATAGTTACATTAGAAATACTTTTTTTAAACACAAGAATCTCCAAAAGGTGGAAAGGCTATGTAATTTCTGATGTAATTGGCATGTTTCTTCTCAGTGATTTCAGTCATCGAATGGGAAGCTTCAGAAAAAGTTCTGGCCCACGTTTCAGAGGGTACTGAAGACACGCCTTTGTGGACTGGATTTCTGCCCAGGGTGTTTTAATTCCTTCAATCGTCCATTAAGTCTTATGTAAAAAGCCAACACTGACCATGAAACACAGTTCTGTCAGGTTCAATAAAAGCACAAATTAGTATCCGGAATGATTTTGTGCTGTCTCCCTTATCATAAAGTCACCTGGTCAAGAAGCAGCACCTAATAATACTGTCTGCAGCCGTTTGGCATGATTCATGCCTCTCTGGGTACATTTGCTGCCTTTTCACATCAAAGCAATGCAAAGGGGGACGGGGTGTCCCCCCGCGCTCTGAATTACAGCCTGGCAGACGCATAACCGAGTCATTTGTGGACAGCGAGGACCCACGCGCCTCTTCCGACAAGATTGAAGACACCCAATTAATTTGTCAAGTTGTCTGTCACCGTTCGTCGGCCACGAATCCCGCATGTGTGTTTAGTAAGAGCCTCCCATGTGGCAGTAGAGATACGGATAAGGAAGCATCTAAATGCAGGATATAAATTGCTTTGCTTACAGAGATAAGAATCCATCATATAGATTTAATTTGAAATACTTTGTTAATGTTGTCTGCTGGGACTGACGTTATGTATATAGCTCCACAGGGAACTGGGTAGTCATAACCAGTCATGACCAGTACCGTAGTTAAAATCTTCAGCAATGTGTCATATATTATAAATGTGTTACATTTAGGGCCTTTCCCATAGGGAGGTACCATCTGAGCTTAGCAGTGTTATGTATCCTCCACGAAGCTTGGTGGCGCTCATACCCTTTCTGTTTTGTTTATACTTGTCTGTTTATGGTTGTGAGGTGCATGGCCCTTTAAAGTTAACATTTAAATGGATGGGGCTGATATCAGGTAGAGGGGGTGCAGGGGAGGGGAGAAGAGAAGGGAATTCATTTCATTCACTGTGTCTATTTGGCCGATTTTGCTGTTATTATTTTAATGTGTTGTGTCGATACCATGCTTGTCCTGTATACATAGTTTACTCCATCGTTCAGCTACCCCAGTATGGTCGGTCCATCTGCATCATTCGTCATATCTTCAGTTAACCGAAATATATTGGTAAGATTACACCCACAACATAAGACTACTTGTTTGTATGCTCTTGTATATTTTTATGTATTGGTTGGTGGTTACTGTGTTGACGCGTACATTCATGACAATTCCTCACCGTGTAGAATGTATAGATATGCATTTATTGTCAACATATTGTATAAGTAACAAATACAACAGAATTTCAATATTTGCACATCCCATCTTGCTGTACGTGAGCAAGATTATCCGGCAGCCCTGGGCTTAAACCCCTTGCTTAAGAGTCCAGTAGTGATACAAATACTTTGCCAGCTATGGGATTTGAATCCAAAGCCTTCCACAGAGAGCCACAGACTGCTGACCTGCAGAGCTACACGCTACACTTGTACCTGATGTATTCAGATTGCCTCAGAATTCCCGCGTGTTTCTGTTTTCCATGCCTGTGTATATTGTGTTCGCCCTTATATGCACTTATCCTTAGCTGCACCTTATCTCAGAATAATCGGTGGGCAGGTGCAGTGATATTGTTGTCTGTACTAAAAAAACATAGCAGAAATCCAAGAGGAACTTCCCATTCTCACTGTGCATTCACATGGTATTTGGCTTAAGGTGTCTGCTGCACGAGGTGCGACTGGAAACACTGGGCTTGTAGCCATGCTACTGTAGACTTTCTTCATATGTGGTTCATGTTAGTAGGAGTTCAGCTCATGAACACAACAGCCCTGTTATGCGTATGGAATGAAAGATTGCCATCATTAGGATCTCCTGAGAACTATTGCCCCAGGCTGAGGATGCAAAAAACTCGTCACCACACAAGAATGTATTCTGAGGTTATCACTCTGTTATACATGTCGCATTAAGTACATGCATCAAATTCATCTGCCTTCACTGGCCTCTTATCCAGGACAGTGTCACGGAGGCTATGCCAGGAAGAACAGGGCACATAAGACAAAGGACACTGTGGGTTGGTTGTTAGTCCATCACAGGACCCACAAACAATCACATACTATGGACAAATGAAAGATACCAGTACTGACAGAGCACCCAGAGAAACAGGCAAACCTAGAGATGGGGACAGAAAGCAAAGCCACAACCTTAGAGCTGTAATGGCATCTAAATATTCATATTCACTCCATTCAGAATAATTTATGCTGAGGTACATTTCCAGATAATCCTCTTGTTCGGTTTGCTTTTGTCCATTGTGCACTGTGGTTTGCCTGAAAGAAATTGCCCCCAAGTTTTAATTTAACATCTGATGTACCACACAGAAACCTCCCTATTATAAACAATAGGGTAACACTTTACGACATGGTTCCTTAGTAACTTAATAGTAACTCATTTACTAATCAAGTACAAATCATGAACAAATACAGTAGTTACTTGAGGTAAAAGATCACTTGTTTGTTACTTGTTCCTTCAGTAGTCCACAAAGGTTTATAAAATCACATATAGTAACAAGTATAGTAACTGCTTGAAATAAATGATCTGTCACGATTCATTAATGATGAACGAACATGAGATCAATATTTCACTTTATTTGTTATTTGTTCTCTCATTAGTTTATTATAGTAATATATAGTAATCAGCACAGAAGCAGAACACATTATTAAGGACCCCCCCCACTCAAACGTGGTCCCAGGAGTGAGAGGCAACAGTGCTAACCACAGGCCAGCCCCACCCAGTCCAGCCCAAGGATCAAACCAGCAATCTTCTGATCACAGGCACGGTCCCTCAGTCCATTCACTGCCACCTATTAAAATGAATTGTGATGGATCATTTATTTAAAGCAATTACTATATTTCTTAGTGTGTCTGTTAATTCTATAAATCTTTGTGAACTACTGGAAGAACAAATAATGAATAACACAAAAGTGATATACCGATCGCATGTTTATTCATCATTAATGAATAGCAACACATCTTTTATCTTAAATAACCATATATATTCATTACCTGTTCTTGAGTAGTAAATGATTTACTACTAAGTTATTAAGGAACTGTACTGTAAAGTGTTACCAGCAATAGATATAACTAATTAGGCAAAACCTTCATAACATGATTACACCAAGTGATAATTATGAATTTTCTGCCATCCTGCTCAAATAAACAACCAAAAAAATTAAAATATATGTCCTTATTGGAGATCATTGACTTGGTGCTGTGCTCTATTAATCTCCACTGCTTTCCACGCAGTACATTGAAACAGTCGCCCTTTAGCAAGAATCAGGTAGCTATGGCTGCGGATTCAAACAGTGAATTACATGAATGAGCTGACTCACATCAGTAATGAGCAATGGCCAGTTATTGATATGTACATGTGTTTGGATACCGCATTCTGAATGACACACAATCTGCCATATCCATCTTCTTAAAACAGCATAAGTTTAGACTTTAGAAATACAGCGCAATGAAATGCATATAGGATCCAGAATCATTATTTGTTCCTTCTTTATCTTGCCTTTCATCTTTATGAGAGTCACATCATGCTGAGCTTAAGGTGCCTGTGTGAATATAAAGCAGAGCTTTGCTAGAATGGAAGCATATTAAAGGTAGCTTTAACAAATCAAATCAAGGTGATAACATGAACTTTACTCTATTTTTATTTTATCAGAAATAAAGGGATTTTGATTTCGCAGTTTGAAAATTGGTAATGTTTTTACATGGTTTTTAAGAGAATCTAAATAATAATAGATACTCTATTAATCCTCGTGGGGAAATTATTTTTTATGCCTCCCTCAACTTGCTCTTAGTAGAGAAGGGCAGCCACCTGTTGGGGTGCCCAGGGAGCTGGGGGTTAAGGCCCTTGCTCAAGGACCTGTAGATGTGCTGAGGCTGGGCTTGAACCAGCAACCTTGTGATTACAGGCACATGGCTCAGCCCACTGAGCCACACGCTGCCCCATGACCTCTCATCAGTCATTACGATGATGGTTTGTTTACATATTTTGTTCTCAATCATGGGTCTCATTGTCTGATATATAGATCAGATTATTACCATTTTTTTATCTAATAAGACATTGCATACCTGTTTTTTCATATAATGTTATGTATGATGGCAGAATGAGCTCTTAATAAGAATATGACAGTATAGTTTTTCCAAAGAGGAAAGGTGAAGTGTTATGACAAGACCCAAAGAAATCCTGTACTCTAACATAGGTAATTGGCAAGTCTTTCATTATGTTTGGTTCCTTTTCCATATCTCACCTCCTGAGTCCCCTTTTCACCTGCACCTGCTCTGCTTCATGCATGGTAGGATGCTCGTGTAGTTTTACTTACACAAAAATTATCTGGCCGCAGAACGAAAAATGATTGCTTCAGAGAGATAACTAATCAGAGTGTAGAGGAGGTGGGTCTAAGCAACTAGAGGTGGGATCAACCAATCAGATGTCTTGGTCCTGCCTCCTCTAGCTTCTAGGACCCACCTCCTCTATAATCTGATTGGTTATCTCTCTGAACCAATCATTTTTCATTCTGTCTTCAGAACTTTTGTGTGCAAGTGAAACTCCCATGAGCTGTTAGCATTGACTTACCATTACAGTGGTAGGCCTGGTACTGAGCCACACTCTTTGGAGCAAACCATGCTGTTAGCAGGTACCGTGTCTAAGTGGAACCCTATAAGGCGGCCTGCAAAAAAAACTGCAGATAAGAGCTCTGGTTTTGTCACTATGTGAATGTTGCATAGCTGGGTTGCAGATGTAGATGCTGCTGAGAGGTGATAGATATCCTAGGGCCATGAAGGCAACATGCTGGTCTTGGAACGTAATTTGTACCTGCAGATGTGTCTGATCCACAGGCTTCTGTCATTGCAATAACTTCATGCACTACAACACCAACGGCAAGCCATTCATTACCAGGAAGTTTTTTTTTGTGAAACGGAAACCAAGAAACTGACAAGAGAATTGGGCTCGGAAGGAAATCTTTATTATGGTTTTCCATTTGAAGAATTACCAGGTTCGTCAAGGAAAGGGCCACCTCAAATTAAATGGAAATCACATCATGAATAAGAAAAAGAAGGTAAATGCAAATTTGTGCCAATAAACTTTTGAGAAGAAGACTGGACTCAGGGAAAAAAATAAACCCATCAAAATGGAAGCATTATGTAGTATCTTATACTGTAAAGTAAATAAGTTTGCAAACAAGAAACATAGTTCAGAATTGTTTTGTCCTGGTCCTCAGCAACACATATATACATAAATACGATACATATATTTTATATATAATAGTGAAATGAACACTGCAGTATTAAAAAATAACTAATGATAAAAATGCATCTCTGAAATTTGGGGCATTGTCTTCTGTTCATTTTGCCGTAAGTTTTCATTTGGCTGAATGTTTCCATCCACGTCAATTATGTGTTCCGTTCCTGAGCAGTGACAGAATTGTCCTTGATGTGCTTCTGCACTGGTATCACTGTAAGGCTCCTTCATTGTCCCATTGTCCAGAGAAGGTTCACTTTCCTCGCTAAAAACTCACTGGCTAATGAGGATTCCATTGTGAAAATGTGAAAAAAAAAAATCATTTGGGCTGAAGAATGGGGGAATCACTGGAGGCTTACATTGTCCCATATGACAGAAATGTGGTTTGGGTAGCTGATGTCATCCCTTTTGCGTGGTGGAGGAAAGGTCATACATATCATCAAGAAATACCAAAAGAAATGTTTTAGGCATCAAGTGTGACCTGGCCGTGGATAATCCCTTCGCTGTCTGTTAGCCTGATGCACGGTAACATTTCTGCCCCGTTGACCTATGATGCCAATGACCTTCCTACTCTGCTTCATACTCACTGAATCATGCCTTACTGACACACATGACCTGAGTTTGTCCGGTATTTGCATGAAGCTTATGTAGTTTCTGAATAATGACACAGTGATCAGAAAGGGGAGCTTTACCATGATACCTGCGTATAGTGCTGCAAAAATATTCGCACTCGTAGTTATAAGCATCAGATTCCTTTCACATGAATTCATCTCACAGCTTTACATTGTGTTATATTCATGGGCATCCCATGCTTTCTCAACAAACAATCAATAGAGAATATTGATACAAGATGCATGTCTTGAAAAAATTCATTGACCTTGGTTTCTATGCATTTGGAACCTTTTGGAGTCTAATTGCATTATTTGTCAATGCCATGTTCGCTATTTTAGCCTCTTTTTCTTAGGTGGACTTCTCTCATGGATAATTACACTATCTGTACAGCCCCTGATTCATTCCCATTATGTTGCCTTTCCCAGCTTCTGCCTGTTGAAGAATGATAAATGTCGTAATACATTGTGAACTAGGCAGGTGCAGACTGGGCATCGGGAAGCTTGTGAATTTCTTTCTTCCCCAATGGTGGCATGATATAGCCTATATGATCGAGATTGGTGCCACCCTGGTAGGTGGTTAAAATATACCAAGGGGGACCCCTCACCCCCCACCCCCCCCAGGGCAGCTTTCTGTTGCGAGTCCATCCCTGGAGTTGGGTGTAGTGATGTGTAACATGAATAGACTGGAATCTCAAACTGATTTTTAGCAAGTATGTAGTTTGCCGATTTCTGCAAAAATAGTCCACGGGTCTGGAATGTCTGACCCCTCTGTGCATGTCTACAGTCACAGATGGCATGACAAACCTGTTACATGGAGGTGTTTGATACTTATAGAACTGCACAGTGCTAGATCATTCCTTTATGAATGTAGAGTTTATTCTCACTTATGTGAGTGACCTTGATGCATTAATTAGAAACACTGAAATTAATGTACAGTATGAACCAGCAAGGCATCTCATTATAGGGTAATTAACTTTTCAGAAAAGCCACAGAGGAGCCGTGGAAATGGTCAAGTAATTTGTGAGTTACTGTGAGCGTGTCATTTGTGAGTTACTGTGAGCGTGTCATTTGTGAGACACTGTGAGCGTGTCATTTGTGAGTTACTGTGAGCGTGTCATTTGTGAGAGAGACACTGTGAGCGTGTTTTCCAGCCCCGGATGATGTTACTGTGGAAACTGTTATTGTGGAGCTGGTTGGCATGGAGAGAAATGTGAATTCCAATGTCACCAGACTCCAGGAGGAGATGTTCACCTCTTGGTGCCAAGTTGCAGTAACTGAGCTTTAAATGCAGATGCAGACTGTCACACAGAAACATATGTCATACTGTACAACGACAATGTTAAAATTTCTAATGCAATTATATTGTGCATAAGTTTTTCTGTAGCACCCAGTTGAACTGGGTCATCAACATTATGTAGATCAACCGGGCTTTGATGGCTCACCTTCCAGAATGCACAGCTGGGAAAGGGCAGCCCCTATGATGTGGCTCTAAGGTGTAAATAAGAGAGAGAAGCTCATTTCAAGCCTCTTACAGACTGAGTTATTGTAACTGACAGGTACAAATGAGAATGGTATACCTTTGGCTCCTGTCCCAAACTATTACTTGGAGTGAATTGAGGAAAAAAAATATCCCATCATGTGAATCCCTAAAGAAATTAATCAACACTTGAAAAGCCAGCAGCAACCAACCACAGAAATTATCCTTGGAGCTCTTCAGAAAGCACTCGAACGTTAATTAGTAGAAATTGGCAGGGGACATTTGAGGTCTTCCACATGACCACTGTGTTTCTCCTGTAATGTCTGGTCCAGTGTTTTGTTCATGGAAAGCAAACCTAGAGTAAGTTTTGTAGTCATTTTTATTATTCGCTTTTACCATGTTTCAAAGATTTTTGTTGTTGTTGGTGATGATGACGTTGTTGATGTTGGCAGATTTGTGATGGAAATTAGAGAGAGTCACTTTAGGCTGCTCCTGTGGTCTACATATGTTCCAAACAGCGGCAGGCTCAATTTACAGACCACTCACTGTGTCCTACCTATCGAGACGGTTGTGTTCCACTTAGGGAAGATGCCTGCTCTACGTAGCTGCAGGGACACCCTCAAACCCAATCACTAAAGTGCAATAAACAGACTTCTGTATCCACATCAAAGCCACCCATTGGACAACAAAGCAGGCAAGATCAACATTAAAGGAGAATGTTCTTTTTCACTAGTTATTATTCAATTGAATTGATTATCTAAAATTATTCATATAGCCAGGTCTTGTTAGCTGCAGTTAATTTGTATCATCTGAGGTCCATTCATAAGAACACAACCGGCCCACACACACTTCCTCACTCACATAGACACAATCATGGCCTCTAGCTTATGTACAGTACATAAGCTAGAAAAAAAAATTTAATAGAAAAAAATCATAAAAACTAAAGCAATTTTCATCTGTCATAAACAAAGGAGTAACACTTTTTCAGAAAATGTCTACCAATGTCTAGCCATAGTTCTTGGAGACAATCCTCCTTCAAATGGGGAAACAAATGTTTCGTTGATGGGTTCCAGGAAAGAAGAAAACTATGGAAATAAAGGACATGCAAAGTGTATCGTACAGGTAATCTCATACAGGTACAATAAGACAGACTGTTAATATATACAGTATATGCATAAACACAAACAAAATATCATACAAACAAAAATGACTAATTCTTCCACTATGGCACCATTCACTCCAGAATGAATGTTTCGTACATTTGATTTTTAGCAATACTTTAGGTGTTTCTCAATATACGATCTTGACTGTACTTGTGTTTTCGCGTATGCATTTTACGTCTTCAGCATCTTCCACTGCTGAAGATCAGCTCCAGTACTAAGAGCAGAAGTACAGAGGATGGTAAAAATGCCTTAGACGTCATGACCTATTCAGGGTCGTGGGGGGTTGCAGAGCCGATCTCGGAGGCCACGGATGCAAGGCAGGGAACAACCCACGATGGGGCGCCAATCCATCGCAGAGCATTCACAAAGCATTATAAATATGGCTATAAATATTTATAAAAGGCATAACATATTATAGCTATGTTTATTATGCGTTATTAATGCTCTCATTTATAATGCACTATAGATACCTTCACAATGCAGTACAAAGCATCCTTAAGTTTTATACCGACCATGCATTATGAAGGTATCTATAGTACATTAATAGATAAAAGCTTCATTGGAGCTTATAAAGTATTATAATCAATAGTTTAATGCCTTATGACTGTCAATAGTAGATGATGTAATGCTTTCTTAATTCTTATACTGACCGCTATAATGTGTTTTGAAGGTGTCTATAATGCATTATAGATGACAGTTTTAAGTAAAGTGTTACAAGCTTCTTTTTCTACTTGAACTTAACATTTAAATATGTTGTATCGTGCTTGTGTGAAGAATATTTTAAATACGAAATAAACATTTGCAAACAAATGAACAGTGCAGGGACCATTACATTTAATGACAGAATATTAATCTTAAATTACTAACCAGTCTGATTGAAACTAACCAGTTCTTTTGTTGTTTCTTTTGCAACAACAGCTATAGAGGCACGGAAGTATCAGAGTATTGAAATCACTGTTAGTGGCTTCAGGGAAAGACAAAGAAGAGGAGCTTGGTACTGGCCTTTGGTTTGTGCATTGTTACACTGCACGACTCTTTTATATTAATGATGGAATGGGGGTGGGCTCTCCCCCCCACTTCTGAGAGCTTTTGAGAGCCGTGGGGAATTATGCTGTGCTTAGCTGGCGAGGTTGCTTCGGCCAGGCTGTTCCCGGCTGCTCCTCCACACATTTCGTGATTGCTGCAGGTCACACTAAGGTAGCTCTCGAAAAATCCCTCCCACACCTAAATTGCTATATTGATGGCTTCCGTTGTTGTCGTTGTTTTTTTTTTTTTTTTCCTTTCTATCTTCTCGGCTGCAGATTATGAAGAATTCCAAGCCAAGAAAAATCTTTTTTTAATGAAAATGAAACATGCAATTTCCAGTCTACATACCAAATCGGATCTTTGTCTGGTCAGTCTGGCAGCTGCTGGATGTTGCTTTTGGGCAAAGCATCTCTCATGCCGTCACATTCAGCTACACCTCAGCTGTTTATCCACATACATTTGGTTGTTCCTTCAACTTGGCCCATTAACTCAAATGTCCAATTGAACATGAGCTTGTGGATGTCAAACCTAATATGACTGGTGCTCCTGAGACTGCTTTGGTAGCATTCGGGAGTGTGCAGTGTATAGTGTGCAGTGTATCTCTGCAGCATGTCTGAAAGAAATGCAGAGAGCGTCTCCAGTTATCTTGAGCACAATGAGGCTTCCTTAAATGTTTATAACTTGTTTCAGAACTTTTCAAAAGCTGCCAGCCACTGTTTTTCCTTAAACGTCATCACTTTTAAAAAATATTTTGGTTTCTAAAAAGCAGGTCGGGGGCAGCACAGTAACTCAGTGCTTAGCTCTCTCACTGCACACCTTTGGCACTGGGGTTCGAGTCTCCACCATGGGTCCATGTGTGTGGAGTTTGCATGTTCTCCCTATATGGTCATGGGATTTCTTTGAGGTACCCTGGTTCCCCCTCCCCCCAGTCCAAAAAAGGTGAATTAGAGTTATCAGATTGTCCATAGGTGTGAATGGCGTGTGCACCCTGCATTGCGTTGGCACCCAATCCTGGGTTATTCCCTGCTTTGCACCTGTGGTTTCTGGGATATGCTCCAAACCTCCACGACCCTGCGTAGGACAAGCAGGTACAGGAAATGGATGGATGGATAACAAGGTTATTAAATGTACAAAATTTTTATTAGCACTTTTTTTTTCCATGAAAATATAAAATAGAGAGGCTCTCTCTCTCTCTCTCTCTCTCTCCACGGGTTGTTTGTCTCTGCAGGGAGCTGAGCATGTGGGGAAAGTACTCACTGCAGCATGGACTCCCCAGGGAGGGGGGAGAGGGAGGGGGGTGGGATCCTGCGGGTGTGACAAAAAGATCTGCCTCCCCACCACTCAACACACATTATTTCTCCAGTCAGGAGGATGCTTGTGCATGACTGGCGAGTTTTTGGCTGCTTGATTGCTTTATGGACTTTTCCTGCTATTTTATAGGGACATCTACCTGGACAAAGACATACTGATGGCTTCCCAGCAAGACAGAGTCTCATTCTTCTTCTTTTGTCCTGGTTTTGAATTTAGGTATTTTGGGTATTATCTTAAAATCTGAGTTTACAGAGTTACTGTTAAGTAAGATAATTTTATTGGCAAATATAATATTACACTCTTACTTACTACAAACTAAGTCTTAGTTAAATACTGATCTCATGTTCGTTCATCATTAATGAATCATGGCGCATCTTTTATCTCAAGCAGTTACTATAATTATTTAATTTTGCAAACCTTTGTGAACTACTGAAGAACGTACTAAGGAACTACTGAAGGAATAAGTAATGAATAACACAAGAGAAATACTGATCTCTTTTGTTCTTCATTAATGAATCATGATGCATCTGAAGCACCTACTATATTTGTAACCCCTCAAGCTGTGTAATGAGTCTGTTATAAGTATTACCATATTATTTTTATGTACATATATGTATGTACACTGCCCGGTCAAAAAAAAAGTCGCCATTTGAATTTTTCTTTGGACCACCTTTAGCTTTGATTATGGTGCATATTTGTCATGCCATTGTCTCCACAAGCTTATGCAACATCTCACACTTCATTTTCATCCAGATTTGCATTAATTTCTCACTGAGATCCTGTATTGACAAGTGAGTTGAACCTCCATAAAGCCTCCTTCAGCACATCCCAAAGACCTTC
>JAODJW010000035.1:16468409-16499831 GCA_026777045.1 Hyperopisus bebe | reverse complement strand
GGGCATGTGATCGTGGATCAAAAAGAAGGACTGTAATATGTAAACAAATTAAAGGGGAGAGATAGTAGCACAGGCCGACCTAATGAGAGGTGTTCTTTGCAGCATAAAGGGAAATTTTTTTAACATACTGGTAAACAAAGACAGATTGATACTCAGTGAACCGTAAAGCTCCTCATTTAGTGTGCTAGCAGTATGACAATTACTCCATAACCCCAAACCCCACACCAATATATAAGCGGATGAGAGCGCGGAAGTCCTGTCTGCATGACAGCGTTAGGTATTTCCCCGAGCTGTTCAGTGGGGACTGAATACACGGCACTTCAATACAAGAAGAGAGCAACCCATTTTCTCGGATCCCGCATTCTGCTAAAATAAAACTAAGATTCATAACTTTCAGAGACAG
Source organism: Hyperopisus bebe (assembly GCA_026777045.1). Lineage (NCBI taxonomy): Eukaryota > Metazoa > Chordata > Actinopteri > Osteoglossiformes > Mormyridae > Hyperopisus > Hyperopisus bebe. The sequence goes on along the minus strand of JAODJW010000035.1, from coordinate 16,499,428 downwards.
AACAGCAAAGCGCTGGGGTAGAACTCTGTGTCCCACTGTGTAGCGTGGCAATAATAGAACCTAATACTGGGTGGGAAAAAAGAAAATAAAAATTATTTGCATGTCATCTTTTTCAATAGTTGCTGGCACTGCTGTTGTAGTTACTGTAGCTTCTGTGGGGACGATTCACTATAGCGAAAGCAGGGAGACGCGTCAAAATCAGTTAGGCATACATCCATCTCAGGACCGAAAGGCAGGTGCCAGAGGTACAGCTAGCAATAACCAGCATATGGAATGCATTTTGTGTTTCATTGTTTTATTCTGTTTTCACTTTGACCCCGACCTTGACAGCAGTTTTAAGGCCTAAAAATGCTGACTGGTTAATTTGTCCCGGGCTACTTTACGTTAACTGCACCTTCATGATGCCTTTATGATGCATTCGTAGAACATTCAGTGCACCTACATAATGCATTCCACAGAACATTCATAAGCAGCATGTAAGTATACCTTAATATCCTAGCCTTAATATATAGTACTGCATATCCTAGCATCCTAACATTCCTTAACAGCTTCAATATGCTTTAATAACAAACATATTATTATACGACTGTAATGTTTGTTATTATCATATCAAATTTGTTATTTGTATATATTTAGGCTAGGATATTAAGGTTTACTTACATGCTGCTTATGAATGCCTAATGAATGCATTATGAAGGCGCAGTTAATGTAAAGCATTACCCACTTTCCTTTTTTTTTTCTTCAATTGTGTTGTTTGGACTCTTTCTTATGACCATTGGGTCTTTCTTATGACCATTATTTCTGAGAAGGAGACTCCAATATCCCTTTACTTGCCTGGCCATTAGCCGTGTCTGGAGGTACCTTTTGCCGTCTGTTACGTCCCGCATGGTTTGGGGATGCTCTGGGCTCTTTGCTTGTGTTCTTTTTTTTCCTTCTAACAGGCAGGACGCATCGGGACCGGATTGGGGGATTGATGACTCCACCTGTCGTCCCGGTTGTTCCGGTTGGCCGTCCAGCCGGCGCGGCGTTTTTAAAAGCGAGCACGGCTTGCTGGAGGGGAATCTCTTGGAGTACAGCAGCATTTGATTTCATTTGATACTGCCCATGGTTGTCCGGTCGTTGCTACGACCAGTAATGCTAATCGTAAAATGTATCCTTCGGGAGAATAAATCACTAGAAGTAAAAACAGACCGAGGAGATTAGGCGTTTTTGTTCAGCTGGTTATTAATGTGACAGGACCCTTTTGTCATTTGCCCTGACCCTAGACAGGGACGTCACACCGTCCCCTACAGAGTGTGCACCTCACACCCTTAAAGAGTGTTGTGAAAATGAGGGAATCTCATTGTGTTTACGTCAGAGTGCCCTTGCAAACAGGATGAGACGGATCAGACTGCTGAAACGACCACTGCTGCACCACAGATCCTATTAGCACAGTGTTTCAGGCTGGCTTCCAAAATAGATGTGAAGGCGGCTTTCTTAAAATGACTGGTATCAAAACAAACAACTTGCACAGTGTTACCGCATCTCCAGTGACAAGGCCACCACACTGGACCATCGACATTATCAATTTGCAGAAGATACAGTGACAAATTGTACTTTGTTATAAAAACGTGTAAAAAAAAAAGGTGATATGTCTGTATTTTTTCATGGTGGCAGGTAGGGCTGCACGATTTATCGATTTCAAATCGAAAGCGCGATTTGAAACAACGAAACTAAACAGTCGCAAAAATCGCGATTTAGGATATACGATATACAGCACGTCGGACCCAGGGTTTAAAACTGCTGTGAGAATAGTTTTACAAATTCATGCTGTGCTCCTTGTGTGACAGTCATTCTCACCAATCACAAGTGCCGTGCTTCTCGCGTGCCAGTCATGTTCACCAATCAGAAGTGGCCCAAGAAGGCGTATAGGCCCACAAACAGCAAACACGTGAAACCCAAGGAAAATGTTACATTCGCTTTGCGGAAAAATACTGATTGCGCTACTGAGCTATAAGTGAATTGCCTTCCTATTTCATGGTCCGAGATTGTTTCAGAAAGGTCCTATCATCAATAGAACCTGCGAGATCCTTTTAAACACCAGCTGCAATATACTTCAGTGTATCATACCTTTGGTTTTTCTTAATAGTCAATAACATTAGTATACCGCTAACCCATCAAAACAACGAGACAGTAATTCTCACAGCAGCAGTCGGTGACCTCCAAAAAAGCCGTAAATCCCACAATACAGTTGTGTTTATGTCATATGTTTTTGTGCTTATTAAAAAACAGTAATAAAATAAAAGTCTTGCTTTAACATAAATACTAAAAGAATAGATCGCTTTAATCGCTATTACAGTTTGGTATGTGCACGCGGTCTTATTTATTAAACATACAAAAGGAAACGCACATAATGTTTGATCATTCGTTTTGTATTTGTCGGAGTAACAAAGCAAAGGAATGATAAGCTGCTTCAGTCGAAAACTGCATTTTACTTCTCATTTAAAATAAAATGCAGGGTTGGCAACTTTGGTCAGCTGCATGGAGTAAGATTTTCTGTTCTCTGTTCTGCACACACATTTACATGTATGTAAGTTTTACAATTTTACAAGTTTTTACCTTGTAAATAGTCTGTAGGGTTTGCAACGTTTTTGATGCAGCTAATTTCAAGTTCAGAATGGAATATAGATTTGCCGTAAGATTTCTTGCGTGAGTCTGGAAGAGTTTGCAACCATGAACACGTACATTTTTTGTTTCACCTGAATTGATTTGTATAAAAAATAACCGTATACAGTTGTTAAAAAGCGGAAACTTCGACCAACATGAAATCACCAATAAACGACTTCTATTTATTAAACATTTTATAAAATGCATACTACGTACGTTTAAAAATTTCCAGCTTTACTGTTTCAGGACATAACAGCCACTTGATCTGTTATGAACATTACAATTTTTTGAGTGTTATTAGTGTTAATAACAGCAGGTAACAACACAATAGCGCAAACAAAAGGGCTGCCTAAACTGAAGTAGTTCTTGCTTGTTCATTGGCGTGAGAAAAGGCGGTTCTAGTGTTAATAGGAGAGTAATAAGCGTTACCTGCAAGATTGCTATTTTTCTTTTTGCTGCAATTGTTTTCATTATTACTTTATTGTTTAACTTGACACATCACATCTTTAACTTCTCATACATCAGAATATAGACCAGTTAATACTGATGGTATCGATCATGCTGCGTCATATATGTTTTAAAATTACTACACACTTACTATTGAAGTGAAGCTTGACATAAAAGAATTTCATCGCAAATCAAATCGTAATCGCAATTTCTGTCAGAAAAATCGCGATTAGATATTTTACCTAAATCGTGCAGCCCTAGTGGCAGGTAGAATTCTACGTAAAGCTTTATGTTCCATTGCAATGTAAATTTAGTCTGATCCGAAATCTGAAACAGAGCAAAAGAATATTCTGCTTTTGCTGGCCATATCATGTTTTAGGCTTCTTACTTTAGCATTTAGCATCGGGGATAGTGGTCCCCAAGTCTATAGTCAAGCGGTTGGTCACCGTTTGGTATGGAAGCTATCAGACTTTAGCTCTGTTAGCAAGTGACAGCCAATACACTGTCAAGAATAATAACAGCTGTGTGGAGGAATTCATATTCCAGCAGCTGAGGGCTGCTGCAGCATCCAGGACAGAATGACAGGGAACACGAGCTACACAAAGTAAGAGAGGTCCTTGTGGTTTTTTTTGTGTGTGTGTGTGTGTGTGTGTGTGTGTGTGTGTGTGTGTGCTCCAGACTTAATCAAGGCTTTCCAAAAATCTGTGGGAGTGTTTAAACATTGGAAGCAGCTCTTTGACCTGGAGATGATGCCCACAACAGAAATTTCTGTAACAGAGGCATTCCATGAGACTGCTGGAAGAAGAACACTTAAAAGCATAAGGCTGAATAATGGGTCTCTAACTCCGTAACTGGAGAGCTACTATCCAGTAGGTTTTCCTGGCTCCTGATGAGCCACATCTAGTTCTGGCATTCACATGAGAACAGGTGTGGCTCATCTGAAGCTGGGTAGGATAGAAAATCTACTGGACAGTAGCTTTCCAGGACCGAAGCTGGAGACCCCTGTACTAAAAAAATATTAATCAAGTGGGAACAAGGAGAAAAAACTGTACAGAATGGGAGACATTGGATATAGATGAGATTCAATGAGGATTTGTCCATGCAGGTCTAGGAGGACAGTCTGCTGATGCACTAGGAGGACAGTCTGCTGATGCACTAGGAGGACAGTCTGCTGATGCACCAGCAAGAAAACTGTGAGTCTTAGAGCAGTAATAAAGAAGCTATGGATCATAAACACAATAGCATGCCCACAATCTGGCAAGAAGATAATAGCATGGAACATAAATGTAGCATAACAGAAATGGAAGATAAATACCCCACAGAAGATCAGTCACAATTTAACCATCAGATTCCAGTATGCAACTGATGTTAACACTTAATAAATATCTCCTCTATTTACACAAAAAATGTGTGTGTGTGTGTGTGTGTGTGTGTATGTGAAGCATTGTTTTCACTCATTATGCACTGCAATGCATGTTACATTTTTGTTGGACGTTATATATTTTATGCTTTGTGTAACTCAGTGTTTTTGTTATGATGAGATGAGAAGATACATTTGCAGTGCCACCAGGTTTAAGGCCATTTGTAAAGAAGGAATGAGTAACCTAAATTAAATCCAAATCGTGATCCAAATCTACAATCCAAACTCAGGCAGAAGGTCAAGACAAAAAGAGTGACACAGGGTATTATCAAATACAAAGCAAAAAATGAAGCACAATAAAGTTAAATGAACAAATAGAAACCAAAAGACACTCAACAAGAATGTCACTTAAAACTTGAGCAGAGGGACCTGACTAGGAGTGGCCCAGTGGCCTGCTGGTGTGACGTGAACATAGCAGCACGTCCCCCTTCACTGGCAACTAGAGGCCTTAAACTGGCCGTATACTTCAAATGACATCCGGACAAATCAAAGTTGAACGTGCTGGCAAGAACAATCCGTCACGTACTTAAAACGATGGTCTAAAACTTGAAGCGGCCCAGACAATTTAAATAACACTCGCAGTTACACACTAATGAAACACACATGATTTAGTATTAATAAAAAGATGCAAATACACATGTTAATGTGCACTATTTAAAGTGCAGTGTGGTGCAAAGCATGCTGGTAACTGCATAATTAGTCCTGCTGACCAACCCCCTGTGATCACATTTATGTCAGCCAATTGTGGCCAGTGGGTTGGATCAGGGGACTCTGCACAGGTGGTGAATCGAAATGGTGATCACTGCGATGATTATGCGTCATATGACGTCATTGCAAAATTACATTGATTCCATCGATTTTTCCTGAAGCATACAGCCAGCTTCAGATCGCCTACCAGGCAGGCAACCTTGGGGGCACAGAGTGGGACAATCAGAGTGAAACAGATGGAACTCCTCAATGAGTTAAGGGCCCAAGATTGCATGGATGTGGACCCATAATTGCTCCTCAAGGCCATAGCCCTCCTGGTTTTCTAGGTCTTTCAAATGGCTGCCACAGTGCCTGGTGTCCAACAGGACCTGAATGCAGATGTATCTGGAATACAGATTCCCCACCAACATCTAAAGGAAGGGAGTGTATCAGGGACAGACGGCAGGTTCATGATACTGTAGAAAGCCCACTTTAACAATGAGACAGAGTATAGGAGAAATCAGATAGTGGGTTATTAACTGTAAAAGATAGGTAACAGGGTTAATATGATCTTGTAAGGACCAATATACTGGGGGCTCAGCTTCTTCATGGAGATATGCAGTTCAATATCCCGAGGAGACAACCAAACCCTCTATCCAGGGTGGAACAAGGGAGTTGGGTGGCAGTCAGTGAATCACTTCTGTGTTTAAAAGCCTTCCGGAGTTGCACATGGGACTTCCTAAAATTGGCGACTCCAGGTAAACCATTCATCAATAGCTGGAACATCACTGACCTCCGTCTCTCATGGGAATAGAGGGGGCTGAAATCCTAGAACACATTGAAAAGAGGTTAGGTGCACAAAAGTATGAACCAATGAATTGTGAACATATTCTGCCCAAGAGAGATACCAGGTCCAACTCATATGGGTGGAGCAGTACCATCGTAGTTGATTCAGTTGGCTGTTTGTTAGTAATACCTGGAAGATTAATGTTGACCACAAATGGGCACAGAATGCTTTTCACCTCCAAGATGTGAATTGTGGGGTTTGGTCCGGGACAATATTCTCTGCTATTTTGAAAATCATAAAAATATGGTGAAACACATCGATTCAGCTAATTGCATTGTCTTAGGCAGACCAGGGGCAGGTATCAACTTATCAAATGGCACATTCAATAAATAATCTATCTATAGTAATCAGGATAGTAGTAATTCCATGTTAGAAGGGAAGATCCCTGATAAAGTCTATTGCCATATGCAAGCACGGTCTTTGAGGAATGAGTGGAGACTGATTCCACTCCTTTGGGCCTTTGAGCCCAGTTTTAGTTTAGGCACCTAAGAGAGATGAGATTACAAACATCACTGAGATCAGTATGAGAGGACTACAACTACGTATGAGTTAGTAGCTCTGTGGTTCATGATATTCCAGCTTGCCAGATCCTCAGCAGTGTCTGCACCTATTAAAGCTGGAGGATGACGTTCAGGATGATTTCAGTGATGACAGTTTCAAACTGACAAGAGAGAGCATCAGCCTTGGCGTTCCTTGTTCCCAGGTGACATGGAACAGTAAAATTGAACCAAGTGAAGAACAGGGAATACGAAGTCTAACAGGGGAACAATCTTTCAGCATCTCAGATGTATTCCAGGTTCTGCGTGTTTAATACCACAGAATAATGAGCTTCCCCTACGAAATAGTGCCTCAAATCCTTCAGCAACAATTTCACACCCAGCAGTTTTTCATACCCTCATACATCAGAAAGCTTATATAAATAGAAGGCACAGAGGAAGAGCTTAGAGGGGGTACCATAGCATTGTGAAGAATCATCCCAACACCTACTTCTTAGGAATCCACCTGAGTGGCAAGTGGAAGAGTTGGATCAGGTTGCTTGAGCACAGGTGTGGAGCTGATGTGGTTCATGAAAATGTTTATACGTGAGAAACTGAGAAAGCACTGCAGATTGTTGGCAATTTTGGTGTCAGGTCAGTGGGACACTGCAGATACCTTATTGTCATCCATGTGACCTCCATCTGGTCCTGATCTATAGCCCTAGAAGGACATGGTAGCTCTGTAAAAGCTCCTCAGTCCTAAAATATCAGTGATGTTCTTGGAGTCTTCAAAGAACTTAGCTTATGACGTCCCAGTGGATGGCCATACAGGGAGAGTAAGTGAACTGGTCGTCGATCTACACAATCTGAAATTGACCACACCTGAAAAGATCTCATTTTTTAAAGACTGAATACAAAGGGGGCATAAACTAACCCATATAGCATGATCAGCATTAGCAGTGCCTTGTAGCAGTAATAAACATTTTCGATTAATCTTCCTGTCATAATTGAATCTTTATATATGCACTTTGATGGCAGACACACATCCAGATATGAAGAGGTTGAAGAGGTTGGTACACACTCACAGCGAGAATGGGATCGAGACACTCACCGGTGGGGTGGGGGGGGGGGGGGCAGGAGTAACACACAAGCACTCTGGGAAGATCAGGGCTAGCTAATGCTCAGTACCTGAACACAAGTCAACAATTCCTCACACCTAGGAAACCAACTAGACTTGTTAAATGGCCATAGCAATTAGTAATTTGTCAAACCAAAAATGGGATACACGAGCTTGGAAGGGGTACCACAGCTGTGGGAACGTGAGGAACCCGGGGGGAAGACGTGGCTGTAGCAAAGAGGTCAGGATCCATCCTTACAGGAAGAGCCTCCTCTTTGGTCTTGCTGATGATGTCTTTCTGTTCTTGGCACTCTGGACGACTTGGTCATATTTCTTAATGTAGCAGGGTAAGGTGAAGCACCATGTTAGTAGCTCCCCTAGCTTCCTGGATGCCCTTCCTTACTCCCAGTTTATTGGTCCACCCATATTCTAAGACAGAATTATGATCTTTCAAAATCATACTAGCTGGATCTACTCACCCAGTTTCTTTTTCCCGGAGCCTCTATCTCCATTGGGTCCATAATATGGCGGAGTATTCTGTAAAGATGAAACAAAAGAGTGCCACCCCTTGCCAAAATCATTGTCTGAAACATACAGCAGGTCAGAAGGCAAATCCAGGTATCCAAAGAAAACCAAACCTGCCATCCAAGCTCATGTCAAAGGTCACAAAGTCAATATCAGCAAAGCAGGAAAATCACCCAATTCAAATAATGAAATGAAGAGCAAGAAATCCAGAACAAACAGAGGTCATACATGTAAACAGGGTGCTGGCAGGAACAAACAAACAAACAAACCAACAAACAAAAAAATGCTGAGTAAGATGAAACACTCAATACTTAACAAGGAAGTAACTGAAGACCAGGTGGTATTATACCCTGCTAATTAAGTCAGGCTGATAAATTACAGGTGTGCCTTTATTTTCAGGCAGAGCAGGAACTGACTGGGCGTAGATGGCTGGTCTCTTGGTGTGATATGGATGTGACAGTAATAAATAATAAGTAGAGATAACTCACATCTGCTGTACAGTATGTGCATAGACACCAATGTTTGCCAAAAATAACAGTATTTCCAGCAGCAATATTTAACAGATTGGTGCAGCATAAATTTATGTTATTAAGAATTGTGTGCACAAAGGAACCATTACATTTCCTGGAGCAAGTGCAAATGTAATGCATTTTTATAATTTTATAAAGTTGCAAACAAACAAAACAGTCTTCGATATTTCCCTGTAAGACATTACTCTGGCTGTTAGAGAAGGATGCACGCTTCACTGAGCTGTGCAGTTCAGAGGACAGCTCACTTAACTATTGGTAAAAAAATATATATATATGCATTAATATAATTTGTATTTGCATAACCTGATGTATGATAAAAATCATTAGTTCAAGCAAATGTACATTTGAACACATATTTTAAGTCATATACAATGACAGTCACTGATGCCTATGAAGTTATTATTTGCTGCTACTTACAGTAGATATTCTGTTATTTATACCTGTGTGCTTCCTAAATGGTGCTTTACATTCGGTCATTTTGATGCATCCCTTAATAAGTGGGATAATGGAATGCTTTCCTGCCAAACTTGTTTCAACCCAGAAGAAAGACCGCTGTCCAATATAACTCCTGCCTAGATCTGTGCTACTTGGCTCAAGACACTCAACTGCTCTCGTTGCTTTCATAGCCAGGAAGTGCGAGAATCCCTGCTAATTGACACCTGGAGCTGAAATGCAGAGTTTTCACAGTAACATGTTTGCCGTGGTGATGAGACAAGTTCTGACTTAAAATTAATAATGCGCGATGTGTGAATTTAAGGCCGTATCACAATCATTTTCATTCTTACGTACATATAGAGTGAAAGACAACTGTGTGATAACATATTAAAGTAAAAAATATTCGGAAATACCCAACTGGAATGGCTTTAATAGAGAATTATTTAAAGCAAGAACACCCAACTGGAAAAATGTATATATGTATATACGTTCAGTGCTACTTTATTAGATACACCTAACCAGTACCAGTTAGGACCCACTACTGCCTCTGAAATACATCAAGGGTAGATGCACTGTGTACTCAGAGGAGCCTTTCTCCTCACCACAGTCGTACTGAGATATCTTTCCACTTGTGGACTTCCTTGTGGCTTTAGGAAGTCTGGTCGTTCTCCTCTTATCATTCACATTAATACTCTCTTTCCAACCACAGCAATGCCAGGGACTGGATATTTTTCCCTCTTCACACTATTCTCTGTAAACTCTACAGCACTGGTCTCATACCTTATTCACTTTTACGAAGCAAATAATCTGGCGAGTCCGAAAAGTTGGCATGGCACCTAATATTTTGGCCACTGAGTGTACGCACAGTTTAATAATTTGATTTTGTTATAAACATTCATTAGGACTATATATTATTTTAGTAATTTATCAACAAGGCCCAAAGAATGTTTATTAATTAGTCTGAGCAGCCATCCTTAGGAATAAATCAGCTCTTGAGGCTTCTGAGAAAAGGACAAACTGGCCCCAATTTGCCTTGCAGATGCTGACAGGCATATTAAACATCGCCATGGTCGTCTAGGGTGATAAAAGATGCAATAAAATATATTACTGCTGATTTCAGCTTATGTGCCGACATGGCCCCTTCCCACAAAGGGTACACTCCCTGATAACCAACCGGATGCTGCTTAGAGACGCAACAAAGCCTGTTTATGTCAATCGACTGCCATTTATGTTGCCAATAGAAACAACAGCAATTAAACCATTTTATTAACCAGATACATTCCCAAGAAGCTCTGTTGAGCATGCTTTTCTGTTTTCTTTCATTTTCTTTTTTTTTCCCTTTTTTCTTCCATTAACGTCCCACGCTCTAGAACGACTTAGAAGTGGAAGAGTCCTAAACTGCTATCTCAACAAACATGACTCATTTCCCACTGCTGACCTTCCATCTCCGGCAATGATTGAAGGGTTGAGCTATACGCTGCGGTTCAGAAAGGCCACGACCGAAACGACGGCATTTCTAAGCCAGTCTTCTAGGCAGGGAAAATCAGGAAAGCTTTCTGCCTGTCAATAGCAGCTGGCACAATGAAAAGAGGAAGCCTATTATTTTGCCCATGAAAGCCAGATGAACAAGATAGACAGGAATTAATATGCAAAATATGATGAATCATGGGTGATGCAGTGGTTAGCACTTTTGCTTAACACCTTTGGGTTCAGGGTTCAAGTCTCTGGCATGGGCTGGATGTAGATTAACATCAGACCCAGAACAAAGCAAATGCAAGCCATGGGCCTTGCTCAAAGGCCCAAAGGAGTGGAATCACTCTGGGCATCCACAGGATTTGAACTAGCAACCTTCTGATGGCTGGCACAGATCGCTAGCGTCAAAGCCACCACTCCCTCTTTGGCCAAATGCGTCGGCTAAATAAGTAAATATTTTCCTAAATGTAATGCAGCTCAAAGGGGCTAGAAATCAGGGTTTAAACATCATCACACTTCAGTGTCGGAATGAAACAGCCCTGCCCTCATGCGTCAGCTTTTTCCATTAATATGGGAAATACTGATCATTTATGGCATGAACAGGAAGCTCAAGAGTTTAGATAGGAATGTTGAATGCTATGAGATTAAGAACCTCAGTTTGTAAACACAACATGCATTTCAGTACAGGGGCAAATAACTGAAACTAATCAGGTTTTATAATGCAATTTGCCAACTGAGTGGCTAAAGATTATAGTGGTTTTTGGTCACATGTCACTTAAGGTGAATGTTAATATCTAATGTGACTTTCTTTTATTACCTTGGAGCACCATCTAGGGAATTTCACTGTAATGGTGAGAGAACAATCCGGGGAACTGATTAGTTAACTATAATTAATTATATTGACTGAAGGAAGCTGTCATTTGAGTCATCTGAGGAAATTAGAATTTCATTAGATCAATTACTTTGTACAGCCTTTATTTATCAACACAAGGAAGGCATGGTTACAATAAAATGGGTTATTTAGATAGAAAATAATTCAAGAGCAATGCCAACCTCTACTGAATACCCCTAATGAACTATCTGTTACCATTCATGGAGAGTACTATGAAGGAATAAGGTATGGTACTACAACAAGAATAAATTAGCAGGAAAAGGGTAAGTGAATGCAGTAAAATAAAATGAATAAAATAAATGCAGGGACGGATAATTGCACAAGCTGCATTCACTTTCCAAAGTAACATACAAGTGAAGCAAATAGCTCATTGAAAACATACACAAACAATTACTAACAGGAGTGTTACAAAGATGAGACCTGGGGGTGATGCTAGGTAGTGGATGGATTGATTGGGGTGGACTATTGCAGGGTACCCTTTAATTCTAGGGGGGAAACAAGGAATGGCATCTCTTTTGAACAACAACAGCTACAGAGCATTTAAATAATGTAAAAAACTGAAAATGAACAACTGTCCAATAGGTTCTACCTGTACATTCTATGCTGGGCGAACTCCCTTCAAAATAACCCTGAATTATCCTGAGTCCAAACATGCAAATTTGCCTTCATAAATAGTTGAGGACAATCAATAATAAATAAGCCTGCATATGTGTCTTCATCTGCGATGGCTTAGTGCCCCATCCTGGGTTTTTCCCTGTTTGGTGCTGAAAGCCTCCAGGATATCTCCCCCGTGATCCTGCATGGGACAAGTGGTTTCAGAAGATGGATTGATGGATGGATGTGTCTTCATAAAGATGAAGTAAATATGTTATGATGTTATGTCCATTATGAGGACAAATGTAATATGTCGTTGAAGCGTGCCTTCCCGTGGTTTCCTCTTTGAGGAGCTCAGGTTTTCCATATGGTGTCCCACTGATGGGTACGAAAGACTCTTAAGGAGTTAGTTGTAGCCTCCAGTTGAGGGATAGCATGGTCAGTAGGGCAAGGGGGGTTGAGTGATTGGGATGAGTGCCCATAGAGTATGGAACCGTTCCCTGCCAAATGAGGTCAAATGTTAGTGTTTTAATTCCCAGCTTTCAATGAGGGCTCTGACTTTGCTTCATCATCCTTATCTGATGGTAGTGGACATCTGCATGTGCTGGTCCATGAAAACTCCAATCTAACTGTAATGAACTCCACCGAATTGCAATACATCCCCCTCAGGGAGCTCTGCCACTGAGAGGTAGCCTATTAAATTTATGATTACTAAACCCACATTTAAAATTTTTCATATCAGAGATTAAAGTGCAGTGGTGATTTTTTTAATTGAGTCTCCAAAAAATAACAGGTATAAAATGCAATCCAAGAAACATAGTTAAGGGACAGACACAGGTCAGCAATGATCCAGTGTGATACACATACCAAAAACCAAACTGAAATCCTTAAAGATCTGAAAACAGGCAAGTCAGTAATCATCATTCAGAAATACAAAGATGATACCCAGATGACACTTTGAGTTCCTTGTAGAATGCCTTGGACATCACTAAGGTGAACTGTGGTCCACAGTCCAAGACAAGTCCCCTGTTATTGTGAGAAATCTAAAAAGATGGTTGAAGAGACACTGTAAGTTCTGTAGCCTTAGGCAAACCTGGCTGGGGAGTCAAGTGGAACATCTTGGAAAACAATAATCATAAGTATGATGAAACAGGCTTTGGGGCTGATCCAGGTAGGTCTAAGTCCCTAGACAGAATGTCAGTCTTTCTGTTCTTTGGGCTTAGATGGTACATGACCATAAACCTACCTAGGCTTAAGCGGTTTACCCTTATGGAGGTGTTGCATATTTCAGTTGTTAGTGAGAACCGCAGATAGGTGAATTGTGACTTTCAACCCAGTGCCTTCACTCTTTCAATGTTTGTTTTAGTGAGAGAAGTTTGTGGTTGTCTACATCATAGTAAGGTTGAGAGAGTTTGTTGAAAAGAAATCTTCAGGGGAAGAGTTATGAGGTATTCTGAGCCATTGGGGAAGATCCATCCTACCTCCACTACAAAAATGGATGGGCAAAATGAATCTTGTTTCTTCAAAATTGATTTAGGAATCACCTGTAGAAATGAGAAAAGTCTGGAAAATGGTATCACTACTTAGAGACCTTGTACTATCATGTACTATAGACATTTGGAAGAATTCCTGTATTCATCCTACAATTCAAGGATAATGACCTGCAATTCAGGGATAACGACCTATAATTCAGGGATAGATAGTGGATAAATACACCTTTGTGCAAATGAATTGAAACAGGTTGTCGCATCTATATGCAGACAGACTGACCACAGTTTAGACAAACATCACAGTCATATTGATTTACACTTATCACCATTGGTCCAGATAAATAACCTGGTGGATTGATGAAAATTCTGCAGGAATAACCCAAGATGGGGTGCCAATCCATGGCAGCGCACACACAACATTCATGCCTACGGGGTCTTTGGCAACGCCAATTAACCTTAGCATGGTTTTGCACTATGGGGGGAAACCAGAGAAAGTGGGGGAAACCCCAAGACAACACAGACAGCCACACAAACCCCAGGACATTCACTTGAAAATTACATGGATGGCTGAAGCACAGTCATACCACCCAACTCATCACCACCCGAGCAGGCCTGCCAGTCTTTGGGCAAAGAGCCTCCTCTCTCCAGCTACTCAGCGAACTCTCTCTCCTGTTGGCTGTGCAAACCAGCAGGTCCCCAGGCCACTGCATGCATGTCTATGTGCCAACATATTTCAACTAATTTGCACAAGCGTGTATGTTCCAGTGGTGGAGTGGTACCTAGCAGCAAGCCAATAGCATGATCCCAGTTACGATGCAGTGGCAATGTGGTGGCCTCAACCTTCTGAATACTTCCAGGAGATCCCAGTATTCCACAAGCATAATTCCTGTGGTGTTTTCCGAAGGACTCTTATCAGAAGTGGAACAACGAGGCAGAGTTACACATTTAGAAATACAAGATTTACTGCAGGAAATATTCCTTCTGTCCAGGATACCATAGGATCATGCTGTAGCCAGGGGTGACCTAACACCAAAGGAACTTAATACAAGAATCTATATGTTTTCAAAATGCTAATCTAGGGATTCAGTATGTTGAGTAATTCAACCTTCTCCCATGGGTTACCAATCAGAGGCCTCACATGGAGAGAGCGGTTGATGGCTTAACATGACACTCTTAATTGGTGCACTGACTTCTTGTCAATGAGGTTCCCCTCCACACGGCCAACTGTCAGCAGCCACGAGTGACCTGGTAACGAGTCCATAGGGGATCAAGACAGGAATGGTAAACAGCTTTTGGGTAATACTAACTAGGGCTGATATTCCCACCTGCCTCTTGGCTGGTCCTCTCATCTCATAGAGAAGACGACTTTCCCACACATGTCCAGCTTCTTCAACATACAGACAGGTGGTTGTATATTAAACAGTAACAGTCATCTAGAGACAAAGGGGGTCAGAGAATATGTGGGGTGAGGAAGAGAAGAAACTGCAGTGTCATGGAACCTACCCAAGAGCAAGCTCTGATTATTCTTCCTTTGCTCTTGGATCATCTTAGATTACACATAGATATGGACATCTGGACATACTGGTCTGGTAAGGTGGGTGCCAACTTATCAAATGAGCAGGGCTCTCAGATCTCAAGAGCACTCTCAGAAGGTGCACACCAATGGCACTTTGCATTTACATCCTGTACATGCTCACAAGTGGAACTGGACGGTAAAGTCTGCTAAGCCAGTTGGGCCTCAGCAGAAAAGCTTGCCTAGGATGCTACTTCGGCTTTGATGCCCATTGCTGTGACCTATATCAATGCACAGTGAATAAAGCAGATTCATTCCAACCACTCCCTGCCACTATAGTTTGGAATTCCAGGGTGTAATTTGCTCCTTCCTGATCTCCCTGTTGGGATTTACATAAACAATTACCCATACCTCTTCCCACAGCTAGATAGTTAAAGACCTGTTAGAAAAATACATGGAAATCCTGTGCTGTGACCCACTTTAGGACTCATGCAAGCTGAGAGAAAATATTGTGAATCTGGTCTATATTATAGTGAAATCGCTCTGGGTGGCGGGTCATATACAATGAGCATTTCACCACAAAACACCTGCACATTTCTGAGTGGCTGTCATACTTCCCAAGCATTGCAACTAAGATCAGAGTGGTTGAAATGGCAGGAGTGGAAGATTGCAATGAACATTTAACATTCATTCCTTCCAATACCACATCTTATCTGGATTAGAAGTACAGAAGTTTATCCAATTTCACACTGTAGTTCTGTCATAAATGGTCTGTCAACAACTTCTCTTCGAATGTCAGGGGCCAATGTCCTCTCATGCCCAGGGACCTGTGTGTTTTATTAAAAGAAACCTCTATTTCAGGACAGATCAAAGTGTTGGCAAAATCAATGCAAAGGGCAGAGCAGAAAGAGAAGTACATGCTCATCCAAACAGGCTGCACGGAGGTGAGAGCTGATCAATAAGCCAAGCATGATGTGTCATCATCCATTGCCGTGGCCGTTAGGCCAAAATGCTGGTCACGACCTGCATAGTGCCCCTAGAGAAGGACGGATGGCCCAACTTCAGACACCATGTTCCCCTGTGGTTGACTCCTCGGGGAACATGAGTCAGGACCCGTGGTAGTTATTCACTGTTAATCATGCAACATTAAGATTGGTGAAAAGTACATATGCATATATTTAACATTTCTGTTGCTAAATCTGTCATGCAGCTGACATTTCAATGAATGAATGATGTGAATCAGCAGTTTGGTAAAAAATTTACCTTGTCTCACCATCAGTATCTGCAATTCTGCACAGAAAATACTGAAAAGCCTCATATGTCATGCTGATAATGAAAGCAGACAAGAAACATTCTAGTATTATTTTAATACCTCCAACTTATTATGTCAGAATCTTTAGATGCTGGCATTGTAGCAAGGGTTTACACAAACACATAAGAAACGCTAAGATTGAATAATTTTCAATGTTAATAATTAATGTTAGAATGAATCTGAATCAGCTTTTTCATAAATACACCCATCCCTAAATTGTGAGTTTACCATTACGGAGATAGCAGTCAGGCATGCTATTCTGATATATTCATCCCTTCTCTGTGAGCACAAGCCTCGAAACCCCAGCTGCATCACAATGATGTGGCGATAGGTGCTGTAATCCCCTTCCATAGCTCTTAGTACAGCTCTTGTCATTAGTCTTAAAGTTGCTCTTCTTAATAAGCAAAGGCTGAGACAGCAAAAGTTACTATGGTGACCACGGTGGGCAGAAAAGCGATTTGGGCATAACTGTGGAATTTCTCCTTGACTCCTGTAAAGAGCTTCATTACCATCAGAAGTACTATACTGCTCTGCCACTGAGAGGCTGAGCACTTTGAATATAAGGAACTGAAGAGTGTCACAACTACCAGTTCAGTGTTGCCTCATCAGTGAACAATGACACTCAGACTGACTGAATTATTTAGGGGAAAAAAAAAATCTTATGTGACAGAACATTGCTTTGGGTTTTTGAAGTAGCTACTAATGATTTCCAAATGAGCACATGAAATCAACAAGCTATGAGAATTAATAATATGACGCAAAATTATTTTAGATTAGATTCTTTGTAACTGGTTGGTTTCTGGCAAGTCACATATTCGCAGGATAATGCAATTTCAGGCTTGAAAAATGGTTTTTAATACCATCACAAGTGTGGCCTCTTTCATATACCTGCAATTATAAAATGCTCTAAGCCATTAAGATCTTTACGTAACTTTTTAAATGCTGGTTTTGATGCTCTAGCGTCTGACTCACTGATATACCTGTGCCATGTTACAATCAAGTAATTGAACAAGATCTATATGTTATATTGCTGTAAGTCAGAGGTAGAGGAATCTTATTTAAAGTGAGCAGCGAGTGTTTCTCAGGAATCAGTCATCGTTGCTCTAGCTTCTAGATTTGTGGGTCTGAGTTTAGTTTGCTTGTGTTTTATTTTTGGGTTTTGGTTAGGGTTGTCAGAATTGTCAACGGCTTGTGATTCAATGTGCTGTTGTGTTGTTTACAGAATTGTGGTTCTGGGCTGGCCGGCATCATATTTCAAAGTTCATGGTTCTGATTAGCCAGCATCTTTCTGCATCTGCAGAGTTGATTAGCTGCAGACCCACAGCTGGTGAGCCAGACAAATAGCATCTTGTTTTTAGGCTTGAGGTGGCCATCTTGCGTTTCTGCCTCAGCCCAGTGGTTTCAGGTATTATTGGCCAGAAAACCTGACATTGTGCATAAGCAGCCTGGTTCAGGATGCCCTGGTTGTGATAAAGACATGTACCGAGCGTTCTGATTCCATGTTGTGACACTAACACCAATGGGATACTGCGCTAGGTCTGTTTTTACTAGCAAAATCATGGACCATCTGCAGGTCCCTGAGGGCCGGACTGGGAAACTGCCTAAAACAGTCTAAATATCAGTAACGTTGCATTGTGGGAGATGCGTGTGCTGCCATACAAAGACAATACTGCAGACTAGCATGGCTATTTATAAATTACTTAAAATTACCTTTAAATGGAAATCCATCTGTTCTGTGCATGAGGAATATTACATATATCTAAAATTTGAATGAATGTTGTATAATTTAGGTTTTAAAATAAAACTAAACAATCATATTTTTAAATAAATATCTTTTTTTCAGTAGTAGCTTACTGTTCATTAGCATACATTTGCAACATCTCTTAGACAGGCTTTTTCAGTGGGGTGGTTACTAGTTCATGCAGGTCAGTGAGTGAGTGCCAGCGACTGTGTTTGAGGCACCTCCAGCAAGCAGCATCACTGCATGTTGGAACTGCATCCCGGGCTCATGCTGCCTGTATAATGGAACCCGCAGGTGCAGTTTAATTGCGACGTCGCTCTCCTAAAGCAATCTGAATGCTGCGAGATTCTAGCTGATTGAGTCAGCCGTGCATATGGCTCTTTAGGCTGCATCACCCATCTGCAAAACCCGGGACATAACGACGTCTGCCTGCATGCTAGACACCGCCGGCTAGCCGCGTGCTACTGACCGGGACATAGCATGGTATCTGTAGCACTGTTGGTCCTTTCCATTATCTACCCACTGTGCAAGAGCGCACTGATATCCAGATGGCTTCCCTTAAAGGCATTCATCAGGTTTGCATCCTCCCACAACTCAGAATACACTTTCACATGACAAATCTCACCACATGTAGCACATAATTACCAACAGAGCACAGAAAGAAAAAACCAGAAATCAACTAGCTGACACCTAAATGATGCAAAAGGGAGAGAATGAAGTAGAAGGTTACCAGAGAAAGGCAGCTTATGTTGAGACCCTTTTAAGGGCAATGGATTCTGAAAAGCTTAATTAGTGCACAGGTTCAAGTTACCCTTTAGCACTGTGTGGTAACCTTTGTTTGCATTGCAAACCTCCTGCTGTTAAATCAGGAGTAAAAAAACATCACACTGAACATTCCTTCTTTCTCGCTCCCATCTAATGACAAACAGCCTCCGTCTGGATTAATACAGCCCTTTTCATCATCATATTTTCTGTATTAGCCAAAGATAATAATTAATTTGTATTTTTAAAAGAAATTGGATTTTTTTTTAGATTTCATTCCTCACATTAACTTGCAAGAATATTAATCCTGACCAAATGAAAATCATCTGCTATAATTTGTATATCAATATTTCATGGGACCTTATTTCCTCCACCAGACCTGTCTAAATAAAAAAGGATGCCGCATCTAAAATTAATGAGCCACCTTGTTGAATAGACATATTCAAGGTGTTTTCAACTGTCAGCTTCCGTATGTCCCATTAAACCTGCTGCTTTATGATGCAGAAAAGGACTTCCATGGATCTTACTGTTTGCTACCAAATATGCCTCGAAAAGATTAATATTCTGATGCAATTGCGGAGGACACAAACATTATCGGTGTCTGTAAGTGCTGAGACAATGCTTATTTACAACCTAAAACTCTCACACTTCCTTTCATATCCCCTTTTCTACAGTAACGTATTATCGTATATTTTTATTGTACATGATGTTCTTCCCCTCCCCAGAAAAAAATAGCGGTTATAAATATTTTTGTAATAAATATCACCTAAAACATAAGTAAAATGAGTACAATTTGTCTGTAAATGAGCTGTTATGTGTAAATGAGCTGTTAAAAATACTGAAAATGGTATATCCAATCGGTGTTATGTACTGTTAAAATATGAATTCAGTGAGATGGTACATTCCATTAAACTGCAGTGTGCAGTTGGCCAAGGCAGAAGCAGAGGGGCAGGCGATGGCCTGAGGAGAGAAACTGCGCAGGTAGCAATTGGAGCCAGACTTTGGGGCTTTTCCTGTCAGCCTAGCAATTTGAAAGACCCTGCCCTGTTATTTGTGTGTGTGTGTGTGTGTGTGTGTGTGTGCGTGTGTGTGTCTGCCTTGTGATGCATACTGTCTGAGGTAGGATCCAGGTGCACGATGGATGGATGGATGGATAATATATGCATGTGTGTCTCTACATTTTGATTGAGGATTGGAGGATTGGTAATTACAGTCTTTTCCAAGGACCATAAATACATACCCGTTTATGTCCGTGTGTTTGCCTGTCTAAAATTATGATTCCTCACATAAAGCTTTTGATTCAAGTAGAATGTTTAAAAGAGAGGACCGTATCCACAATTTTGTAGTTTCTCCATGGAACAACTCTCAGGGTATCTGAGTACTTCGACATGGCCGACACACGTACAGCATACGATCAGTAACGAGGGTAACATAGGCTTTGCTAGAGGAATCGCAGGTTGCTGCCGTATCTTTCTCAGCATTTAGTGATTCAGGCAAATAACATCAGGAGGAATCAACATATGGCACATTTGCCAAGATTTAAATTCCAGTGAACCCTGAATGCCTTTAATTAGGCAGGATTGAAATGACGCTGTGAGTGATAAAAGGACCGTCAACACGGCACTGATGACGGTGTCACAGGATGGCCCCTCCTGTGTGTCAAAGCTTGCTCATCTCCTGCACTTGTTTTTTTTTTTTTTTCCACCACACCTTTTGAAAAGCTCGCGAAAATGATCCGGATGCTGGTTCCAGAGCAATCTGTCTAAATCAGCCTCCATTTTCTTTGTGTGTTCTTTATAAATGCAGCCTCTTAACCTCTCCTTTTCTCCAGGACATCTCCTGAGCTCCTGAGCTTGCTGAGTGGGTCGTGATGGACGTTTCGCAAACTCTGCCAGTGTCCATCTTTTACCCTCTGACACACATTTGTGACAGAGACAGAGTCATTTACATAAAACAATTTTTCATCCATGGAACCTCACTGTGATTTCAGGCTGTGTGTCTGCACTATATTCCTAAAGACATCTTATATTCCATCCCATTGCCAAAAAATGAAAAGGAAGGTGACACTGGAAAATGTCACACTGCTAGTAAAACTAAAAGAGACCGTGAGACTAACGTGACTCTGCGTAAACCTCGGTAAATGGTGTGTTTAAATAAAAAAGAACTTGGCAAATGATGTTGTTTATCAATGCCTTCAGTTATTACTGCTCACACAAAGATTTGCAGGTTCATATACTAACTCTTAAAGAAATGTATTCACCAACAAAATTGAATTATCCAAATATCAGTAAGAAAATACCACATTCATTTTCATAATGTACTGTACATTCAAAAAGAGATTTAGGTTGTTGACAACAGAAACGTATAGTTCTAGAGGAAGCCATTTGTCAGAAATGAAGTTGCTCAAAGTGCCTTCAGCACATAATTATTCTTGCACTTCAAAAGGCGATATGAAATGCATTTTGACAGGGGCTCCGTGTAGCTGCCATCAGTACAGGACTCGCGTTTGTGGCCAGCGGAGTGCTGTGTACAAATAGTGTCAAAAATTCATTTCAACACACACACACACACACAGACGCACGTTTCAAGCACCTGGCATTCAGCAATTTACCATGCTTGGCCTCAAGCTGAAGACCACTTCCTGTATTACCCGCTAAATCTGATTTTAGCGTTACAATCCATGGAAGAAGTTAAAGTCCAAACAAAGAAAATCACTAACCAGTCTCAGGTTTCCTATACTGTGCAGGGAGAGTGATGAAGCACTCGATAGGCGTAGTTACTTTGTCAGACACTTGGGGCTCTGTGTTTAACAGCCTGGCTCAATGGCAAAATGTGGACAGGCAGCGACTCCATAGAAAGGGGAGGCTTTCTCAGCGTTCCCTCGAACCTCAGCCAGTATTTCCAAAACTGAGCCAATATTTTGACGAGTTTTGCAGTTGTTTTGTTTTACCTTTATGGATGTTAGCTGCCGTATTACATTTGTATCTTTAAATCAAAAATGACTAAAAACTTTAAATTATACGTCACTGATTACCATATTAATAATCTGACAAAATGACCACACATGTGGATGTCATTAAAATTGCCTTTCAGAAGCATGACAGACAGCACAGGTGTGGCTAAAGACTCCAACCTGCAAATGAAATGACACAAACTCACAATCCCCCCGGCCAAATTGCCAATAATGGTTAAAATATGTTACTCCTCTATATCATTTTTTGTTTTTGTTTTTTCTGCAATCAAAATATTTGTCAGCCGAGTTGCAATGTAAATATTTTGCACTTGGGAATTTCACTGGTTTGCCAAAGCATGCAGTTCCCATTACATGTCCCACTGATGAGTGATGTGGATAATTGAATGTATTAGGGATGGTTAGTGGTTCATTTCATGCTCCAAAGACTGTCATTTGAGTTATTTAAACAGTAAAAAATTGGTGTGTTTCTAACATCTCCGCAGGTATATCTCAGTTCCTGATTCCCTGTATAAGGGCTCACTATTTTGGTTATGCTTCAATAATAAATCTTAAAATATACATTACCCTCCACACTGAGATGTAACCCTGTTTTCCACATTAAATAAAAATGCATCGTAAATGACAGACTGGTCACATAACTGTTCTTTGTGTTAGCAATCTGAGTCATGTCTAAAGCTGCATGCTAATTTAGTGAGGTTAAGGGAAGATTTGAAAACAGCAGGTCAATGCTGGGAAGGGCTGGGGCACAGTGAAAAAAACTGCCCCCCCCCCCCCCCCCCCAGTGACTGGAAACAGTGGGGTGATAACAGACTCAACAACATAACAGCCTGTGGTTCTTAGAAAGGACAGATGTGAGAGAAACCTATTGGTTGAGAACTGGTAAACAAATCCTGCCTTCCCCTTTCTCAAGGTATGGTACCTGCATAATTCATCTCAGAGACATATGCAGGATTAGACATGGACTTGCATGCAGAATACCTAATGCAGAATGTATTCGCCCCTTTGACCTCATAGCGTGTAGGTTTGACATACGGATAATGCTTCCCCATTGATAATCTTCAACACAATGCAGAAAATCAATTGGCATTTGATTTGCATTCCATTCTCAGTTCTACAAATATATGGTTTCATATTAATGCTAAAAAATTCTGACGAGAGGGGCTGTGAGGATCTGTGTAAATCTTCCTGGAGAATTTATCTTAGCCACAATCACAATACACAGTCTTATTCGATTTGCGTCATCTTTCAGTTCTCAAAATGATGAGTTGTGAGATTTTCTGGGCCACTGGAGACCATCTGAGTTCTACATTGATCAGCCTTAACTTTAAAACCACTGACAGGTGACAGGTGAATGACATTGATTATCTCATTCCAATGGTACTTGTCAAGGGTGCCATTATATATTAGGCTAGTGAACAGTCAGTTCTTAAAGTTGGTAGGGATCTGGGCAACTGTAACAAGGGCCAAATTGTGATCCCTACAAGACTGGGCCAGAGTATCTCCAAAATGGTAGGTCTTGTTGGGTGTTCCTGTTATGCAGTAGTCAGTACCCACCAAAAGTGGTCCAAGGAAGGCAAACCGGTGAACCAGCAATGGGGCTATAGGCACCCAAGGCTCACTGATGCACTTGGTAAGCACACGCTAGTCCATCTGGTCAGATCTGGTCAGAGAGCTACTGTAGCACAAATTGCTGAAAAGCTATTGCTGGCTATCATAGAAAGGTGTCAGAACACACAGTGCATCGCAGCTTGCTGTGCATGTGACTGCGTAGCCATAGACAGATCAGAGTGCCCATGCTGACCCCAGTCCACCGCTGAGTGTGTCTACAATGAGCACATGAACATCAGAGATGGACCATGGACCAATGGAAGACCGTGGACTGGTCTGATGAGTCACGTTTTCTTTCACATTATTTGGACAGCTGGGTGTGTGTGTCATTCATCTGGGGAAGAGATGCCACCAGGATGCACTATGGGAAGAAGGTCAGCCAGTAGAGGCAGTATGGTGGTCTGGGCAATGTTCTGCTGGGAAACCTTGGGTCCTTGCATTCATGTGGATATTATTTTGATGCATACCACCTACCAAAACATTGTTGCAGATCAAATACACCCCTTCATGGCAACGGTATAAAGCTTTTTAGTTAGCAAATTAGACTCTCCGCTAACTTTGAAAACCATTGGCAGACCAATTAGCTTCCACTAAATTTAGTTCTACTAACTGTATATCTGCGAAAAATTTTCGCAGGTAAAGTGAATAAAGTTTAAAGGTCAAAAACATTTGTAAACTCTAAAATCATACGTTTGTTGCTGTTTGTTTTGAGCCTATATGTCTGTCTGGTACGCTGTCAGCTGAATATGTGTAAACACAATACATGATTGGGCAATAACTTGTCAGATTGAAGATAGTCTGGGCGAAAATGTAAGTAAACGTAGATAAAGCCAATTTAAACTGGGGTACCCTGAACTAAGCAGAAAAAAGGGGCTTACACCACAAAGCAGGATTACTTACTTAGCTGGATAACTTGTCGATTTTAAAGCGCCCTAGTTTAAATGAACTTTATCTTTGTTCACTTACATTTAGTCCAGACTACCTTAAATCTGACTATGCAAGAAATCTTCTTTGTGATACAGGACCCCAGTTGTATTTTGCAGCTTCTGATTGACAGAGCTATAGACCAATAGAGATGAAACCCTTCTTCCTAGTTCTGGATAAATGGCACCATGTTTGTAGTCCCAAAGCGGCTTCACTGAGGTCAAAATGTCAGCATGGGCAAGTTGCAAATTAGGGCTTCTCGGACAAAAATGTTTTGTATCTCGCAAACAGAATACCATGGGAAAAAAAAATTCAATGCAGATTTATTCCGGAGATTCAACAGAATCCAGCGATACCCAATTGGGTAAGTCCTAAGTTTCCCTTGAGAATCACTGTTGTCCAACAGATGGGACTTCAGTGTTAATCAGGTTAAAAGTTTAGCTCTGTAGGTATGTTTTTACCAGTTACAGAGCCTATAACCAAACCAAAGCTAAATTCATATAATAAAAGTTAGCGGTTATCATTAGCTTAAAACCACTGCAGTTTTTTTTTTTTTTTTTAATTCTAATGCAGTTTGATATTTATTTGATTTTCACTAATCAATCCAAAACCCGTCCTTAAATAGTCATTGACAGTAGTCCCCTTGCTTCATGTATCGTGTGGTGACCATAGTGGATAGTAACATGTGATCACCATTATCCATATTCCTTTAGGTTTTCTTTCATTCTTTATGGGGAATGACTTGCAAAGACACATAATGTAAATAATGTTGGTGTGCAGGGAATGTTTTGTTATATGAGTACAAACCCATGCATATTGTCCATTCTGCTGCAATAACTCCTCTGATGAGACTGTCACAGAGATACAAGTTTCTGTCCAGGCAACTACTGGACTGTGCAGAGAAGACAATTTTGATAAGCCTTCCTTATTTTCATAAAAACGCAGAGGGAAAAAATGCATTTTGATAAGTATCATGAGAATCATTTACATACGCATATGCATGTGAATGTACAGAGAGGGCTTTATATAAACTGTCTATATATGTAGCTGAATAAGGTTTCTGTACATATATACTATACATACATAAGCATATATTACAAAAAGTAAACATATGACATGTAATGTATGCTTGTTTTATCTGAGAGTAGTCAGTGCTTCTAACTGTGAATCCATACAGGGAACTGTGTTTCATCACTACAGGATTAAAAAAAAAAACCTAAGAGGTCAGACTCTTACCACTCATTGGTTCCACCCTCAGCACAAGAAAAGCATGTGTAACTGTGGCAACTGTGACTGCCGAGAAGGGCGGAGAGGCACAGCTTGTGAAATGTGGATGAGTGCAGAATTCTAATACCAGAGGACCCTGCAGTCCTTTATGACAGTGTTTCCTAATCTGGTCCTCGGGGAACCACAGACAGTCCACATTTTTGCTCCCTCCCATTTCCCACTAGGGAGGTGAGAGGGAGCAAAAATGTAGACTGTCTGGCACGGAAATGGGAGGGAGCAAAAATGTAGACCGTTCGTGGGTCCCTGAGGACTGGATTTGGAAACACTGCTTTATGAGACCCGGATGCGTTGCAAAACATGGCTGATACACAAGTAAGATGGCACCTCACAGAGGAACTGAAAAGGCAGTATTGGAGCTGTCAGACATTGATCTTCATTCCCATGTCTTAATTTTAATTCCATTATAAGTAGAATACTAAAGACAAATTCTGAAATTATATGGTATTTTTAGGCAGGAATGTGTAACGCATTGATATCCATAATGTGAAAACCCCTACACAGTGATACAATGTGCTGCCTTGTGGTTTTGTTTAATACTTCAGTCTTTGTTGATTTTATGAAGACTTAGAAAGCCTAGATCTGTATTTAAAGTGCTACATTTTACGATTGCTTTTTTAAAACTAGCAACACATGTAACATGACAGAACATGACATGCAAGTACTAAACATGATGTTAAGACACCTAAGAGATTATCTGATACAAAAAATCTGTTCATAAGCATCAATTGGTAAGTAGACCATTGAGTTTTTTGCCTTTTTATTAGACTTAAAAAAAACAAACATTCTAACCTGCAGTAACAACTGGACAAGTGAAGTCCACACACATAAAACATTTTGATGAGCATTTTGAGTCAGTCATATTAACCTGCGGCATTCCTCCATTACACCTGGCAACAAAAGGTGACACATGAATTAAAATAAAAAAACCTACTCAGATCAATAAACAGGACTGGAAACCAAGGTTTTGCCAGACGTAAGCCAATACAGGTGCATACGGACACAAATTCGAATAGTGTGTAGATGTGTCTGTATGTCTATCCTCGACCTCATTCGTAATCATAAATATTAAAGATTTTGTTGAGCCTTCAGTGCTTTATAGGCTGTCACCCTCCGTTTATTGATGTACTCAAATAAGCAGAGCAATAATGTACCACACTTTGTATGTAATTCCATTTGTTTTTGATATAACAGCTTTATATAAATATTTTATTCAATATGTTGTATCAGTGTATACAATGAACACAAACTGTACAGTGCAGACAAACTGTTTGCATATATGTATGTAAAGTTAGCGGTACATACCAACAGTTCTTGATACATATAGCCTACCACATGCATTTCATCAGTACCATCCTCTTTCCATGCAACAGATGAGACAAGACTGATTTTGAAATAAAACTCAAAGAACAGATAACAAGGACCCTTTTTTGCGATGTTCGATTATGCTGGAAAAAAAGGTAATATTATGCATTAAAAGACCTTCACGCGTTAAACCCCATTACAGAAGACACTACCTAGACACACGATTAGGCAACAAATATTACAAAAATAAATAACCCTTCTTTCACCTGTCCGCTGGTCTGCAGGGCAAGTACAGCCCAGCATGTAGAGTTCAATGTTTAAAATAATCACTTGAAATATGTAGACAGTGCCCACCAGCCCTAGATAAAATTAAAACATTAAACCCCTTTATGAATCGTACTGCATTGTATAATAGCATTAAAGTAGCTTTGTACAGACATATTGAATTATACATAATGTGCTTAACTGGCTCCTAGCTTAATGTTCTAATAAGGTCCAAAAATTAAAAATATTCAAATTAATCCCTTAATATATTTGCAATTTAGCTGTATTCCTTCAGTCTACTTTTATAACAACATCCTAACTCTTATTTAATAAAACTATTATGGAAACCATTAAAGCAACACATGTTTTATGTTAATCTGCTGACTCATTCAGATAATCCTCGATAAACTGTGAAAAGACGTTCAAATGATAACTGCGAACACGTGCGCAATGAACAAGTTTATGTTTGTACAGTGGCGAGCTGATTTAATTTGGAACTAAATGCCAATCTGACAGAACGACACTGCCCTCATCCTCGCTTACTTTGGTCATTTTAGCACTAGCATGCATGTGGTTATTTTTATTTTGTTATATATTGTTTAGGCTATTAAACTGATCGGTAACTAAACTCGGTATATGCTATAGTGCCGATATGTTAACGTAAAGGCCAAAATGCAGGTTATCTGGTTGGTTATCTTTTATATATGTCTTATAGGTCGCTAATGTATCGTCACAGTGAAAACGAAGAACAAAGAAAGATACAAGTTATGGATGTTGTTGCTGTGTATATGATTACTATCATTAATTTATTTAACGTCGAGGTCAAACACTTTGGTAATTTAAGGTTCAATTTCTGCAAAGTGGATTGAAAGAAAAAAAACTCTACTAAAGTGAAAATGCTACTAGTTTCCTGCTGAACATGAAGGAATGATGAGGCACCTTTAACCCAGCAATGGCTGGGTACATGTTTTTGCATGCTGGGTTAGAGGTCTTCATAGGCACGTGCCAGGTTAACATGGGCAGTATGGACTCTGCATGCTGAGCTAGGAATCTCACCTCACACACATAATCATTTCCGGTTGGTAAAAAAAGAAAAAAAAAAAAAAGAAACAAAAAACAAAAACAAATCACATTTCTCTTGCTTCATACAGTGAACACATTTTAATCGTAACTCCTGCACTGCTGCTGCAAGAAGGAAACACAGCGCTAAGCCCTAATGTATCGGCAAACAGAAAGGGTAAGCGCCCGGTAACAGCATCTACTTATATTCAGCTGTTTTCCAGTTTTCCACGGCATTCCACAACGACTGCCGATCACATGACATGTCAGGTCTCCCCCCCAGTCCACGGTCCAGAGGAACTATTGTAAGAGGCATCGAACCTCTGCAGAAGGCCTACAAGGCCTATAGGTATTCCTAGAGCCACGCTCTAAAGTAAAACTAAACGGAAAATAGAAATCAGGTTCCTATTTACCAGACGAGGCAAACGTCACCACAGGTGGAGTCAGAGTGTGATATGTGTACTTCGCGTGTGAAGAACCCCTCCTTCGCTGACAGCCGTGCTCACAATCAGCGCTCTGCTATTGCCAGTCACTGGAGGGATCTGCTGGCCCTCAGTGTGTGTAAGTGTTTTTTTTTTTTGTAACCAGGAAATAAAGGTTCACTCTGAGGTTGGTACGCTGCTTCTATTCCCTTGGTGTAGCAGCCAATGAGACTTTTCCATCCCAAAATTTTTGGACCGCCATCCTAAAAGCTCCTACAGACCCAGGCCACCTGTGGTGTATTATTTGTAATGTAATATCAGTGTTTGTGCACGTGTGTGTGTGTGTGTGTGTCTGTGTCTGTGTATTAGAAAATCGCACATAGCCCCTGCAAAATTCTCAAAGTATTTGACAAAGAGAAAGATTGATAGAAGAGAGATAGAAAGAGAAACAGGAGGGAACATATTTGTAAAAAATAGATGACAGTCCATTTTAAGTATATCTGTACAGCATCTATCCAGAACACAGCTGGTGTACTGTGGTATAGAAAATAGATCTGAATTCAATGGAATCTGCTGGGACAGGGTTCGAATGGGGACTCAGGAGTGACCACCAGCAGGCAAGGTACTGTGTGAGACTGTGAATTATATCATTTTCATGGATTGTCACAGTTACAGAAAAGATTAAAAAGGCATTCCATATCTGGTAGGGTAACCCATGGCGGGGTGTGGCCGACTGTCCAGGCATCTCCTCCTAGCGCCCTGGCCAAACTTCCAGGCGAATTCACTAGTGACAAGACTACGGAGAAAGGGCAAGGAGGTGGAATGGCCTGAGCCCGACCCGCAGGTGAGCATGCTGGAGCCTAGCGGGGAGAAAGCCCGGCCCCGCGGGTCCGGCTATGTCGTCTTGGCCGGCTTGCTGACTGGTTTCCCGCCATTCATTACCACTGGCTCACTTGTGCTTTTGCTGCGCCGAAGCGCAGCCTTTGGGACGGTCTCGCCGACATCATGCAAAGATGGTTCCCTGTACATGGCAACTGAAGAGAGAGGACAGGGCAGGCGGGTTAGGGTTAGGCCCACATGGGGAACTGAACACACTGACACAAGTTATCCATAATAGTTTGTTAGAATATAAAATGAGATATTGATACACTGTATCTTAGTAGGTACATTGTACTTTGAAACACTGAGAAACAGATATGAGGTTTGTGTGTTGAAGATTTACAGAGGCTTGTGTAAAATGTAAGTCTAAATGCCAATAAATCAACCAGGAGCGAGACCAAATTGGCTACAAGACTAACGTGTCTGTAATGTTAACACTGCTGCTCTGTTAATAGTTTTTGAGTGTACTTCACTGCAGGAGCATAGCCTGACCTTGTACAATGGGGTGGCCAATCTAGACCCAGTAATTTCACTGGGGTGGCAATCCACTAGGCAACGTGCCACTATCGACAGATCGACGAGTTGGGCAGCTCTGCTTAACAGAACTAAATGTTCCAGATTTCATTTTATTTTTATGCTGAAGGGGGGGCCACATATTTACTATGGGGGCCATGGCCACTCCTGCCCCCCCCCCCAAGGATCTGCCCCTACTTCACTGGTATATCCTTAGCAGGCATTTCTTTGCTGAAATTCCCTGTCTTCTGTGTTAAATGGGCTCAGGTATATGGGCTTTACCTTCTAATGGCTTAGGCAGGAAGTGAGCAGCTGGTTTGGTTTTCTTCACCCGATTTCCCTTCATTGCTTGGCCTTCCTTATTAAGGCCCAGGAACCAAGCTCTGCCCGACTCCTGTTGTCTGTACAACATGGACGAGTAGATCACATAGTAGTTTTCAAATACCGACTCTTTGAACTTGCACTCTGCTGTAAAGAGTTCCTGCAAGAGAAAGTTAAAAAACGGAGGAGGGGGTCAGTTTTAAGCAGCATCCGATAATCACTACACTGATGATGACTGCAAGTGTGATTTTGTCTCCTACAAGAGAGCAGTACATTCCAAACAGGCTGATATATGAACCCCACTTAATATATTTGTGATACCAAGCTTCACTTTACAGACATACGGATACAGGTGAAGACAGCACTAAAGATCATGGTCAAGGACAGTACTGATACTGAAGGTTACAGAGATCACCAAATGTAAAGAACAGCACTGACAGTGAAGGTGACAGAGATCACCAAATGTTAAGGACAGTACTGATACTGAAGGTTACAGAGATCACCAAATGTTAAGGACAGTACTGACACTGAAGGTTACAGAGATCACCAAATGTTAAGG
>JAODJW010000035.1:16439183-16456640 GCA_026777045.1 Hyperopisus bebe | reverse complement strand
CACACACACACACACACACACACACACACACACATACACACACACACACACACAGTTCTTTCATCTTAAAATGCTCTCCACAGGATCTGCGCTGTGAACTCCATCAGCGACTTAGTCAATTCGAGAGACTTGGTGACTCTAGATGACTCAGTGAGTCCTGGAGCTGAAAGGTCGCTGTGAGCAATGCTTGCTTGTAATGATCAAACACTGCAAATATGATGATGTGTTTTCATTTCATCTGAGGAAAAAAAAACCACACTGGTCCTCTGTGATCCTCAGACCCAGTTTTGAAGAGATACTGTACATGCACTGACAGTACTGTGTGCGACAGTGGATACCACTTCTCTTTAACACAGTGCTTCCCAGCCCGGTCCTCAGGAATCCTCGTTTTATGTGGATTGTCTGGCAGGGATTGGGAAGGAAAAATGTTTATTGTCTGGCAGGAATCAGAGAGAGACCAAAAATGTGGACTGTCTGGGGTTCCCCCAGAGGCCTGGGTTGGGAAACACTGCTGGTTACCTGTACATATTTTAGTAGAGGTGGAAAGTTCAGGTTCAGAAAGTACAAATCCAGACCAAGATTTTGTTTCAACCAGTCAGTTGAGTCCTCTGTGAACGTGATTCCTTATGCTCAACTGGCTGGTTGAAACAAAGTATTGGTCGGGATTTGTACTTTCTGAACCTGAACCCTCCACCTCTGCATTTTAGTGTGCCATTAGTGCAATTTTAGGGAGATGGGGTATAGTGGATCACCTGTTAGCACCACTGCCTCACACCTCCGGGCTCGTGGGTTTAAATCCCACCCATTCTCCATGATTGCATGTTCTCCTTGTGTTATGTGGGTTTCCTCTGGATACTCTGCTTTCCTCCTACAGTCCAAAGATAGTTTTGCAATATCTGTGCACTCGTACCTCTACATTTCCCATAGTGTGAGTGGGGGCCCTGTGAGGAGCTGGCTTCCTGCTCAGGATGTTTCCCTGCCTTGTTGTCTGTGCCGCTGGAGATCGGCTCCAACAGAAGGCTACGCGCCCTCTTCCCACACCCTGGTACTGGATAATCGACTGAAGGATGAATGAAATAACTCCATTTCAATACTCGTTTCTCTTTAGTCATTCTCACAAAATCAAGCAAAATCTTCCTAATTTCCAGTATAATTTTAAACACTTAGCTGTATGTTCTCAGGTCAATATAGTGAGATTCACAGAACGCTGTGATAGGAGAGGAATAGGTATTTTATAAGCGACATGGGTGCAACAGGATTAATGAAAATATGGGGCAGTCATTTTGGCATGAGAAATCTGTAACATGGGTCTGAGGACATTAATGGTGGTGGAAGAGTGCAAAAATCAACCATTTACTGTGCAGGAAACAGTCAAACGGATACAATTCTCCCAGTCATCTGATCCCCTCCAGAAATAGCCACACCCTCCTGTACTTTACATAATATAATTACCCAAGATTTTGCTACATGTATAATTTCAATTTTGGATGCAGCGATCTGTCCCACTGTAATTTCTCTATAAATGTTATGCGATTATGCAGAAAAGCGCCAAAATTGGGGAGCAAACAGTTAATGCAAGATAAAATGTAGGGTAAATGAACAAAAAACATTCTCTCGCAGATCCAAAGGCTATGCAGCGATTGCTATTTGCTATTTGAGCACAGATGAAAGCGATTTCACTGGCAACTAAAGTACTCCCAGGTTGAAAAGTAGCAAATTATTCCGAACTGTAGGTTGGGAATAAAATTCTTCCTAGGATAATTTGACTAAGAGCGAGCCTTGATGTGCTCTCTTTTGGCCCTTTCCTTCCTAAATGAGAATTCTACAGTTCATGGAAAAAATACTTTAAAAGGAAGCGAATAAACACTTTTTTTCTTTCAAGGTTTTTAACATATTTTAAGTCTAAATCTACATTGCACACGGACATCTGGGCATGTTCCAAGTCCAGTATCGTCATTACCACAATTATGCTTAGTATGCTTATTATGTTTGATAGTGTGAACATTACTCAGGTGAAGTTTGGTCAAACTGCATTTGACTGTCAGATAAATACCAGTAATGGTAAAATGTTCCAGAGGCAGGACTGGAGCAGGGCAAAGGCAGACACAATGGAAGATGGCATGTTCAGAGCAACTGTGTCATTTACAGAGATGCCCTCAGTCTCCTATATCAAGCTGGGTCACACATATAAAAACAACACAGAAACTCCCAGCAATATAGAAAAAAAGAACAGAAATACTCGTGTCTAGGGTCTGACATGCTAGAGTAAACAAAACAGCGGATGCTCAACTTCTGAGTCTCTCTGAACTCATAAGACAAGAAAAAAAACTAATGAAATACCTAATAATATATTGAAATGTTTATTGACAAATCTCATAGAGACTAGAATATTTTTATGGTTAAACACCCTCACTACTGAACTGCTGACCAGAAAATCAGTTGGAGGTTAGTTTTATTTTTATATGATATTATTTTTATATATTTTATATCATCGTTAGATATAACACAAGAGAAGGGATCAATAATTGTGGGTCTTGCCATGTCTGAGATCAAGGACAAGTAAATCATTATGGATTAAGGAGAAGCAGTTACTGAAAATATATGACATTCTAACCAGTCAGGCCAATAGAGGCATAACTGACAGGGAACCTGAACTTTCCCCACTTTGGATTCTAATAATTAGGAAGGGTAGGCCCTGCACTTTCTTCTCAAGTAGAACTGTGAAATTACACTTCAGCATTGCCCAAACAGCGCATTCCACGGGGCCTAAGGGTTCACTGCATGTTCCATTCATTCAGGGATGCTTAGTTTGAGACAAAGCAAACCTCACACAATCAAACATACATACAACTGCGTGTGAGGTACACTCTCAGAAGAGAAGGGTAAAAATTGCTTGTTACTGGGGCTGTTCCCTTGTAATTGCACCTTTCAAGGTACAGAAATGAGGAACATCACACTCTGAGGAACATCACAAAGGTACAGACAGTATCAATGTGCCATCAATGGTACAGAAATGCTCCTCAGAGTCCATTAATGATTAAATTGCGGTAATTCGGTTAAGGGTAAATGTCAATTTTTACTCTGCATGGCCTCTGGTTAGGCCTGCCATCGCGGCCCTGATAGGTACCTTTAACCTTGTTGTTCATTAATGCATAAAACTGGCCTCCAGTTCACATCCCATCATCTGGGAGCTTCCTGACACCTGCACTACATTACGGAAAGGAACGGAACACTTCAGAAGTAACGTTCTCTTTACCAAAACCAAGAGTGCAAACTGAATACCTGAAAATCCCATAATGGTAGATCCAGGGTTTCAAAACTACAATTTAGGTCCATTTTGCAGCATGCAGTAATGGGTGACCTAGATACGCACATTTCAAAACATATCAACAAGTAAATACGTTTGTATCTGATGAGAATTCACAATTATAGTTCAACAAATCATAAAAAGTATAGAATGACAAAGCTTTAAAAATATTTCCTGAAATCTGTGCT
This sequence comes from Hyperopisus bebe, assembly GCA_026777045.1. NCBI lineage: Eukaryota > Metazoa > Chordata > Actinopteri > Osteoglossiformes > Mormyridae > Hyperopisus > Hyperopisus bebe. Next base: position 16,453,145 of record JAODJW010000035.1, on the reverse strand, counting down.
ATAACACTATGTCTATAAATTTACATTGTGAATTTGAAGACTTATTGACATATTATTTATGCTATGGTTTTGCTGGCTGTTGTAATTAGTCACTCCTGACCCATAAAAAGAGAATAAGCACACATGCAGGATTCAGTATCCATTCTCCATTGTCCATTCTTTTAATGTTTCATGTTTGAAAGATTTGCTGTGGTTTTAATAGGCAGAAAATCATGTTAAGATGATATGCTATAAAATACTTGCTTCTCTTTGAATACTGATTTCCATATTGAAATTCATGTTCACTATGCAAGACATAAGGACGATAAATTTGAATTTCAGTTTTTCATAATTTTAATTTAAAATGAATAGGTGAGGATCAGCCTTCAAAGAGAGCTAAGGGGGACCGAATTAAGCATCTCAGCAATAAGAAGGGGGCCCTTCCTTTCAATTTTTAAATTTTAACGAAGATAAAATCACCAGCCAGTGTTACAGTCATGGGTTCAGATATATATTATCCTTTCGGAATGTTTGGATTTGTGCAATTATATTCATTGAGAATCAAGAATGGCACAATGTCCTGCAAAATAAGCCAAACTTCACAGGAAGGCTTCCAATCCCCAGAGCTCAGAGGTTCCTTGGCACCTGACACAGGCTTCATCTCCGCGGGAGGGGCAGCTGACCAGGTTAAGGATCACGCACATAGATTTACATGCATTTACTCCGAGAGCCTAAGGAGCTGCTCACTGCACCACGCGATGCTCTTCAGATGGGCAGGTTTGAATTTAGGAGCTTCGCAAAAGACGAAGAATTTGCAGACTCCTGGCTGCAAAATCAGAGCAATTTAGGTACAGCCAAGTCAGGTTATTCTGAATGCAGTATGAAGTAAAAATGAATCCATGTACTAAAGTGTACATATAACCATACATGTATTTCACTTTCAGTAAAACTATACACAAACACATACTTATATACATATACATACACGCACACACACACACACACACACACACACACACACCCAGTAAGGAAGATGGATGGTGGATGGATGGATGGATGGATGGATGGATGGATGGATTGGTGGGAGGATATACAAAATTTTACTAAGATGACTCACCAAGAAATTGTGTTAAACAAGGAATTGTACAGTCAAAGGGAAGAAGTTCTCAAGGTGTGAAAACATGAGAGGAACCTTCCAGCAGAAGAGCCACAAGCCCCGCCAGCATGTCCACAGCTTCTGCCCGCTCTGCCTTATCAGGTTGCCACTTTGTTCCACAGAATCAAAGAGTCACATTGCAGCTCACATTTCCTTCCAAGGTATGTCAGAAATTTCTGCCAGACCGTGATCATTATAATTCTGCCAGGCTTTAAGAAACATTTACTAAAATACTTTACCGAGCTTCAGATAAGGTACGAAAATCAAACGTAACAGTGGACGTTCAGTACGTACATCCCAAAACCCAACACTGAAGCTAAGCTTATGCGGTTGTATTGCACAACACATCATGTTTTGAATTTTATCAGTTTGTTGTTTCATTGGCTGAATCTGTTTTGCAATAATATAAGAAGTAATGCGAAAACATATAATTATATATATCAAATTATTTTTGCATCCACTTCTCATTTTTGAAATTGATGCACAGACTCTCTTCACTGACAGAATATCTACAGTAGCATTTTCTCAAAGCATACGTTAGCAACGATACGGCAAGCATAGTTACGACAAAAGGGCCGGCTGCATGAATCTTAGCTGCACTTGGAAAGATGTGGAGCCTTGAATACAGAGTTCAGATTTTGATTTCTTTTTTTGTATTGTGATTAATTTACAGATTTATCAGACAAAACCTTTCATTTATGACCTGAAGCAAAGCCCAACGAACTGCATCCCTTTGAAACAGATTCTAATTTTTATCCTTTATATGAACACGAGTCATGGAACATACCGAGCAAAGAGAGTGGACCCCTCAAAGACTTTCATCTATTTTACCAGGTCATTCCGTGGCTTCAATAAGTAAATTTGTCAATTGTGAATAGCGGCACCAACAATGGTGGGCACAAGATAAAGGAAGTCCGTCCATCTGCCAATCAGGTGAACTGAAGTGGAAACCTTTCAGGAAAACCAACAGGGCATAAAATGCCAATTCTTTTTTATTGTACCAGGAGATTTAATGAAACGGCATAGGCCAAAGTGAGGGGGGGGGGGGGGCACTCTTTGCTGTCTTCAAGTATAGATGAAATGCAATTTAATAAAAAAAGAGAAAAGAAACACACAAGCAAGTTCTTTGCCTTGCCTTTGGGTCGCAGTCTAATTCCATGCCATGTGGAAATTGCAAACTGGCTCCTTCTCTCAGAGAAGCTAGAAAAAAACCCATATGCAGCCTTTGCAAAAAAAAAAAACAAGCTACTGTTTGCCTACAGTCCTGAACAATGAGGGGCGGCTGCAGAAATTGCAGGTTAGATCTTAAAAGGCTATATTTTCATTTTGGGGGTGTTTTAACTGCTGTTAAATTCAGCTGAAAGTGGATCAGCATTAGCAGTTGAATTTAATGTGGGATATTGCTGTATTCAAATGGTGCACAGAAGAATTGCACAGCAAAGTAAATTATATAAACTATACCGAATCTGCAGAGACAGCTGACAAATATATCTACAATTCTATTCATTTCCAGTCTTTAAATGTATTTTTTCAATCAATTTGGCTAAAAATGCCAGATTCAAAATCATTATTAAAAGGCACTTAACTGTATCTGTATCGCAACTATCGCGGAATGAATAGAACTGAACGCATTTGTCCATCGCTGCTCATTAAAACAATATAATTTAGTCTCATGGAGGAGAGAGAATCCAGGGGCTGCGGTGGCAGGATTGTGTCACCCTCAGCAGGATCCTTTTGGGGGGACACAGCTGCCACCCTGGTCCGCCAAACGCTCCGCATCTCCGTCGACGCTTTGTGGCCCCCGAGCGGGCCCTGCACCCCAGCCGGCCGCCCTGGGAGACGGCACCCCCGTGTCTGTTCTGAAAACGGCGGCGAGCTGTTCCAGATTGAGGCCCCGATCACCGGCATTGATAAGCGGGAAGCCGGTTTGATTTGGGTTATTTATTCAAGGGCTCGTCCCTTATCTTCAGAAAGGCTGACTGCTGTAGAAATGGGCCCATGAATCCTCAGGATGGGAGTGAATCATAACCCAGACGGACGGCGTTCCAGCTGGGGCTCCTCCCACAGCGGGTCCTCTAGCTCGCTGATAACTGACAGCAGCCAACGGCAGGGCCCTTACCCAGGGGTCCACAACCATGAGCACGTTTAAAAGGAAAACTCAAGCAAACACCACAACAAATGCCATGCAGGCCACAAGCTCTGCATCCACAACGGTCAGATCTCAGGGTTAACGCCCTTTTTAATATTGCCTGTACATACGAAACGCAGTATATATTGGTGTGCTGATATAAGATAACAGTAAAGCACTCACAACCAGATATAACATAACATCAATGACAGAAAATAATCTTCCAGATTAAGTACTTGGTATCTTAGTTAAACACATAACTGAGGAAACTTAAACAATGGCCATTTGCGTACACACAAAGTACTCTACATCCCTGAATGGCATTAAAATTTAATTAAAATAGTAAGCGAGAATATATAATGAAAACAATACAATGTATATACCCACATACAGAATAAAATCCGGGGCTGAACATATTAAGAATTTTGTGACATTTTGGGAAAGTTTATTTCCTTTGGAAGTGAGCAATGGATTGCAGAAAACCTGGTGCAGAACGACGGTGCATAAAACAATGCAGAGCCAAACAGAGCCGATCAGATAGGGCCTTCATCAACACCCACTTTGGGAGGGCAGGAAACTCACCGACGTGTAGAGATGACCTTCTCCATTCATGGCAATGTATAACCCTGTCTTCACGGACTGTATGGCGACAACTCGAAGGCCAACAGGGATGAGGTTGAACAAAGCTATAGGAGCACACAAAATGGTGGTCAGAAGGACAGACTGACTGCATGTCTCAGAGGCACATAAGCATATTTCAGGGCAATCTGCGAGGCCAATGCAAAATCCAGGCACGCGGGCGGATACCGCGAGTTAATGTGCTCCGCCAAGATTGGCTGGCAGCTTTAATGGACCTTTCCTCGGTCCGCAATGTGCTCTTTGCTTCCCGTTACGTAACGACAATTATTTGCTCCAGTGAGGAAATTACAGCCCTAGCAGCGACGTGAAGTGTGTCCACGCTGCTCATTTAAGCCTGACGACAGGGTAAACCTCCCCTCGTGGCGCGCGCAGCGACCGGAGTCGCGCTGCAGAGGGAGGGCTCGCGATCACGGCGCGTGCCCGAGTCCGTGACCAGACGGGACGGGGGGGGGGGGCACCGCGCCGCGGCCGCTGAACGCAGAGCAGGACTGGCGCTGGGCGCCCGGCTCTCCGTCTGCGCGGCGCAGCGAAATCAAATTAACGAGCTCACCCATAACACTTTGAAAGTGTAGCGGCTCTGGCTAATGACAGGCTTCCCCGCCCACACAGCAGCATGACGGGCCATTCTCACACTCTCAAAGGGTTTTCCTTCCTCTGCACCTGTTCCCTTGTCACATACGGTGGCACCTAGCAGTGCTGCCTGTCTCTCAAAGCTATCGCACTTTCTTGAGGAATTGTGGGCGTGTGGGAGAAAAAAAAACAAGATTTGTAGTGGCATAGATATAAAAAAAATTAGAAGTCTTTTCTACCATCTATGATTTGTTTGTCACATTGCAGTGCAGTGTTTGCCGCTCATAACTTCAATATTCAATACGGGAATATTTAAATATAGCTTCTCTCTTACCAACAAATAGGAAGGGGGTATTTAAAAGCGTGCCAGCTCTTTTTTCCTAATTGCATGTTAAATCATTTGTAACTGTACGGTCTACGTGTGCTTACTATATTTGGATGAGGGCTTATTGGCCCCAAATGCAGATGCAATTCCCCTAGTCAGCCCCAAATACTAAAAGGAACACATTCCTTTAAAATAATAGTACAGCAAAATAATGTTCTGTGTCTTATCAAACATGCTGCCTCTCTGTTTTTCTTTTCATTTAGAACATGAAGAAAACATACGGTGGGGGGACTTTCACGTAATCAAAACAAGCAAACTAGAGACCCAATTAACCCAACGATCTTGTGCTAAAATTGCCGGTAAATTTTATTTATTTATTTTTTAAGTGGTGCCACATTGTCCAAAGAGAAAGTAAAAAAAAAAAAATAAACAAACTCACAAGAATTAGTGCTGTCATCCTTGGTCCCGTCCAGAGATCCATCTGGATTCATTTGCAAGTAGTATCCCTGTCTGCAGTATAACCTGGTCACTATTCCCTTGAGCTGGGGATCTGAGAGAGAAAGGGGGGGGTGGGGAGGGGGGAATGGAGTAAGAGGGAATCATAATCTGGTCAGAAAGAAACCATCACAGTCCTACAAAAAAAAAAAAAATTGTTTTTAAGGATGTTCACCTGCTTGCATACTGTATTAAAAAATGAAATTAACTTCACTAGTGACACAATTTAATAGCATCAGTAGGTTTAAAAGTTTTTTTGTAAATGTAAAAATGACTTCCATTCTTTTTGCATATTTCACATCCGAGATACATGCAGACAGTAAATTTAAAGGAATATTACGAAACAGCACACCTAACTTATATGCAGTGCCAATCTAAAGGATATTAAGTGTGCAGCTACTCTTCCGGCTTTGGGCTCAGCAGTGCCCTCTTCAGGTTCATGGGAAAATAATCTGAAACGTTCATCTTCAATCCACCCATTTTCCACAACCAATTATCTAAAGACGGGTCATTATTAGCCTAGAGACTATCCTAGGAAGCAAAGGGAACGGGAGCTAGATGTACGTTCCAGTCCATCACAGAGGGGACAGGAACACACACACACACACACACACACACACACAGTTTCGTTATTATATCTTTGTGGGGACTCCGCATTCAAGGCGATGGGGAAAACTCTAATCCAAATATGACGACCTTAACCCCTACCCAGCCCTAATCTTAACTATAAGTAACCAAACAAAATACGAGACTTTTGACATTTTTCGTTTTTCGATTATATATCTGAAAAAACGGTCCCCATAATGTCAAAATAATAGGCTTTTATATTACATTGTGGGGGACACATACAAGCACACACAGACACACACACGTTTGTATTATTATATTTGTGAGGACTGTCCATGCAGTTCTATGGACATAACTCTAATCCCAAAGATGGTGACCTTTACCCTCCACCCAGCCATAACCTTAACCATATGTAACCAAACAAAATACAAGACTTCTGGCATTTTACAGTGTTTTGATTGCATCCACTGATTTTTACAAAACTGAGCTTCCTCTTGTGGAGATTGAAGAAAATTTGGTCCCCACAACATCAAAATAACAGGTTTTTATCACACTGGGGAACAATTGGTCCCCACAATGTAATATATACAGCAGTACATAACACACACACACACACACGCACAGATTTGTAATTATATCTTTAAGGGGACTCTCCATTCATTTCTATAGAGAAAACTCTAATCCCAACATGACACCCTAAACCCCCATCCAGCCCTAACCTTAACTATAAGTAACTAAACAAAATATGAGACTTTTGGCATTTTTGTTGTTTGATTTCATTCATAGATCTTTGTTGGGACCTGAAAAATGGTCCTCACAATGTTAAAAAAACTGGTTTTTATTACATTGTGAGGTACATTTGGTGCCCACAATGTAATATAAACATAATCCACACACACACCTGTAATCATATCTTTGTGGGGCCACTCATTCATCTCTATGGGAAAAAGCTAATGCTAACTATGACAACCGTAACCATAACCAAACAAACATTTTAGTTTTCTGATTGCAGTCATGGAGTTTTAGAAAATATTGTTTCCCCTTATGGGGACCAGAAACAAACACCTAATCTTATTTGGACACAGGCAGTACACTTCATCATGGGAAGAACATGCAAATTTCATACACACACAGTGAGAGTAAGAAAAAAGGTTTGAGGTCATGTCTGTCTTTGGTTATGTTTTAAAATTATGCACAAACACATATTGGGCAATTGAACGTCACTTTGGCGTATTACAAACACACCCAATCAGCAATCAGCCCAATCTTGAATCATGAATGCAGCAGCTGAGCTTTTACAGACTGCAAAGAACGTGTGTTTTTATTTGTTGGTATATTTACTTTGCGTCATTGCATCAGCATGGAGACCCTTATTAATGGGAAGTCAAGCATGACAAATATGTGCATCATATTGATAAAGATTTATTAAACATCACTTATATTGGGCAACGTTTTTTCTGCTGCCATAAAGCAGTGGGGGCAGTCTAAACAATGGCTTGTAAAACAGATTACAAGTTATAAAACTCTCAAGAGCTCCCATCCAGATCATTTAGGACAGAATCAGCTGGCTGTGTATCATGGCATCCTGGTGTTTATAAGGGCCTGTGATTTTGAGTGACTGAAAAAGAACCACGGTCCTCTGTTCCTCATAACACGACTGGCATGGCAAGACCAGGTAAAAGACTCCCCCGAATGTGGCAGAATGGTTTTTTACAGCTCTGTTTCCACCAAGGATGTCACCCTGACTTGTGAAAAAACATAAAAACGTTTGCATCATGTTGCCGCAGCAACGTCCAAACATAAGAGCAGCATCGAGTTGGCATGACTGAATATACAACATTGACCAATACAGAATATAAATGCACTGTAAATGTTTGATGTTTAATGCCCCGTTGTATCTTTTTTATACTGTTACTCGTTAAAACGATCTAGGAGTTAAGCAACCAAGCATTTAAGTTATACATTTCACTGAGGATGACTCTGTGTTGCTAATCACATTGTATTTGTATTTATTGGTAAAATTCTAGATTTCTCACTATTCTTCACAAATGCCTTGAGGTCATAATGGTGATGGAACATACTCATAGAGAAAAGACATTGGCTTACAAGAACATCAGAGTGTTTCCTACTGGGCATCTTGCATCGTTCCTCATTGTGCTTAATGATACTCTATGATACTCTGATCGTTCTGTTTCTGATTCTGATTCCCTGAATGTGCACCATCACAGCAGTAACGACAATATTTTCAGCTCTCCTTTAAGAGGCTAACGCCCTTCAGTGTGCCAGCTCACCTTCCCATCTCTGACATTTGTCGTTATCTCTGCCTCAGCTGAGACATAGCAGACATTCTGGGTTCTGGACAAGATGGCCATCAGCGGCTTGGTTCTGATGCTGCCGTTTTAAGAAAAACAGAGACGCAGTACACAGCAGCAGAGCAGCCGTATGTCTGTCTCCTGTGTGTTTACCGAAATTGCGATAACCGTGCATGACTTTATGGTGCTGGATCCAGTGGTGGTCATTCTGCTGAAAGCTTTTTTATTGATTCAGACAGATTTTCATGTTTAAGACGGCCATTCAACATAAAAGACCAGTGAGAATCCTGCAACAAGGCTTCAAAGATGACAAGCAAAGCTTTTTTCCTGACTGGGAACAGACTAACCGCCCACTGGCATGGAGGTGGCTGGGAGATGTTTTTCCCATAATCTCCCAAAAACACACACACACACATACATGAGCGGGTATACCTTACCTTATGGGGACACAATGTCTCCACAATGTTATGAATACCCATTTTTTTCCTGGTCCCCATAAGGGAAAACTAAATTTAATAAGAATCTGTGACTGCAATGAAAAAAATAAAAATAGAAAAACTCTTTAATTTTGCTTGTTTACTTATGGTTATGGTTATGGCTGGGTAAGGGTTAAGATTGTCATAGTTAGTGTTAGCGTTTTCCCCATAGAAATGAATGAGCGGTCCCCATAAAGATATGTTTACCCGACATGTGTGTGTGTGTGTGTGTGTGTGTGTGTGTGTATGTGCATGCCTTAACAAATCAGTTCATATCATTCTATCAATAATAGAGTATATTGTATGATTCTGTTTGAAAAACAATATATGCAATATGCCATAAGCAACATCCATCATTTTCAAAATCCAATCAGCTTAACTGCCTACATTTTCTCCAAAAAGTACCATAAATACTAATCCATTTATCAACAGCACAGTACTTCAAATAGGCAGGTTTCACTTCAAGTGACACCCCACTTTTGACCTGAAAGGGGCTGACCTAAGATTAGAAAGCTCAACACTTCAGGTCCAAACTCATTATTAAGGCTTATGCTGGACTTGGATACATATCATGCTAAAGCGTATAGTTCACATCCAAAATGGCAAAATCCAGGCCAAGATTTAGTTTCAACCAACCAGTTGAGTACTCCGTGACTGTGACACTTTATGCTCAACTGGTTGGTTGAAACAAAATCTTGGTCTGGATTTTTACTTTCCGGATCCGAATTACTGCTATAGTAATCACTTTTTGCATCCAGAAGGAATCCCATCTATTTAATGAGCAGCGGTGGCTTAATGGTTAGGGAAGTGCACTTGTAATTGAAAGATTGCAGGTTTGAATCCCCGTCCAGCAAGGCACCACTGAGGTACCCTGAGCAAGGTACCGCCCCCAAGCACTGCTCCCCGGGCGCTGAATTAGCCGCCCCCTGCTATGTCACATATGGGTTAAAGGCAGAGGACACATTTTGTTGTTGTGCTGTGGGGTGTCAACACTGACCACTGATCATTAAATTCTAATATGCATGCATTTATAAGACGACATTTGTTGATATCCCATTTACTTAGGCAGGAAGAAACAAGCATTTCACAGATCCTTATCATTTGTTGTGTAACTGACTATAATACCATATGTACACTTAGTTTATAGACTTAGGGCAACAAGATAAATACTGCAAAGTGTGGTATTTGTGCTCCGGACTGAGTAAAAGACAAAAAGATTAAACTGAATTCAGTTGTTACGAAACAATATAAGACGAGTGCCTGCAGTTAATTTGGATATCTGTATTTACTTACTGTTTTTATTTGTGAAGAAATGATGCAAATGGTGCCTGAGAAAGAGGTCAGAGTAGCTACATGTGTCTGTGTATGCTCTGAGAGAGGAAGAGGAGATTGCAGGGAACGCTGTAAGGCTACAGAAAACAGGGGGAGGACAGGATTCAACAGCAGCTCATAAAATGTTAGTGAGTGCCCTTGGTCATGAATCATCCTTCACCAGGTCTCTAAGTTTTCTTGTTGCCTTTCAATGCAGCATCAAAGAATGTCCTTCAGACTGAGGGAGAGGCTGAGACAGGGACACGAATGCATCTGACAACCGGTGTGAAGGCAAACAGCACCAACTATGGAATGTACAACAGCCAGAAACGGAGACCGCCGGACGGAAGTAATCGGCAGTTTACAAAGTTCCCACTCATCTGAATGTGTTACTCTGTGAAAAAGGCAAAGGGGGTGAAAAACACAGATTGCATTTCAGTCGAGTTGAGAAGGTACTTATGTCAGTGATGAAGATGACCCTCTTTGGCAGCGGTAGGTAATCTCATTCCAACCTGACAGTCGGTACTGGTCAATCAACATTGTGAACGCAAATAACAAATAATAATTTTGTATTATTCAAGGAGATCTGTCAAAATAGTGAACATAAATGCATTCTATTTCGTTAATTTTATTTACAATTAAACAATGCACACAAAATATTTCATACAGAAGGGAAACACTGTAACAAAAGCAAAATATTGTTCAACAGCACATATCCTGCACTAGAGCTTTGCAGTCTTGCTGCTAGTGTCAGGCTGTGAATATTGGCTTTTGTTCCAAACTGCGCTCTTAATTAGTTTTGTTAGAGTTGTTGATTAAACGAATTACCCAATCCAAACGTCTTTAAACTGAACACATTTGGCAATGTGTTGATGACTTAGTCAAAGAATGAGTGAAATGGAAAAATTCCCCATAAAATAAATCTTATTCCTCTACATTATTTCTGATTCAATTAGTATTTAACAGCAAAATATGAAAACAAATGAGTGTACTAATTGCTTGTGCTCCCTTTATTTGAACATTTATTTACCCACAAAAAAAGTGAATACATCTGTATTGACCTGAGGTAATAGTTAATGAAAATCTGCCCAATTAACGGACATATTCTGTTTACAATAATTTGATCCATTCCAGCAATAACTGATTGAAGGCTGATTTATTAAGAAGAACACCAAGCACACTGGTTTTGTTTGTATGACACCATGTTGGTGAAGTTGCTAATCAGTAAGACATGGCACCAAAGTTCCGCAGACGTTAAGTACAAAGTCTTAAATAACCAAGAATAATGCAATATGTTGGCAATACATTATGTAGGTTGAAAACCAATCACAAGTGAACAGTAACGCATAATATTTAAATACTTCTGCTAACACGTATGATACGATACTGGTGTTCATTTTTTTGTGTCTTTGAAGGTATCTCGTTTGAAAATTATGCAACAGTGTTGTGCAAAGCCATAAATTGCACTGTATACAGCCAGTGTGGTAGCGTAGTCCAGAATTATCTATTTCAGATGGGTACATTTGCCAAAAGCATGTAGTTGGTAAAAGTGTTACCAACTTACATAGTTGGAACCGAATGGTTCCAACTATGTGAGGCGCTAACAGGAGCTTTTGGGAAACGTCCGACGCAGTAGCTGTGAAAGGAAAGAGGAAGACTAGAGAAAATGCCGTTTAAAATAGACAAGCATCCAGAAAGAACCATCCATGCAGTTTTGGTGAGTCATGTAACATTCCTTCAATTGAATTTTGAGCATAAAATTGCAATTATTTTGACGTGAGAAAATCTACCCTCCTCACGTAAATGGCGAGCAGTATGACACCCACATGTGCACACAAAGGCAATATCCTGCAAACCACATCAAAGAGGGGTTATTAAACACTTATGCAATTTTAAAGAGGTCAGTTTTGTGGCTGCACAAAAATGACACGCAGAAAATGTAATCTAGCCCCGACACAGATGCGTATCTGGGAAACGCTGTTCTGTTTGCTCTTCGCTGGTCTAGTGTAAGTCGAGACATCGTCTCTCAGAAGAACACTTTCATTAACAGCTGTATATTAAGATTGAATGCTCCCTGAGGTTCAATTTTCCACAGAATCAATTTTCTCATACTATTGCTCACTGCCTATGGGCAGTGTCAATCATCTGTAATGGCTACCTTTGGCTCACACTGACGCGGGATTGGTCACTGTCTAGCCTCATGCTAAAGGAAAGTATGATGCGTAATTCAAGGCATTCATTTGTTGGCTGTCATTACAGAGAAACTGGCAGGTCTAGAGGTACGTGGAGAAATGTGGACATGGAACACTTGTCTCAGGAGCAGAGTGATTATACCAGCCATGGGGAGACTCTTTAGCCTGGGTACCACAGTCAAGTCACCAATTAAATGAGGAGCGCACTCTGCATCTAAAACAGCTTTTCCAGCTCTCTCGCGTCTTCAGGCGACTCTCCCCTAGTTCGGGATTCAACTTTTTGAAAACAACTGAGGTGTAAAAGCTGAGAAAGTCACATGCTCAACATGCACCCTTTGTTCTTAGCTTGTGAGATAATCTGCAGCAAAATAATAATAATAATAATAACAGAGATATGAACGCTGCATCTGTTTGTGCTGATCAGAGCTGTGATTGAATTTAAAAATTTATGTCTGACCCCAATCGCAAATCTCCACTGAGGCCAAAGCTGTCCTTTGATGCTGTTTCCGAACCAAACATACTAAAACAATACAAACAGAACTGTTTAATCACAGAGCCAAGTGATACATTTATTTCATGCTAATGTTTAACCACATTTTTCTTAGAGAGACTGACTGGTTTGCCATGTATTGTATTTTCATATAAATGCAATTCATATTATTTTGTAAACTATTTTATAATAATTTCATTTATACATTTTGACTATGAATATCCTAATTATAATATATATTATAAAATGTATATTATATGTATTTAATCTCATAGCATGGCAGAACAGAGAAACTGTGTTATCTTATACATTCTAAATATATTGTAAATGAGCAGTACATTAACATCTGGCTTAGAGCTGCAACAATCAAACTGAAGCTGAGTTGTCATCTTAAAGAGAACAGAAGCCCATATAGAGGTACCACTGATGCCTGGGATGACCGTGACACGTCTGCTATCCCCGCAGACAGGAGAGGTCCATCCTTAATAATGAATGTGGTCTTCTTTTCCCCGTCTGAAGCCAGACGAAGGGATCTGTGTCGGGGGGAAGCCTTTCCAAACCATCAGGACTACCGTCAGGCATGTGCCAGCTGCAGGCGTCAAGGTAACATGTGTCTGACCCACTTTAGAAGCTTCTGGAATGTGAGAGGGGCTTTTCCAGCCTTCGGAGGTTATTCCCATTCATTCCGCATCACCATACGGTGTCTGGAAGTACTCAGTCACAGAACTCAGCTGCTCCATCTATCATTTTAAACAATATAGCTTTTTTAATGTAAAGTGCTCTGGGGTAATCCCCTTTACAGAATGTTTTAGAAATATAAACTCCATATAGTTCAATTCAGAAATGCTTTTTAATCTTTACAAGCTATTTTAGAAACTGCAGGGCTAGCATGTCATGACACTAATTATTTGCTAATCTTAAAATAATCTTAAAAATAATAAAATTTGCACTTGTTCTACCACACAGGTGCAAATCATTCTGCTACTTCTGCATTGATTTTTACAATAGTTTTATGTTTTTTTATAGCTTTCCATATGTTAAAACCAGTTTTCTATGGATTGGTTTTACAGACCAGAGAATAAGGAAACAGCAAATGTCCATATTTCATATAGTGCATAACAGTAAAAGACGACCGGTGGAACTGATAGATCCAGTATTCCTAAATGTTCTCCTATAGGATGGTGGTGGAACTGATAGATCCAGTATTCCTAAATGTTCTCCTATAGGATGGTGGTGGAACTGATAGATCCAGTATTCCTAAATGTTCTCCTATAGGATGGTGGTGGAACTGATGGATCCAGTATTCCTAAATGTTCTCCTAT